>JAWHQI010000033.1:11982500-12552500 GCA_033032865.1 Dactylorhiza incarnata | reverse complement strand
AGGAACTATAAATCTTTACAAAGTACCTTACTGCTCCTTCTCAGGAGTTCTTCTCTTCCTGGAAAATACTTTTACCTTCCTAGGAGCAATGTTCAGAGGCTCATCATCTTCTATAGTAGCATCTTTAGGAAGTTCCCCCTGAGAGTTTGCATTTGCTTCAGCCTGCTGTGCAGCTTCCCAAGCAATCTGAGCAATCTCATCCAGAGTATCATTCTGGGGCTGCCCCTAAATTATTGTAAGCTCTCCCTGATCTGCTTCATCTATTTTCTCTTCATTCACATCTGCAAGATACTAATTTACATCTTCCATCTCTTTGTCCATCAGCTTCCCCTGAGTATCTGGGAGCTCACCCTGATCTGTGCACCTTGGAAGGTGATCACTTTGTCAGAAGCATGAACATCACCTATACCCTGTTCACTCCAATTTATAACAAGTTTTTCTTCCTCCAATAAGTTCTCCCCCTTCTTAACCTTGCTGGCTAGAGAAAGAATTCCTTTGTAACCTCGGAGGAAGATATAAAATCCTTTAGGCTCTAGAGAGTTCTTTTAAAAGTTAATAGCTCAGCTTCCATTTGTGAATATTTTCTGTCAAAGCTTCTTGCCCGAGAAGCCACATGGTCTGCAAAGGTGGATGAAGCAAGAGCCACAGCTTTGGAGATGACCTGCTCAAGGTCAATTAGGGGAATATGAGATGTAGAAAGGGGATGTGATGGAGAAAGGTCTTCTTGGATAGGGGAGAGAGGATGATAAATATCAGGTGAGAAATGGATTGATGGTGGAGGAGGTGGAGTAAGTTGTTAATCTAGAATGACAGTGGATGGTAGTTGATGGGATAATTGAGGAGATGGATCTGGGGTTGAAATGGATGGTAAGAAATGAGGGATCTGCTATTATTGTTGTTGCTGTTGCTAAGGAGAATGGTGAGCTGGAACATCATCCTGATGAAGGTCTGGAACAGTGTCCAGAGGAGGGAAATTATCCCTTGGAGGTGAAGAAGGGGCTTGACCAGGCTTCAAGATTTGCCTGGTCCACTTTGAAAAGATTCCTATGTTGATTCTTTTCCCTGGTGGAATTGGCACTCCCTTTGACCTGCACACTGCTGGGTAGTGGTGGAGAAAAACATGGCTCATAATTCTCATATATGCATTTTACTTATGAGAGTACATGTGCCCAATCATTTTCAAGAGGCACCTTCCCCAATTTATCTTTTTCTTAAAGACCAGAACTCCCATTATTTGTAGCTACTACTTTGGTATTGCATCAAGAGCAGAGATTTTGCAGAGCAGCACTTTTCCCACAATGTCAGCAAGAAATTTGTATTCTTCTCCCAAATCAATCTTCTTGAGATTGATTGCTTTCTCCTTTATGAACTGCATGATCTCTAGAGCTTTCTTGGTCTCTTCCCCTATCAGCTCATCGTTGGAATATCAAAAGTCTGAATCAGCAACTCCTCTGTGATGAGAATGTATGTCTCAAAAACTATCCCATTAAGGGAGCCATCATCTCCTATCTGTACAGACTCGGTAAACTCTGTTAGTTATATATCAAGTATCTTGCTCCTGGTGGATATCAGTTTGGTCAAGCCAGCATCTTGAAACAAGCCCAAGATGGCTTTGAAGCTGTCGGCCACTACGCTGAAAGAGTCAAAATCCACATCGAATCCAGAATTAATCTTAGAAGGGGCCATTGAGTGATGGTACCTGCAAAACACACAGAGGAAATGAGAGAGATAGGGGCATGGGAGAGCTGGAGAATAAGAGAGCAAGAGAAGGAAAATTCAAAAGCGTAAATGTTTTGACGCAGTAATTTCTTAAAAGCAGACGAATCGCCGCAACTTAGGGTTTAGTTCGGTGCTCCGTCGATAAAACTTATTATTTGGTGTGCAAAGCTATGTTGAGATTGCCTTCAAAAAGTAATTCTGCGCACACTATTATATCAACGTTGCGTCGAATAGTACTCGACGTAACTTCAAGACAGTTCAGCAGACTTCAAGTCGACGTAGTCCTGTCGATGTTACGTCGATTTTTAGTCGACGTAACTTCGAATTTATTTAGCGTTCAATAAGTCGACGTATGCATCAATATGAACTTGACGCTGCGTCGAATATTATTCGAATTGTCCACTCTGAGTGCTTCTTCATACTGCGTCGAGTAGAAGTCGATGGTACGTTTACTTCTATTCGATGCACCTCTGATTGAACATATCTATTTCCTTAGAAAATTCTTGCTATTTTCCCAACAATTATATTTATTAAAAATAGATTATAATATAATTTAATAAACATTAAGGAAGATTCAAGGCAGAAATTACTCCCTTGTATGAATTTTGTTCCTTATTCAAGACCTACATCATTCCCCCCACTCCATTTTATCCTGAGTGGAACCCTACCTGACCCTGCACAAGTAGTTTAAACATTAGAAGGAACCCAGGTTACCTTGGGCACTTTGCTTTTACCATTGTAGGGTTCAATGAAGGAATAAAAAGGTCTTTCATGACACCCTTCTGGATGATAAGGAATGGGTTTTCCAAACCTATTATTTTGATATTTGCAATGAGTGTAAAATGTATCTAAATAAAGAAGATCAGCAGAATGTTTTATTATTCTAGGTTTTGCTTTAGCCTTTTGGTTGTTGTTATTTGACCTCTCTACATTGTTCTTATTTAGGGGTCTTTCTTTCTTATTCAGATTTACTTGATTAGGTTTATCTATCTTATCTGTATGACTATTAACCTTACCCTTGGATGATGCACTCTTCTCACTTGGTTGGTACTCACTAGGTCAAATAAATGACACTGGTTTTTTCCAGGTAGGTTTCCTAGGTGCTTCTGTGCTAGTGGAAGGCTCTGCTCCTAACCCTAGGTGATTAAATCTCATAGAGAGATTTTCAGTGATGTCTTTGAGCTTCTGACTCCTCCCATTGAGTGAGTCCTCAAAGGCCTTTACCTTTGCTAGCTCTTCTTTTAAGTTTATGTTTTCTTCTCTAAGTTTAATCAATTCTAACTCTTTCTTATTAATTTCATTTGTTAGGTTTTGATTTATTAGGTGAATTTCATCTTTCTTAAGGTTTTTAATTCAGATCTAGCTATGTCTAATTCCTTTTCTACCCTAAGATGATCAATGCAGAAATTTTTAAAATAGGTTTTAAAATCTTCTGAGCTAAAATCAAATTCATCAAAAACAGATACCTGATCATCTTCACCATCTGATGACATTCCTAGTGCCATCATGTAGACTTCTTCTGCTGCTGCTTCATCATCACTTTCAGATGATGAGGAGCTTAATTCTGCTTCAGAATCACTCCAGGTTTCAGCAATGAAACCCTTGGCTTTCTTCTTGTCCTTTCCTCTGAAGGACTTCTTCTTCTTCTTCTTCTTCTCCTCTTTGCTGTTGCTTCTTTCCCTTTGCTCTTGTGGGCACTCAGGAGCAATGTTCCATGGTTTGTTGCTGGTATAGTAGATAACCTCCTTCTTTAGAGTTTTATCATACCTGGGTCTTGAATCTCTTTCTCTTCTCCTTGAGTCTTCAGTCTTGACCCATTTCTTGAATCTCCTAGCTAACAGACTGAACATTTCATCTTCAAGAGTAGAGGGCTCTCCTTCAGTAGATTTTCGAGCTAGGATCCTTTGGATAGGGGCTGGAGTAGTTTCCCTTTCTTCTGATTCAGCCATATTCTTCAGTTGAGATCTCTCTGTGTCACCTGGACTCTCTGATTACCCAGATTCTGGAATCCCATGAGCTAGGGAAGAACATGAGGATTTTATCATTAATTTCAGTCAAGGATATCTCCTTGTCTAAGCCTCTGAGCTTATTAATGATAATGCTAAATCTGTCATACATATCAGCAATAGATTCTTCAGCTTTCTTTTGAAAATTCTCATATTGGAATATGAGAAGGGACTTTCTATCCTTTCTTTCATCAACACTTCCTTCCACCATTGTGGTGAGTGAATCCCAGATTTCTTTTGCTGATTGGCATTCAGAAACCTTCTGGAAAATGTCATCTGACATTGTTGATACCAGAATATTCATGGCCTTGGCATCACATGCCTTGACCTTTTTCTCAGCCTCTGTCCATTCCTTTCTTGGGATAGCCTCAGTTGTTGAGGATTCTCCTGCCTTTTGTCTGACTGGAGCTGGAGGACCTGCGAGAAGAACATTATAGATGTCTTCATCAATGGAGTTCACATAAAGTCTTATTCTGGCCTTCCAGAGTGTGAACTAATTTAAGTTACACACTGGGGGTCTTGTGGAAGCATAATCCTTAGTACTCATTTTCTTTATAAAATCTATTTGTAATAAAGAAATAAGAGTAGGAGGTCTTTTTGATGAAGGAGTTAACCTTTCAATGATCAACCTCCCTCCGATACCAATTGATAGTGCACAATATGCCTCTGAGAATCCTCTAGAGGGGGGGGGGGGGGGGGGTGAATAGAGATATACATTTATTTCTATCTTAAACGTGAAAATAATAAAATAAACTAAGGGTTTGTGCACAACAAGATCACAAGTAGAATAAAAATGGTGCATGAAATAAAGTGCAAAATAAAAAGAACATGGGACAGCATAGAAAAGCAATCCAAAAGACACCATGATTTTTATAAAGGTTCCCCAAAATGTGGGTACTCCCTTCTTCTACCACCTGGTAGGGATGCACCACTGTGCCTAAGTATTTTGGAAAAGAGACTCTTAGAACCACTGATCTTTTGACAAGGAAATCATGAACCACCAGATCTTTTGATAAGGAGATCTTGAACCACCAGATCTTTTGATAAGGAGATCTTGAACCACCAGATCTTTTGATAAGGAGATCTTGAACCACTGAATCCTTTAGAAGAGGGATTCTCAAAACTCTTTTACAGGGAATGAGAAGGAGAAAGAAAGAAGGGGTAGAAGAGAAAGAATTCTGTTTTCAGAATTCTTATGTAGGATGTATGAAGAACAACTTCTTGAATCTTTCACTAGATCTGCTTTTGATTAACTCCTGCTTATGATAGTGTTGTATTGCAGGAGCTCTTGATGTCAGATCCTTTCTGTTTCTTCTTTCTGATTGAACTCTTGGCTGCTATGAGATTGTGATGATGAGCAGCCTTATTCTGTTCTGTTCTGAGAGAGAAGGAGAGCATTAGTTCTTTCTTCTTTGTATGTGCTCTATTAAGGTTCCTGAGGGGGAAGAAGAAGAAGAGAACCCTAATGGAACAGTATGGCTAATTGTGATAAGTGATCTGCCCTTCTCTTTCTATCCTTCTCTTTTATTGTGCCTCAGCAGATTTGAATTTCATTCCCTTTTTGGAAAGCTGAAAAGGTCTTCTGCATAAGACAAATTCTCTTTCTTTCCTTCTTTAATTCCCAACCCGTTCACCAACATTAAGCATATTTCCAAGAAAGCTTTTGTCCTCTTTTAGTTCTTCATTCCATTTGAGGCAATTAAGGAGCCATTGGGGTACGGTCTTGAGAGAGGTGGTCCATGAGAGAGGGTCCAAAATGACAGCTGAAAAGGTTTCCCTTTTCAGACTGTATTCAACGTAGCGTCGAGTTTACTTCCTCTCTTATCGACGCACCTTCGAGTTGTTGTAGGAGCAACTTCGAATTCATCCTTGCTCCGACTGAACTCTGCTAGTCGACGTTGCGTCGATACCCTATCGACGTAATCGTCAATTTAAAGGTATGGCTCTGAGCTTCATTTTCTACGTCGAGATGAAGTCGACGTTGCGTCGACTTTAGGTTGCTTCGACAGATACTTCCTTCTGCGCTGAGTTGAAGTAGATGTTGCATCAACTTCTCAAAGTACTTCAATAGGTACGTCGATATCTATTCGTTGTAGCGTCGACTTAAATTACTTCGACAAAAGGGTGAACTACTTGAACTTCTAGTTAGAGTAGCGTTGACAATAACTTGACGTTGCGTCGAATTCTATTCGACGCAAATGTTAACTTTGCCCAATTTTGTTTCTCTGGATTTGGTCTTGACATCCTAGGTTGAGTGTGACACCCTAAGTCATCTTATGACCAGATTACCCTCACTATACAATGGGTAATTCAATCCTAAGAAATAAATCTAAGGGTTTTTCCCAACAATCTTCATGATTGTTATACGAAAATCTCTGAATGTTTGGGATGAGGCCTCACACAAATATCTTCGGAGTTGTGGCTCAATTGTTCTTTAAATGAAAGAGCAGAGCAACCATTAAATTGATAATGTGATCTAGCGCCAGCGGTAGGTGTTACCGCCCTGAGGTACCCATATGGAAGGAATTTCGCATGCTAGCCGTCCAGAAATTGTTACCATGTTTCATTCTTTTGGCAACAACTATCACGCCTGATAGGGTTATCACGCCACATTAACGCAATGTTCGCTCCCACCATCAGATGGATCACATGCTACATTTGGCTCCTTAATCATCCAGATGATTGTCGAGCTTGCCATTCAACAATCACCACGTGTTAATCGTTAACGCAATGCATTAGCCTCTTCAAAAATTTACTCCGCTACTCTTGCAAGTATTTTCCTTTGAATGACTTGTGCCATATGTCCAATTGTAACAATCGTTACTGCCACCAGTAGATTTACCACCCTTCGCTAGGACCCATTTTAGAGCGCGACGTCCATCTTTCCATCTCATTCGATGATGCGCAAATCTAGCACACCGCAATAGGCTGTAGCAAGACTGCGACACAAAACGGCAGTGTACCGATCGTTCAAGTAATATAAAATGGGTGAATTTCCCCAAGTATCGATATCAAAGGAACACAATAAGGTAGAGTTTACTTTGGAGGTAGGACTTGAGATTGAAGTCCTTTAGAATGGATGGATTGCGGAAGGGTCAAAGTGGTTTGTGGAAAACAAAATAAATTAAACTAAATTAACAATGCGGGACACCGACACCGCTTCGTAATGTGGGGGATTACGCTGGCCGCTATGCACTGCTTCGCTCGACGGATGGAAGAGTAGTCACGCGGAATGAAAGATTAGTCAAGCGGAATGGAAGAGAAGGCTTGTGGAATGGAAGAGTAGTCAAGCGGAATGGAAGAGAAGGCTTGCAGAATGGAAGAGTAGGCTTGCGGAATGGGCGAGTAGGCTAGCGGAATGAAGTGGAGGGTGGAGTGGATTTAGTGGCGCACCTCAAATACACATATAAACAAGATAATTTCATAAAAATGAAATAAACGTTATAAATCAAGGTTTATAGTGATGATCATCAATAACATGGAGCTCTAGTTACATTCATCAAAACAAAAGGAAAGAGTGCAAAAGAATCGACCTCATCCAATGCCTCGTTAGGATTCAGGATAGGAATCGCCGGGTTGTCAATCTGCGTCCTAGATCGGTCCGCAACTACGTCCGGGGTAGAGGAGGGCTGTCACTTCCTCCCAATGGACCCGTCTTCTTCGTCTCACAATCTGATCTCCACTGGTGCAAGGTATCTTTGCTTGATGACGAACGTAGGACTACAATCCCCTCCTTGGAGGCACTTGGATGATGGAGGCGTCCTAGGGCAAAGCCCTCATGGAAGGGTGGAAGAAAACAGAGCTGGAGCTCTCCTTGCGGCGGAAATGGCGGAATAGAATCGGGTCCTTAAAACCTAAAAATCGCAGCTTAAATAGAAAAATTGCAGAATTTTGTTCATTCACGACCGTGCATTTTAGAAACGCACGACCGTGCGTGAACAAAATAAAATATAATAATTTTTTAGACAAAAGAGGAGCTCGTGCGTTTTACCCATGCACGATCAAAGCCGACTGTGCGTAAAAATGCCCGACCAAATCAAGAACGCTATTTTGGGCCATAAATGAATGCGCACGGTCAAGCGATCGTGCATCAAGGAAACGCACAACCGTGTGGTTCATGCAGACATGTAATCTGGGCAAAATGGATGATCTACCCACCTGCACAGCGCCAAACAATAATCACACAGCTGGGAATACCCTTCCAGCTCAATCCAAATACAGAAAAAGGGTTGGGGAGCACCATGTGCTTACCCCCAACAAACATAGCGCGCAATGGCACACCAAAATGGGCCCCAAAAGTGCACTTTGTGAAGAAATGTGTTCAAGTGAAATATAAGTAATAATGAACTAAAAGTGAAGTGCATATGCATGAAAACTAGCCCAGATGAGTCCGAAAAACACTATATAAATTGGACTCATCACACCCCTAGACTTAACCTTTTGACCATACCGAGCAAATCACTCCTCAAGTGGACAAGAAAACAAAAAGATGGCTTAGAAACGACAAAGGCAGAGTACCATGCGAAGTCGCAAGCTCACGTTCATAAAAATTCAGTAGAAGAAATATCTAATTATGAATCATAGTTTATGTTTTTCTAAGAGTGTATCTATATATTATTACTACTCAAAATATGAATCATGGTGAATCACCCGGTCATGCTTAGGAAGAAAGTAGACTAATCGCTGAGGCGAACATTGCTCAAGATCGGTGCTCGGAACAACCTCCATGGAAATCCATCAATGCCAGTGACCATAAGCTCACCTGATCGCACTCTCTCCACGTCACTAGTTCGGTTCATTGCGTGAATCAGTAGGAATTTAGGTTAAAGATGGGGCTTGGGTTGTGGTAGGATATACAATGATAAACTTGAAGGCTCACGCACCTAACCCAAATGAGCTCGCGCAAAATAAACTATCCACGCAACACAATAAACACGCGGGTGCACCACACCCTTAGACTTGAACTTGAAAACATGGGTGTGTGCACCGCCTACTCCCAATATACATCTCATAAAGATTTTCAATTAGGCTCTTTTTTTCTTTTTTTCTTTTCTTTTTCACTTCTTTTCGTTTTTAATTTTCTTTTTTTCTTTCCTTTTAAAAATAATTTCAGCACATATTCAAAAGATGCACATCCACATTTCCAAATTAACATTACCACATCAACACCACCAAAATAAAAAAATGTGAAAATAGCTAAAGATCGGCTTTGGGCATGCGACTAGGATCGACTTTTTGGTTTTAGTTAGAAAGCGGTGGAGCTAAATCAAAGGACGGGGTAGGCACAAAGGGGCTAGCGAGGATCAGACGTTAGGAATGGTACAATTGCTCAATCTGGCCAAAATGATGGCCTACATCACGCTCATGCGTGCATTGAACTAACTTGTATTAATGCTTCAAGAGTCGCTTGGGGGCAAGTTCTTAGCCACTGAGAAAGATAATCCTTCCTCCCGACTTGAGAAATACGAGCCTAGCAACCGTCTACACACAATCCTACGCTACCGTCAGATTCACGCCGGAGTCACCAATTTTTGAGTTGAATAAACAATATTTACGCAAATAGAAAAAATATAAAACTACAGTCATAAAGAGAAATTAATTCCACACAAATTTCTACACGAGACGCGAGTACTCAACTAGAGCACTACGGGAGTCTTCATTTTACTCTGTCTCACAATCCTAAGCTAGCACAGAGATTTTCCCAATCACACAAAAGAAACGAGTTAAACTCGTAACGCGCCTACGGCTAGGTGCGCGCTAATGTGGATGTTGTGGTGTGCGATAAAGATGAACAATATTAAATTAATAAGATAAAATTACTTCTAATATGCAATGCAACGTGTGCGTGCATAATGGGTAACGAAAAGCAGCTCTCCCCCAGACTTAATCTAAACATTCTGATACATGATATACAATACAGACTAAAATAAAAGCTGGGGGAAGAGAAGTTACCCAATGCTTAGAAGTGAGCATACCAGAAGATTGGCATGTAATCCAAGAAGAAGCTGCAGCATCCCCATCCAGAAAATGAACCTGTAGGGGTGAGCTCCGCCAAAAACAAAAGGAAATATACAAATTAAAATGAAAGACACTAACTAAACTAAACTAGATGAAATAAAAAATGCAGGAAGAGTAAGATATGAAATAAAAAATGCAGGAAAAGTAAGATAACAACTGGGGTTATTGTCTTCCCAACATGACTTATTCGAAACTTTAAGAGTTCTAGCTAATGGGAGTATGAAAAAGGAAATGAACAGGTAACTGTTCTAATATGCGTGTCGGTAGCGGGTACTGATAGTGCGATAAAACAGTTACCCCTCTACCTAAATAATAATAATACATGCTCATCACAGGTAGAGGGAAAATAATGTAAGTGGAGGAGGAGCTATCCTAACTCAACTCACCAAAAATATCCTTGCCCAGCAAGGTGTCGTCTGTATGGAGACGATAGGAGGAAAAGGTAATGAGTGAGGCTTCCACTATGGAGGAGGGATCAACCTCCTCACAAGAGAGGATATACTCCTCATTGACTTGAGCAAAATGCTCCAAGTCCTTCTGAAGTACCTGTGAAGACTCAACCTGCACAGGCTCAGATGAAGAAGGGGGGTTGGAAAATAAAAGAGAAGAATGACTTAAATAATAAAAAATTGGGGGAGTGGTCCCGGTCTCACTCTCAGTAGGTTGAAGCAAAAGGATTCTGTCGGCATCGTGGACAATGTTGTAGGGATCGATAGGATCATCTGTGGCATCCTCCATGATTTGGACTTCCTCCACCGGTGCTGAGGTAGAATCCTCGTCACCTTGGAAAATATCCTCCTCCATAGGAATATGCACAACACATAAATCACCTGCCATATCCTGTGAAACATCATCAATAATGTCGTCAGAGACAAATGTAGTAGTATGCACAATAGGGGGAGGAATAGTGCTTAGATAAAAGTCAAGCACTGATTCATTTCAAAGAATCGGCTCCACGCACGGTAATATATGCATATGGGAGATGGGCTCAGCTATGTCGGAACATACATCTGCCACAACTCTGATGAGCGTGTCTACATTATTCCCTTCAAAACATGAAGGTGACATAGCTACGTAATCAGAGGTAGAAGGTGTGCTGTCAGAGTTAGGAGTCAGGATGATATAGATATCCGGCTTATCATCACGTCCAATTGGCGAAGATAAGCAGCACAATCCTTCAAGGCATGATCCGTGCTCCGACAAAACAAGCACTGTCTTGCTGACTTCTTTGGCACAACAGGTGCTGAAGCCGCAAAGAAGTATGCTGGTAAAGGCTCAGAAGAATATCCATAGGACTTACGCGCACCATATGGAGTACCAAATGAAGTTGGTGCTCCATATACTGGGCCTTGAGTGCTAGGGCTATTATCTCCCTTTGGACATATATCACTAGCATGAGAGATATCTCCACGCCAACGTCAACGAATATTAAATGAGGCCCACATTGCGTGAAGATAACTAGATTCAAAAATAAAAACACTATTGTGCAAAATACTACACCCAACAATAATTTACTAAGGCAACCTAATATAAAATAAGAAAATGAAATAACAAGAACTGAAATAAAATAAAGGATGCAATTTACAAATGGAAGAACATCTCTCGCAGGTTCTCCCTCTCCAAAAAACCCACATGACTGTGTTCCCCGACAATGGCGCCAAAAACTTGATGCGCAAATCTAGCACACTGCTATAGGCGGAAGCAAGACTGTGGCACGAAACGGCAGTGTACTGATCGTTCAAGTAATATAAAATGGGTGAATTTCCCCAAGTACCGATCTCGAAGGAACACAGTAAGGTGGAGTTTACTTTGGAGGTAGGACTTGAGATTGAAGTCCTTTAGATTGGATGGATTGCGGAAGGGTCAAAGTGGTTTGTGGAAAATAAAATAAAATAAACTAAATTAATAATGCTGGTCGCCGACACCGCTTCCCAATGTGTGGGATTATGCAGGCCGCTATGCACTGCTTCGCTCGGCGGATGGACGAGTAGACACGCGGAATGAAAGAGTAGTCAAGCGGAATGGAAGAGAAGGCTTGTGGAATGGAAGAGTAGTCAAGCGGAAGGAAGAGAAGGCTTGCAGAGTGGAAGAGTAGGCTTGCGGAATGGGCGAGTAGGCTAGCGGAATGAAGTGGAGGGTGGAGTGGATTTGGTGGCGCACCTCAAATACACATATAAACCAGATAATTTCATAAAAATGAAATAAATATTACAAATCAAGGTTTATAGTGACCATCATCAATAACATGGAGATCCAGTTACATTCATCAAAAAAAAAGGAAAGAGTGCAAGAGAATTGACCACATTCGAAGCCTCATTGGGATTCACGGTAGGAATCGCCGGGTTGTCAATCCGCATCCTAGCTCGGTCCGCAACTATGTCCAGGGTAGAGGAGGGTTGTCACTTCCTCCAAATGGACCCGTCTTTTTCATCTCATAATCTGATCTCCTCCGGTGCAAGGTCTCCTTACTTGATGACGAATATAGGACTAGAATCCCCTCCTTGGAAGCACTTGGATGATGGAGGCAGCCTAGGGCAAAGCCCTCATGGAAGGGTGGAAGAAAAAGGAGCTGGAGCTCTCCTTGCGGTGGAAATGGCGGAATAGATTCGGGTCCTGAAAACCTAAAAATCGCAGCTTAAATAGAAAAGTTGCAGAATTTTGTTCATGCACGACCGTGCGTTTTAGAAACGCACGACCGTGCGTGAACAAAATAAAACATAATAATTTTTTAGACAAAAGAGGAGCTCATGCATTTTCCTCACGCACGATCGAAGCCGACCGTGCGTAAAAATGCACGACCAAATACAGAAAGCTATTTTGGGCCATAAATGAATGCGCACGGTCAGAGCAATCATGTGTCAAGGAAACGCATGACCGTGCAATTCATGCAGACATGAAATCTGGGCAAAAGGGATGATCTACCCACCTGCACAACATCAAACAACAATCACACAGCTGAGAATACCCTTTCAGCTCAATCCAAATACACAAAAAAGGGTTGGGGATCACCATGTGCTTACCCCCAACAAAAATAGCGCGCAATGGCACACCAAAACGGGCCCAAAAGTGCACTTTGTGAAGAAATGTGTTCAAGTGAAATATAAGTAATAATGAACTAAAAGTGAAGTGCATATGTATGAAAATTAGCCCAGATGAGTCCGAAAAACACTATATAAATTGGACTCATCAGTCGACTATTCATATTTCATATGTTATTATACATGTATTTACTGCATATTGTAAACACAAAACAAGCCTGATCAAATATGTACACAATTGGATTTGTTATTCTCAAACAAAGAGATGCGAAATGAATGTTCCAATAAACTCTCACTTTTGATAATTACAAATCCTTTAATGAGAAATTGATCATTTTAAATTAGTGCTATCTTTATAGTATAGTGTAGTTAGTGATAATCGTTAGAAAACAGCTTTTGGAGTTGATATGCACCCATATATTTATACAACTTCCGCCACAGCTCCACCATAAGAAAGTGGAGGTAGTGGAGTCATGCTAAACCCCATGACCAAGGGAGTGGTGAATTAAGTAGAAAACTTCCACAACTATAGCGCGACATCACCCGCGCAGGTAGCAACAAGGCTGTACCCTGCCATAGTTGGGTGCAACCAAAGCCACGTAGCCTCATCCCACTAAGGGGGTATGGTTAGGCGCACACCCCACTAAGGAGGTGAGGTCCGTACCCTATTAGGGGGTTGCGGCCAAAGCCACTCCCCATATAGTGGGGTGTGGCGATAGTCGCATCCCCATGGGGGTGCGTCCAAAGCTGCACCCATTATAGTGGGGTGCGTCCAAAGCCGCACCCCCATAGGGGGCGTAGCATAGCCCACACCCCCTTTGGTGGTGCGACCAAAACTGCACCCTCTTTTGGGGGTGTGGCTGAAACTGCACCCCCTTGTGGGGTGCAGCCAAAACCACTCCCTTTGTGGGGTGCGACCGAAACTGCGCTGACTTTGGGGGGTGCGGCCGAAATTGCATCACCCTCGCTTTCTAGGGGGTGCGACTTCCCATTTGAGGGGGGAGGGCGGTCTTTGAGAGGCATGCCCTCCCTCTTACGAGCACTCTCATCCATGAGTGTCTGGCCGCCTTCTTGTCTTTCCACCCACAACTCAAGCCAAGCGCTTCCGTGTTCACCGCGCACTCAGAACGCTTTCATGTTCATTGCCCGCTCAGAATGCTTCTGTGTTCACCGCACGCTCAGAATGCCTCCGCACTCACCGTGCGCTCAGAACACCTTCACGTTCCCGACGTGCGTGATAGTTAACCTTTCTTAATTTCCTAGATTGTAGGTCTTGTTCACTGTGCTCAATGCCATCAATGAAGCTGCCCGAACTGACCGAACTGCCCGGGGGGCAAGACGGGAATATCCAAAAAATGGCGATCCGTGTGCTCCAAATCAGCAAATGTAATTTGCACGTCATGTGGTTATTGTGGTTAAAATGGCAAAATTACCAGGCTAACCATGCCCGAGGCTATCAAATGAGCCTAAAGCCTTCATTTAAGGGGACCTTGTCTTCTACACATGAGAGAGCTCCGTTGAGGATTCCTTAGAGTTCTCCTTCAGCACTTGAAGATCTCATTCACTTCTTTGAAGATCTCCTTCAAGTCCCCGAAGACCTCCTTCAACCATTCGAAGGTATCCTTTGAGCCTTTGAAGATCTCCTTCGCTTTCAAAGACATTCTTCCTAGGTGACTCGGAGATCCTCTTGGCACCGAAAGGCGACTAGAGCTTCTCACTTTCATTCTTGCAGAGAAAATACTTAGTTTCCTGAGAGGTGGCCAATCACCCTCGAAGATTCTCTTAATTACCACTGTAATGAGTGGTAGTTTATCGCCCTCGAGTTCTCATATTTACTTGTAACAAACCGACATATAGTGGAATTTGGCTGGCACAGCTCTTGCTGCATGCTTTTTTACCCATTTCAGGTTTTCTATGTTAAAAATGTCTATGTGTCGTCCACATGTTCTTTCATTGACTGATTGTGCGCTCGACTTGCTCTCAAGCTAAGGTGGTTCGATTTGATCGATCTACTAGAGCATCAAGTGCACGCAACAGTTTGACGCCGTCTGTGGAAACTCGCGTTCCTGACTAACTCTGAAAGCAATCTCCCCGAGAGACCAACTGTGATGGATATTCACCAGGAAATTTCAGACGCGGGCAGTTCCTCTCTACCCACAAACTCAGTAGGGGGAGGCCCGTCGTTGCACCTATCCTACCCCGGTGGCCCAGCATCGCTGACAAGCAATTCCCTCCGACGATGGATCAAATTCTTGATGATGACATACTTTGGCCAAGTCAATTCACCCTATCAGAGCAGATCCTGGCATATCTAGTACCATCTTGGCTTAAGCTCGCGCAGTGTAGGAAGTTCCATGGAGCAGGAAACTCATATGAGCATTTGAACTACGTCCTGACCGCAATGGAAACGTTCGGGCTTCCAGACCAAATTACTTACAAGATCTTCCCAGCGACACTTTGTGGTGACGCTCTCCTTTGGTATAGATCCTTGCTAGATGGAGTGATGGTCTAGATTTATGTTGTTGCAAGAGATTTTGATGAATAGTATTGGGCGAGCATTTTCGAGGGGTCTTGTGAGTATTTCTACTGCGAGAAACCAACCATTATTCTATCGAGAGATAGAATTAATATTCTTTTCTTCATTCGAAATATCGACAATTACTCCCTGGCGACGGCGCCGAAAACTGTAGGATTATAAGTAAAGAAGGGCTTTTTGTAAAGCTTTTGGAAGTTTATCCAAACTAATCTTCAATAAAGGCAAGTATACCTTATCGCTTATAGTATAAGGTATTTTTAGAAAATATCAAGGTCGTATTTTTTCACGGATCGTGTTGATTATTTTTAATTATAAGGAACGAACTATTATTTTATCGGAATAAGAAAATGATTTGGTTTTAAAATTTTTTAGAAAGCGATAATAAAAACATAATTAAGGTTGGGAAACGATAAAGAGGATAGCGCCCGATGTCAAATTACCTTGAGATAAAAATAGTATTTTAGAAGTAAAAGATCTGATTTTTCAATTAATTAGAATGGCTTGGCCGTGGAGGTTGCATAAGTATGAATGCACCTCTATCGAGGGTACGTCCACCTGAGATTAAGAAGATTCGACCGAACTCTCGTTCTTTAATCGAATCTCCTTAATACTCGCTTTATGTTGTGAACCGCTATTGGATTTTTATTCCAATTTGAGAGACTTACCTCATCCTCTCTCAAGGGTAGGGCATAATTCTCTTTACCTGCGATCGATCGATCCCTATTCACGAGCCTCTCGGCTAACTAGTGTACGAAAATAGAAATGAAAACCACACATCGATTATATGGTTCCACTCAACATTTTTCTAGGGTAAACCTTAAGCTCGTTAATTGATTTGAAAAGAAAGAGATTTTTTAATTTTAGAAAACCATTTATTTGTTCCAATGCTCTTCGACATCGTGCGCTAAAGGAGATTAGCCATTTATCGGAATGGGGATGACTTTAGTGATTAAAAAATACATGATAATATTTTAAGCGATTATGAGTGCGTTTAACAAAAACAGAGGAAAATAATTAGAAAGGAAAAGAACACACTAAATTAAAAACTCACACACTCTACAATAATTAATATGTCAAGTAATAAATTTAATTTAGCACACTCACACACTCTACGAGAATGGAAAACTAAATTAACAAAGAAAGACAAATTACTCTCATACACACACACACACACACTCTACTTGAACTGAAAAACTTAATTGAAAAAGCATAAAAACTATCACACACACACACACACACACACACACACACACACACACACACACACACACACACACACACACACACACACACACACACACACACACACACACACACACACACACACACACTACTTTGAAATGAAGGAAAGCATACAAACTAAATTAGCAAAGAAAGACAAGTTAAACTCATACACCCACCCACTATACTTTAACTGAAAGCTAAATTAACAAAAGTGAAAATTAAACTCATACACACGCAACATAAAGGAAACTAAATTAAAAAAAAAATTAAACTCTTACACCAACACACATCATTAATTTGAAAACTAAATTAACAAAAACAAAAATTAAAATTACTCTCATACACACACAAACTCAAACATAAAGAAAAACTAAATAAAAACAAAAACTATTCTCTCTCTCACACACACACTAACGTAAAGAAGAAAAACTGAATTAAAAGAAAATAAAACTCATAAACACACACACCAACATAAAGAAGAGAACAACAAGATTAGGAAATAAGCTATTTCATTAAAAAAAGAGATTACAACAACACTAAGAGAGAGAAAATAACAAGTACAAAAACCAAAAAACATGAAAAGAATAAAGAAAACACACAAAAGTGGCTCACAAACACTCTAAATACAACAAAATTGTTAACTCTTGGCCACACCCGAATCCCTCTATTTATAGGAAAAATTTTGGATTTACACGCCCTCGGCCATGATCATGACAGAGGGTGTGACCAACAGTGTGTTGGAGGGTCCGAGATAGTTGGACATCTGGATGGATCTGGAAGGTTTGACCAGAGAGGTGGCTGAACACGTGTGTCACCGCATATCATGGGTATGACCTGGGGCGTGACCTGGGGTATGTTGGAGAAGTCAGGACAGTTGGCCTTTTGGAAGAGTTGGCTGGACACGGGCGTGACCCACTACGCGGCCATGACTTTGTGATTCGTCGAGACATCAGGTCGATCGGCTTGAAGGCACAACTTGTCGTCTTGACCAGGAGTACACGGGCGTGACCCATTACACAACCTCGGTCATGGGTGTGACCGATGGCGTGACTTGATCACTTTGCTAACTTGCACTGAAATTGCCGAGAACTGAGTTTTTGGAGTTCTATGTTTACACGCCCTTGGTCACGGGCATGACCGAGGGAGTGACCTAACAAAAAATACCTAAATTCTGCAAAAAGAGAAATGAAGCTAAGTTAGTAAGGAAATAATAAAAACAAGCAAATTATTCAATAATTTACATAGAAAATTCACAATTTTTATAAAACTATACAAAAAACTATGCTTAAAATACGTATAATTTACAACTTATCAAATACCCCCATACTTATTTTTTTGGTATTCCAGAGCAAAAGTAAGAGATATCTGTTGAAACCGACAACCTGTCTCTTGAGTTTGGACCCACTATGTGTGTAGCCTACACCTACTTGCCCCTCACCTGCACTCTTCACTGTGGATGATGAACTAGGAACGGACCCAAAGTTGGGACGAGGAGGTCCCGCCACACACCCGAAAGATCTTAAAGAGCTTCCCCTCCCAAACCAATGCTCTATCGTGCACCTTGGAGGGAACTGACAGCCAACCCAAGACTAGCCTTGAGGAGAGAGCTCAAAAGATCGGATCTCCTCCAAGGTGCCCTTAAGGGTCTATTTATAAATTTTCTAGTCTGGATTGCAAATAACATAAATACGGCTTTTAGTTTTACTAATCGCACCCCATATTGGTCTACTAATAGCCTAACTCTGCTGTTCTGAAGGGCTATTGTGTTCGGTTTTCTTAATACAATTTCGGAAATGATAATAATAGCATATCAAATATGCGCAGCAGAAATAACTAGAACAAGCCTAAACAGTTAAAAGGAACTTGCGATTTCATGGTTTCAAGAAATTAAAACAACTTCCACAATAAATGGCAGAAATTATACCTATATGGGGTTGAGTCTAAACTCAACCAAGGTGCTCCAATGGCAGTTCCAGAACAAAATTTCTTGAGTTCCAAGCGCTGAAATAATTTATGTGCCTCTACAGGAAATCCACACGAGTGAGGAGAAGCCAAAACTTCTTGTCCAACAGGAAGTGGGTCGGAGAAGAAATGCTCTCTACGACTCCCTCGGACTGCTAGGTTCGACGTCAGGGAGAGGAGGCGGCGGCGGCGGGATCGAACAGTCAGAACACTTCTGTCAAAATCCTTGCAGAACTCTTACGTCGCCCTCTCTCTCTCGAAACAGATCGCCAAGGAAAAAGGAATCGCACACTTAGGTCAAATAGAATTGTATCCTTTTATACCCAGCGTGAAAGAGAGAGTCTATCCGCACACCCACGATTTAACTAAATTAATAATCTGCGTTCGACAAATAGGCTACATTAGCCGTTCGACTAATTGGCTTCAGAAGCCGTTCGACGAATTGTCTGCAGAAGTCGTTCGACAAACAGGCTACATTAGCCGTTCGTCAAATTGGTTGCAGAAGTCATTCGACGAACAGGCTACATTAGTCGTTCGACGAATTGGCTGCAGAAGCCATTCGACGAACAGGCTACATTAGCCGTTCGACGAATTGGCTGCAGAATTAGTCGAACGCATTATTAATTCGTCGAACGAACTTTAATACTCTTCCTACAATTTCTCTTAACACTCTTATGTGTGACCCCATAGGCTCATATCGCGTTGGCAGTGAGACTAGATATTTGACTACTTCCAGATCACCACGGAAACCCCAACAGTCTCCCACTTGATCTTGAACGTATCAAATAAAAGTCTCACAAACAATGAGTGGCATCTAGCAACGCATCATTGCTACCCAAGCAATAACAGTTCTTAACTCAACAAGCCTGTCTTGACCAATGTATCAGTGTCATCATGTCCCTTTGTCCATTACATCCAGATAGAACTAGAGGCATGGACCGTATCACCCTCATAATTGTTCAATCCTAATTCCTTGATCTAGAATAAACTGTCTGAAATTGGTGAGGATAATATCACATATTGTCTCATCCAAGCATGGCCATGCATTTCTAAGTCTGATTCCATCAAGGGGCCCATGGATGTAACTCCTGTCATATAGGAGGACAAATCCCATATCTGCCCACACGCAAACACCCAAATGAATCTTAACATATCCAATAACCCCCCTTATCATCAACCTTTCTCAAGGAAGACTTTAGATGGAATCAAAGTACGCTCTTCCTCACTTGATGAATGCTGTGACTTCAGGTCGAAGAACCACAAACACCATTGTCATATGAGACCTACTTGTGACACATTCATATAACAATCCACACAGTAGTCTCATGATGGGTCTGTCCAGTACAACTTGTTCACTAAAACGTACCCATGTCCAGTACAACTTGTTCACTGAAACGGTCATCAGTCAATGCATATGCTAGTCTTTATGTATCATCATCGCCCTGGAATTATAAGATGATACAATGACCAGGGACAATTTAAGAATGAAGCTTCTTATGAACATAGGCCCTCACATTCAAGTCACGTACTTGAATTCCTATGGAAGCAAACATTCTAAGGGCATTTATTATGCTAATTAATCTATCAGTAAAAACATTTGACATAATAAAAGAACTTGCCATACATGTAAAATGAAACATAAAGTATTATATTCATCACATGAATGGTCAACAACCGACAAATACAATCCACAAGACTCCCACAAGAGACGATCATTCAGGTATCTAATACCCATTGATCTAGTATGACCATCATGCTTTCTCTGTGCAAGAGGCTTTGTTAGTGGATCCGCAATATTTTCTTCAGTCGGTACTCTGCATATGCTGACATCTCCTCGATCGACAATCTCTCAAATAAGATGGAACTGCCGAAGTATGTGCTTGGAACGCTGATGAGATCTAGGTTCCTTAGCATGTGCAATAGCATCGTTATTGCCACAGTAGAGAACTACGGGATCAACAATGCTAGGAACTACACAAAGCTCGCTGATGAATTTTCTAATCCACACAGCCTCCTTTGCCGCATTTGCGGTAGCGATATACTCGGCCTCAGTCGTAGAATCAGCAACTGTCTCTTGCTTGAAACTCTTCCAACTTATTGCTCCTCCATTAAGGCAAAATACAAAGCCTGATTGGGACTTTGAATCATCCCTATCAGTTTGGAAGCTTGCATCGGTGTAACCATTTACACTGAGCTCTTCCTCTCCACCATACACCAAAAATAAATCCTTAGTCCTTCTTAAGTACTTCAGGATAATCTTGACGGCTATCCAGTGACCATCACCAGGATCAGACTGATACCTGCTCGTCATGCTCAAAGCATAGGAGACATCAGGTCTAGTACATAACATTGCATACATGATTGATCCAATTGCCGAAGCATATGGAATCAACTTCATGCTGTCCTTATCTTCCAAAGATTTTGGACACAAGTCCTTAGAGAGACTCGCACCATGAGACATGGGTAAGAATCCTTTCTTGGACTCAAGCATGTTGAACCATTTCAACACTTTCTCAATGTATGTACTCTGGGTCAAACCCAACAACTTCTTTGATCTATCTCTATAGATCTTAGTACCAAGTATATAAGTTGCTTCACCCAAGTCCTTCATAGAAAAGCAGTCCCCTAGCATATTCTTAATAGCTTGCAGGGTTGGAATGTCATTTCTGATCAATAATATGTCATCTACATACAATATCAGGAAAATGACAATGCTCCCACTAGTCCTCTTGTAAACACATGGTTCATCCTCGTTTTTGATGAAACCAAACTATTTGATTTTCTCATCAAAACGAAGATTCCAACTTCGAGAAGCTTGTTTCAATCCATAAATGGATCGATTCAACTTGCATATTTTAGTGGCTTCATTTGGAGATTCAAAACCCTCGCGGTGTGTCATATACACTTCCTCAAGGAGGTTTCCATTAAGGAAAGTCTTGACATCCATTTGCCAGATCTCATAGTCATAATATGTAGCAATAGCAAGTAGAATTCTGATGGACTTGACCATGGCTACAGGGAAAAAGGTCTCATCATAGTAAACACCATGAATTTGCCTAAAACCTTTAGCCACCAGCCGGCCTTTGAATGTCTGTACATTCCCATCCATGCCGGTCTTCTTCTTGAAGACCCACTTGCACCCTATGGGTCGTACCCCTTCAGGTGGTTCCACCAAGGTCCAAACTTGGTTTGAATACATGGAGTCCATTTCAGATTTCATGGCTTCAAGCCACTTCTCAGAATCAGGTCCACACATAGCTTTTTGATAGGTTGTAGGCTCATCATCATGATCCATAAGCAACACATTACCTATTTGAGACATGAGAAATCCATATCTCTCAGGCTCAAATATGGGTCTATCAGATCTACGCAGGACTTGTGTTTCTTGAGCAGGCTCTCTAGCTACAACATCTTGTAGTCCTTGCTCAGGTTCTACAATCGGTTCATCTATTGTTTGTGGTTCTTAAACTTCTTCAAGTTCCACCTTTGCAGTCTTCCTGGATAAGAACTCTTTCTCCAAAAAGACGTCAGTCCTTGCGACAAACACTTTGCCTTCAGATGGTAGGTAGAAATAGTATCCTTTGTTTTCCCTGGGATACCCCACTAGATAACACTTATCTGACTTGGGTTCCAGCTTATAAGGCATTTGACATTGTATGTATGCCTCACAGCCCCAAATCTTAATAAAAGACATACTAGGACGCTTCCCAGTCCATATCTCATATGGTGTCTTTAGAACCGTTTTGGTTGGAGCACGGTTTAATGTGAATGCAGCAGTCTCTAAAGCAAATCCCCAAAAGGAAACGGGCAAATCTGCATGACTCATCATCGACCGCACCATGTCTAATAAGGTACGATTCCTCCTCTCAGACACACCATTATGTTGTGGTGTTCCGGGCGGAGTGAGCTGTGATACAATACCACATTCTCTCAGATGATCACGAAACTCATGACTCAGATATTCGCCACCTCGATCAGATCAGAGTGCTTTTATTCTCTTTCCCAGTTGGTTCTCTACTTCATTTTTAAAATCTTTGAACTTTTCAAAGGTTTCGGATTTGTTCCTCATAAGAAACATATATCAGTATCTATTGAAATCCTCAGTGAATGTAACGAAGTAGTAGTACCCACCTCTAGCCATAGAACTCATGGGTCCGCATACATCACTATGTATGATACCCAAAAGATCACTAACCCTCTCACTACAACTAGGAAAAGGGACCTTTGTCATCTTGCCTAATAAACATGACTCGCATCTCTCAAATGATTCATAATTAAATGAATCCAATAGTCCATCTTTATGGAGCTTGGATATGCGTTTCTCATTTATATGGACTAGACAACAGTGCCTGTACAACCCCGATATTCGCCAGGCGAGGAGATGCAGTTTAAAGAAGGCAGTGGGATGGAGGTAATACAGGAATCCTCCCTTTAGGGGGGGGGGGGGGGGCTGAAGAGCGAGCGAGAAGGGTCGGCGAGACAAGCGCTCGCGGGTGTGTTCGACGAACTCCCCAGTGTTTGTCGAGCTCCCCCGGATTCGTCGACCATACCCCTGTTCGGCGAAATCATCTGAAGTCGACGGAGTGTTCTAAGCTCGCCAAAAACAAAGGGATGGTCTCGTAAATGGGATCGCGAGATCCAGACCTCGGCAGAGAGCTCCAAAAGACTGCGCCCAGCGAGGGTTGGCAAACCGATACCTCGCAGTCCGCTGGCAAGTCGAGAGGCGATCTCGCAGTAAGGCTCGCGAGACCGGACCTTGGCAGATACCGCCCGAATTGGCCGGCGAGGTCCTCGCAGGGTGATCGTCTAGGAGAGGCACCGCGAGCAGGACTCGCGAGAGGGCCAGCGAGAACTACAACAGTCAAGTTCTCGCAGTCCCTTGTCCATAGGGTGATAAGACCAATTTACCCTTTTACCCTTGATGGTCTGCCTTTAGCCTCTCCAAACAGCGGAGTTTGGCTGTTTGCAAACCCATTTGGGGTGCGGATAGTAAAATCAAAAGGCGGAATCCTGCTATTTGCAGGCTAGACCAGAAAATCTATAAATAGGACCTTAAGGGCACCTTTGGAATGGACTGGACTTCAGCTTCTCTCTGCTTAGGCTTTCTTTGGTTAGCATTCACAAGCTCTCCAAGGTGCCCGAGTCTCAGCTTTGGCTTGGGAGGGGAAGCGCTCAATGATCTTCCGGGTTAGTGGAGGGACCTCCTCGCTGTGACTAAGGTCTTAGTCAGTTTTCTAGTCTTCGGTTTACCTTCTCCGAGGGATCAGTAAGGGCTAGCTGCCCCTCATTTCGGTGAGGGCCCTGAGCTCCACAAGAGACCGAGAAATCGATTTCAACATTTTGGTGCAGTGAGCATGGAGCATGGCTGGTACAAGAAAGTTCCAAGGAGCAGATAAGACAAGAGGCGGGGATCAAGGCGAGGGGTTCAGCGAGCCACCGCAGGTGGTGACCCCGAGGATGTTCGCGGATTTCAGGAGGGAGGTGCTTGACACTTTCAGAATCACGGTCGCAGCGCTGCGAAGTGAGTTCGTGACCCCAGCACCTCAGGCGACCCCTCCCCCAGCAGCGGTTGGTGAGAATGCCCCGGGGGGAAGGGCCGGAAAGGAAGTCACCGGAGGGTCAGTGCAAGACTTAGAAGGGCGAGTGCTGTTTGCCAGCCCGGCGAGCTCCGTGCCGGCGAGCTCTGTGCCGGCAAGTGCGGCACAGGCGAGCGCACTCCCGTAGGATGTGGCGACTGTGGGATTGGTTCAGGCGAATACCGTTCTCGCGAGCGTAGTTCCCGCGGGCCCGATTTTGGCGAGAGATCTAGGGGGTCATGTGGAGCGAGAAAGGGTAGCGGAGGGGGGAAGTCCCTTCTGTGAGTTGGTACTTTCTGCACCTATCCCAGCAGGGTTCAGAGAGTGGGATAGGGTGTACTACAATGGCAGGGATGACTCTGTCCAGCATCTCCAGTCTTTTGAGGACTCGGTCTCCATCAGGCCGATGTTGGATGCTTTCAAGTGTCGGCTCTTTGCCGTCACTCTTAAAGAAATGGCCAGGGACTGGTTCCATCAACTCCCTGCGGGGTCGATCTACACATTCGAGGATTTGCGTCGGAGCTTCTTGTTGCGATTCTCAACTTCAAATAAAAGAAAGAAGGACGTCGAGTCTCTCTTCAAAGTGAAGCAGGAGCGGAAGGAGTCGTTGGCTCGCTACACGGATAGGTTCCAGGAAGAGGTGCTGCTCACTCAGGAGATGCCTGGGTTTGCACTCCAGCTCGCCTTCACGGTCGGGCTGAGGGAAAGTTTCTTCAAAATGGACCTAAAGAGGAAAGCCCCCGTCTCCTACGAGGAGTTGATGGAGAGGGTGGCGGAGGAGATTGAGAGTGAGGAGGCCAACCCGGAGCTCACCAAGAGGCTAGAAAAGCTCAGTGAGCTGGAGGTCAGGCAGCAAGAGGTAAGAAGAAGGGAAGAGCCTAGGGCCCCGGAGGGGGAGTGGAGGCAACGTGCAGAAGGAATGCAGGGTCAGGGAAGGGGTTATGGCCCGGGAAGGGGTAACTTCTATGGAGGACAAGGAAGACCCTACCAGTTGGGGTGGAGGCAGGGTCCGAGGCAATTGCCTCCCCCACCTCAGCAAGCCATGGTGACCAGGAGGGGAAGAGGAGTAAGAGGAAGGAGAGAAGAGGCAAGAGAAGAAGCGGGAGCAAGAAGGAGGAGGAATAGGGTGGCAGAAGGCGAAGCAGGGGAGGTGATGTTGCCGTATTGTGACTTCCACGATGAGGAAGGTCACGCGACGGCCACCTGCCCAGAGTTCCTGGAAACAAAAAGGGGTCGAGTGCCCGCGCCGAGGCAACAACAGGTGAGAATTGAGGAGGTCGAGCCTCAAAGGGAGGAGGAAGAAAGGTGTGAAGACAGAGTTGATGTGGGGAGTAGAGGAGGGATCAGAGTGATCCATGGGGGTAGGGGTGGAGGCAACCCGCAAGGCTAGCCTCCATACCATATATCGGCGGAGCGTGGCCTCAATATCCACTGCTCCACCCCCGACGGAGAGAATTACTTTCTCCTAGAAGGACATGCAAAGCTATGAAGACCCATTCTGCGATGCGCTGGTCATCCAGACCGCCATCGAGAACTTCACCATCTCGCGGACTCTAGTCGATAACGGTAGCTCGGTCAACGTCGTCTTCAAGAAGGCGTTCGATGAGATGAAGGTGGAGTCCAAGAGGGTGTTGGCCTCGGATGGCCCCCTATTCGGCTTTTCGGGAGAAAGGAAGGAGGTAGAGGGTGGAGTGGGGCTCCATGTGACCCTCGGGGGGCAGTCCCGGAACTGCCGCTTCGTGATTGTGGATGCCCCGAGCAGCTACAGCGCCATCTTCAGACGGCCTCTCATCAGCGCGTTCAGGTGCGTCCCTTCCACCTTCCACCAGTGTCTCAAGTTCAACGCGGGTGGAGTCCAGGTCCAGATCCGAGGAGACCCCAAGATTGCAAGACAGTGCTATGTGACGGCTGTCAACACCATCGCCTGGATGGGAGAAGCGGAGGAGTTCGATAAAGTGATGGAGGGGGCGGCAGAAGCTGGAGGAGAGAATGGAGTCGGGGAGTGGATGGAGGAAGAGGAAGTTCATGCCCAGGAAGGGGTCATTGAAGGACCCAGGGCGGAGAAAGGAGGAGAGGAAGAGAAAGGAGAAGGTGCCCGGGAAGGAAGGGCGGAAGAGTTGATGATGGTAGGAGAGGCAGAGGCGGAGGAAGGAGCCCAAGCGCTCGCTTGCGGTGGAGAGAAGGAAAATGCTTGGGGAGAGCAATCTAGGTTGGAGGCCGTGGAAGAGGTCGTGGAGCTTGAAGTCACCATTCTGCTTGGGGTGGTGGAAAAGGTCTGAGTCAGCAGAGAGCTCAGTTTGGAGGAGCAGGCCAAAATTCTGGCCTGCGTGTAGAAGAATGTGGATGTCTTTGCTTGGAGCGCCGCGGAGATGCCCGGGATCGATGCGGATGTGGCTTGCCACCGCCTCAACCTCGACCCCGGCACCCGCCCCATCCATCAAAAGAGGAGGGCCCTAGCGGACAAGCTGGAAGAACCCATCTGAGAGGAGGTGGGTAAACTCCTGTAGGCAGGTTTTGTATCGGAGATCCAGTATCCGGGCTGGGTCTCCAACGTGGTCGTGGTGAAGAAAAGAGGAGGTAAGTGGAGAATGTGTATTGATTTTTCACTACTTAATAAATCATGCCCAAAAGATTGCTACCCCCTGCCTAGAATCGACGCGCTGGTTGACTCAGCCGTCGGTTTTCCTGTAATATCTTTCTTAGATGCTTTTTCAGGTTGCCACCAAATTCGCATGCACCCCCCGGACATCAAAGATGTCTCTTTCATCACGGGGGATGGATGTTACTGTTATAAGATGATGCCCTTCGGGCTCAAGAACGCAGGTGCCATGTACCAAAGGATGATGGATAGGGTCTTCCGCGAACAGAAAGGAAGAAATTTAGAGGACTATGTTGATGATCTCATGGTGAAAAGTCGGGGCCTGGGGTCCCACCTCCGAGACCTCGAGGAGACATTCGGAACTCTACGGAAGTATAAGATGAAACTCAACCCCCTGAAGTGTGTCTTTGGGGCTAGCCGAGGGATATTCCTAGGTCACTTGCTCACCCCAGCGGGGGTGGAGCCTAACTCGGACAAGGTCAAGGCAATAATGGAGTTGGGGTCGCCAAGAAACTCGAAGGAGGTTCAGAGCCTCACGAGGAAGCCGGCCGGACTTAGCAGGTTCCTCTCCAAGGAGGGAGAGAAATGCGCGCCCTTCTTTAAGGCGCTAAGGGGCAACAAAAAATTTGAATGGACTTCAGAATGCGAGGGAGCCTTCCGATCCTTGAAGGAGCAGCTCACCCAAACCCCCCTACTTCAAGGGCCGAGATCGGGAGAAGACCTATCCCTATACATGGGACTAGGGTCTGAAGCGGTGAGTGCAGTGCTGATCCGGGAGGAGGGGAGGAAGCTAAGGTGGTCCGACAAGACCTAACAACGAGGGAGTCTGTGTCAGAAACTCCCCCCTCTCCAATAACCCTCCTGACAGCACCATTGAGGTAATATTATCCATCTTGCTTTAATGCTAACAACGATGACACGATATCTTAATAATTCCAATCACTCGCAGAACCTATAGGTGGCGTAAGACAGCCTCAGGATCAACCCGATGGATGCCGACATCCCCCCACCTGCCCTTGGAGGCGCACCATTGGTCTAGGAGCCCACTCTCCTAGCTTCTCCTGATGGAACCGCGCTCGTTCTCGGTAAGCTTTCTATTGCCTTCCCTCATACCTTTTACCTTTCGCCAAATGTGTTACCCTGGTTCTCGCAGCTCTCACCTTTGGGACCACGGGGTTATCCTCCGCCCTGCGCAACTCTCTTATCCCTAAGACCATCGTAACCTCCCCGGATCCGGAGTGGGAGCACTCGGCAGGCAAAAACATCGAACACAACTCTCCCACCGTGGACTTGGCCACTAATTCTGCCGCCACCAACGAGGTACTACATTGCCCTGGGAAGAGGAACTCACTCCACACCCCAGCCAACCATTCACAGGGCAGCCCAGTACCTCTCGTCGGTCTCCCGTTGAAGAATATGTACTTGGTTAGCTTCCTTTCTCGCCTCGAACTCATTATTTGTACAACTGGAAAAACTAACTTTTACTGTCGCAGGCTACCGGGAGGCCTCACCGATGGACCCTCGGTTCGAAGACGAGGTGGTCTCACCGCCCCCTTCTCCTAGCAACCTCTCAGATTTTCTTGGTGATCCAGCTGATCCCAGGACAATGAAGGAAAGGATGACAGAGGTCCTTGGCAACCTGATCTGGATGCAGTGAGACCTAGCCAACCAGACGGACGAGCACCGGATGGCCTTTGAGCATTGGCTGAGCATTCTTGAGCGGGATTACTCGCATCTCGTTGGCGAGATGGAGCGACAGGGAGGAGCGTGTGAGGGGACTTCCACCGGGAGTCATATCACGCGGTCTAGGTATCAGATGCGCCTGGTCAATCAAGAGCTTATGACCGTTAGTGCGTACTACTACCCGCGAGTACCGCCGAGGACGGGGATGCGAGGCCGATGTTGATGGCAATGGATTCAATACAGAGCCAACCGGCACTCACCCCCTGTAGCCCCTCAGCTTTCGCAATTAACTGGTCTGTAACGTATGCTGAGATCGGTCTTGTAAGGTAAACAATGCTGCTTTAGATAACCATGTAATTTTCTCTTTTGCCGGGTGGTATGTTTATTTCTTTGTTCTTGCTCCGCTCTGCTTTGTATTGCTTTCGCCATTTAGCAGGACTTTGCGCGCAATTCTCACCACTCAGCGGCGAGTGGGTCAGAGGGCTGGCTGGCTTGAATCCCGAGGCGTCAGAGGTAGCGCGGATGCTATCCGCACCCCATGCCTCAGAATGATCTTAATTTTCATACTTTTCTATAAATCGTCAGCCTCACCTATCGCATTTATTACTTTCATTCCTTCATCTTCCCTTGCTTTCGCACTTGCACTCACACCTGTCTCCAGATTCTCCTACTACACTTCCATTTCGCGCAACGGCCCCCTAAACCGATGGTAGGGGCAAGTGCGTTGAATCATTCCTCAACCACAATTTCTCCACTTGCGACCTGTCCGAAGAGGACTTCACCTCAACCATTGCCGATGACATCCCGTCGGAGTTCATCGCGCATCACCCTGGAAACCGCGACCGCATCAACCAACTCTCTCCCAACACTCTTGCCATCCCTTTAGAAAATTTCCAGGTGGGACTCCGCCTCCCCCTCTGGCCTGAGCTGTGCCAGACCTTCAACTACTTTAGCATAGTTCCTGCGCAGCTCAACCCCAACTCCATCGTCATGCTGGTAGAATTAGCCTGCTACCTGCGGGAGGAGGGGATCGAATTCTCTCTTCCGGTCTTCCGCAAGCTCTTCAACTTTCGAGAAAAAAGTGGCGTGGCCTTCTTCTCTAGCCAGAACCAGCTCAAGGTCAGCGGTACCGCCAACAAGAAGCACGACTAGGTTTGGCGGTTCGTATTCGAGACCGGGAGCTTCGGTAATACCCTCCTCGCGCCCGTGCAGGAGGATAAGTCGACCTATCGACCTCCAATGCTGGGAGGTTACGAGGCCACGCTCCACGCTTTCATCCAGAACCATCCGAAAATTTTGAATATCCACAAATAGATACTCTCGAAACTAGGTGCTTGAAAAAGAAAAAGGTAGGGTTTATTATATTTTTTGTTTTGGTGTTTTTTCTACTACAAAATACACTTATTTTTGGAGAATTTGGCGGTTTTTGTAATTGTTTTGATTTTTCTGCTACGAAATAAATATTTTTTTTGGAAAATTTTGGTGGTTTTGTAATTTTTTTGGTTTTTCTGCTATAAAAAAAATATTTTTGACTAATAAATTTTGTTTAAATGAAAATAGGAAAACACCACAATACTTAAAACCCAACATTGTCCCCAATGTTGTAATTTTAGTATGAAGATGCTAGCCAAGTAAAATGAAAATGCGGTTTGTACAAAAAGGAAGAAGGCGGAGCAAAAAGGCTTCCCTAAATTGAGGCCTACGAGGACGCAACGAACCCTGCAAAACAAAAAAGGGCATAACAAAAATAAAATATTCGATAGATATGGGGTGCCTCCCATAAGTGCTTTGTTTACCATCACGTGGCTTGACTAATTTGGCGTGGTAAGATTATAAGTTGGAGAGGGTTAAAGATTCATCTTTTGTCCACTAGAACGCCCGCAAGATAATGTTTTAAACGGTGCCTGTTGACTTTAAATGAGCCTTTTTCGGTTGGGAGATAAGAACGGTCCCATATGGACAAACCTTTTTGACCTCAAAGGGGCCGGACCATCGAGATTTTAACTTACCGGAAAAAGATTCAGTCGTGAATTATAAAGAAGGACAAGATTGCCCGATGCAAAAGTTTTTGGATCTTTAATTTATCGATCATGGTAGAACGTACAATGCTCCTTATAAAATTTATTACTCTCATAAGCGTTCGCACGCCATTCATCGAGTTCATTTAGTTGAAATTTTCTATTTTTGGAGGTTAAGTTCGAATCGAGGTTTAAAAATTTTTGAGCCCAAAAGGCGCGGTGCTCTAACTCTACCAGCAAATGACACGCCTTGCCAAAGACATATCGATATGGCGTATAATCGATGGCGGTCTTGTACACCTTACAATACGCCCACAGTGCATCGTCGAGTTTATGGACCAATCTTTTCTATTTAATGAAATGGTTTTTTTTTCTAAAATGCGTTTAATCACTCGATATACTACCTCGACTTGGTCGCTTGTTTATGTGTGAAAAATGGTGGCGAGCTTGTGCATAACACCATACTTAGATAGGATTTTAGTGAATTAGGCGTTGCAGAAGTGCGTACCCTATAACTTACAATTGCATGGGGCGTGCCAAAGCGAGAAAGTAACTTTTTTTGAAAATGGACGACGACTCTCGCATCGTTAGTGGGGAGAGCTTGTGCTTCCGCCCACCTAGATACGTAGTCGAACGCCACAAAAATATAGCAGTTGTTAAAAGAAGAAGCTAGGGGGGCCTATAAAATATTGGCCCCACAAATCGAATATTTCACACTCTAGAAAAAGGTTTTGGGGCATCTCGTCACGAAGAGAGATGTTATCCGACCGCTGCTAGCTATCGCAAGAACTCATAAATGTGTGAGCATCTTTAAAGAGAGTGGGCCAATAAAAGCCTGCCTCTAGCACCTTCCGTACGGTCCGGTTGGCTTGATAATGCCCACCAACCAGCCCTTCAGAGCAGTGCCGCAAGATTTGTGGACCCTCCTCACTTGAAATGCATCTCAAAACTACTTGGACTGCGCAGACGCGAAAGAGAAAAGGGTCCTCCCAAAAGTAGTTTTTCAAATAAAAAAAGAATTTCTTCTTTTGCTGGGTTGAGAAATCCTTTGGAAGGACCCATGCAACTAGATAGTTGGCGCAGTCTACAAAGCAAGGGGTGGGAGAATATTTTACATTATTTACAGCAAAGAGGCACTCCTCAGGAAATCTATCGTCTATTTTGGGTTCTACGAGCGCTTCCGCTGCTGGGTATTCTAAATGAGAGAGGTGGTCGACCGCTAAATTTTCAGCCCTCATTTTACCCTTGATCTCTAAGTCAAATTCATGCAGAAAGAGGATCCATCGAAGCAAGAAGGGCTTAACATCAACTTTGGCTAATAAATATTTAAGGGTGGAGTGGTCGGTGAAAACGATTACTTTTGAAAGCATGACGTAGGATCTAAACTTATCGAAGGCTAAGACAACGACTCATAGTTCCTTTTCCGTTGTAGTGTAGATTGCATGTGCTATGAGCATTCGTAAAGCGTAATAAATAGGATGAAATTATTAATTAACACGCTGGACTAAAATGGCTCCAACAGCGATATCGCTCACATCACACATAATTTCAAATGGAAGGGACCAATTTGGCGCCATCAAAATGGGAGAATTTACAAGTTTTTTCTTTAATGAAATTAAATGCCTCTACGCAATTGCTATAAAAATGAAAGGGGATTCTTTCTCCAAGAGATGGGTTAGCAGTTTTGTAAATTTTGAAAATTTTTGTATGAACCGTCGATAAAAACTCGCATGGCCTAGAAAACTTCTAATGGATTTTATGTGTGAAGGAGCGGGAAGCTTTTCAATAATTTTGATTTTGTCCTTATCGACCTCCATCCCCTTGGTAGAATTCTACTGGCCGAGGACCAAACCCTCTCGGACCATAAAATTGCATGTCTCCCAGTATAAGACTAACTTCGTCTCTTCACACCGCTGGAGGACTTTATCACGATTTTCAAGCAATTTTTATAAGAGCTTCCGAAAGCAGAGAAGTCATCCATAAAGACTTCCATGATGTCTTCTACGAGCTGGCCAAATATTGCCAACATACATCTTTGGAATGTAGCTGGCACATTGCAGAGGTCAAATGACATCCTTCGATATGCGAAGGTGCCGAAGGGGCAAGTGAAAGTTGTTTTCTCCTGGTCTTCGGTGGAAATAGGTATTTGGAAAAACCCCGAAAGACCATCTAGAAAACAATAAACCTGTAATAGTGTTTCCACGACCGTTATACCTCCTTTTTGGTTTGCCACGACCATTATAACACCTTTTTGGAGATGACTTGTACGAGGCTTACCCACATACTGTCGGATATAGGATAGATAATTCCCACGTCGAGGAGTTTTATTACCCCAGCCTTAACGACATCCCACATATTTGGGTTAAGTCATCGTTGAGGTTGGATGGTTTTGCGGGAGTTATCTTCTAGAAAAATTTTATGGGTGCAGAATGAGGGGTTTATCCCCCTGATATCTGAAATCTACCATGCAATTGCACGGCGATGTTTATTTAAAACTTCTACTAATTCGAAAGTCTCTGAATCAGTTAAGGTAGAAGAGAAAATAATAGGAAGTTTTAAATCTTTTTCAAGGAAATCATATTTCAGACTATCGGGGAGTTATTTCAGTTCGAGGACGTGAGGTTCTTCATATGATGGTTTGATTTTTAAAATTTTTGAATTGAAGGGTGTTGGATCTGTATGCGCCCTTAGAGGGGGGGGGGGGGGGGGGGGGGGGGCGTGAATAAGGGATTTAAACTTTTCGAGATTATTTAGAGAAAATAATTCTATATTGTTACCGCCAGCGGTAGTGTTAACATTCGGCGTTAGTGACAGAGAAAATAGGTTTAGGTTAAACCAATGAAAAATAGAGAGCACGAATCAGAGATGTAGAAACAAACATATTTTCATTAATATTAAAGTGAAACAGTTATGATTACAAAAACTTTCCCAATGATGCTTGGAAAGAGGCGACCAATGAAAACTCGTTTTGTTTTCTATACCGACCCTTCTCCCAAGGTCCGGTTGACTTTAGCCTATCTCTCCCCAGATAAGGCCTCAAGCCACTCTAGCCAATATATCACCAGAAAGGCCTCGAGCACCCCCTAGATCTACTCCCTAGACCCAGTCGCCAACACGAGGCAAATTTCCCCTAGTCCCCGCAAGGTCCCAGTCGTCGTGTGGCGAATTCCTCTACCGAACAAAAGATAAAATAAAAAGACATACAAAACAAAAACTAAAAACTCCCTCAAAAGAAGAACTTGATGTCGATGTAGATGCGATCGGATCGGTCTTCAAGTTCTTTGCATTCACGAATGTTGACGGAGTTCTTCGGGCTGCTTGGGGATGGCTCTCACGAGTGCTCTGAATATAAGGCTTCAATTCCTTCAGCAAAACCAATCAACAATGGAGGAGGCGCGCATCTTTAAATAGAGTCAGCCACTATCGCCTGCGGTAGTACTACCGCCCCGTGGTAGCCACATTAGGAAATGAACAAGCACACGGATCGTGGTAACTTAGGCAACTTTTGAGCGCCAAACTTTGAGCTCCGACTAGCACGCTGCGGTAACGCTAACGCTCCGCGTTAGCGAGATAACCTTCCTTCAGCCAATATCTCCTTCCATATTTGCTCCTCAATCACATGCAGACGGGAGGATTCCAAAAGCTATCGCCGAGCATTTGTCCCTAACGCGCCGCGATAGTACTTGCCAAAATAGCGTCCCGTCGACATTCCTTTTTCTCCACTGTTTCCTTCCCATCAATTTGTTTCCATTTATGCTAGTGCCAGCGGTAGTGCTAACGCACCGCGGTAGATCACTTCTCTTTTTGTCGGATGTGTTTTCGTCGAACTGCCTCACATTTCGTCGAGCGCTGCTTTCATTTCGTCGAACGAACGCTAGCGTCATCGGTGGTGCTAAAGCTCCGCGGTAAAGCATGCATTTCATCGAGCGCCACGGTAGAGCATGTAGTTCGTCGAACGCCGCGGTAGAGCATGCAGTTTGTCGAATGCAATTTCATCGAGCGCCAGTTCGTCGAATGCAGTTTTTCATTTCATCAAACGCCAGTTCCGTTCTCAGCAGTTTCCTTCTCAGCGGTTTCCATCTCAACGGTTGTTAATGCGGGGCTTTAACAACTAAAGCGAGCGGTAGCTCTTTTTTTAGAGAATCGTCATCAATCAGCATCCTATTCATAGGGTTATATAACTATAGTACCTACACACTATAAACACAAGCAAGATCAAATACAATAGGATTTTTTATTGTCAAACCAAGAGATGCGGAAAGCATGTTCCAACAAAGGGTTCGAATGGCAAATTTATTGACATTTCTTCTAGACAGAATAGATTAGCGTTAAGAAGAGAAATTCAGAAAGAGAAGAACATTCTTCTTCTAATATGGGTTCCCGGTTAAAACAAGAATCGTCATTCGATAGGGAGTTACGCATGGAGAGATTAATGTGAAGAGTAACTTTGTCATCTCCCCCCCCCCCCCGAAGGAGGAGTCGACCATTACTTACATCAATTAATGTGCGGGAGGTTGCGAGGAAGGGGCGATCGAGTATAATAGGTACCTTAGTGTCCTCCTCTATGTCCAGGATGACGAAGTCTACCGGGAAGATAAACTTGATGACCTAGACCAGAACATCCTCCACTAACCCTATCAGGTACTTTATTCGGAGATCCGCGAGTTGGATGCACATCTTAGTTGGGCTCGGAATGCATAGATCGAGTTTTTTGAAAAGAGAAAACAACTTCAAGTTGATGCTAGTGCCCATGTCTACTAGAGCATACTTAATTAACAAATTGTGGAAGAGGCACGAGATGGAGAACCGTCTCGAGTCATTCAATTTTGGCGGCAATTTGTTAAGGAGAACCACTGAGCAATACGTGTTTTCAGAAATGCACGAAACATCCTCAATTTTCTTTTTATTAGAAAACAACTCTTTAAGATATTTCGTGTATTTTGGCATTCGGGAGAGTGCCTCGCAGAAGGGGACATTTATTTGAATTTGTTTTAAAATTTGTACTTCTCATCTTTCCGCTCATCATTTATTTTTGAAGGATAAGGAATAGGCGAGCTAGAAACGTTCGACGCGCTCAGATTACTCGGTAATTTAGCTATCGAAGGAGAGGGTGTAGGGGTCGGTGTATAAATATGTACCTTAGGTTCAACCCATTTTGGGGAGGTTACCTCCTTGCCGCCGCGAAGGCTTATAGCATTGGATTTTCCCTGGGGTTCAGCTCTGTGTTCCCTGGCAGAGCTCCGTATGGCCGCTCAGAGATCATCTTCACGAGCTGCCCAACCTGGTTTCCAAGTTTCTTATCGATCTGGTGATATTCTAGCTATTTGACTTATTGGACGTGACGTGTTTAGCTAAAACTTCTTCGAGCGAAGAAGGTTTTGGAGGAGGAGGGAATCCGTGCGAAAATCCTTGCGCATTCACATTTGGGGGGCGTTGAGCATTATTTTGATTTCTCTAGGAGATGTTTTGGTGGTTCCTCCAACCCGGATTGTAATTATTACTATAAAGTTATTTGTTAGGGTTGAAGGGGGGATGAACTGGGTTGCCTAGGTAATCTATGAATTCTTCGAATAAATTATTATTTTGCACCAAAACGGGAGTGGACGAGGTAGCGGTCATCTCCGTCACATGCTTACTTATCCACTCTACTTGCGAGGCTAAGTGAGCAATGACATCCACTTCGTAAATCCCTGCCAGTTTGTTAGGCCACAACCTAGGCACATTCCATTCATAGGCGGTCATGGCCATTTCCTCGAACAGAGCCTGAGCGGCCTCCCAGGTTTTGTTTTATAATATTTCCCCGATGGCTGCATCGATCATCTATCGCGTTATGAAATTTAAGCCATTATAGAATGTCTGGACCTGCTTCCAGGACGGTTGCGCATGATGAGGATACCTACACAAAAAACTCTTGAAAATGCTCCCAAGTCTCATAGATAAACTCAGAATTAAATTGAATAAAAGAGGCGATATCCGTGTGTAGTTTAGCAGTTTTAGACAGAGGGAAATATTTAGTTAGAAATCTCTCCGTCATTTTGGCCCACATAGTGATGCATCCTCTCGGAAGAGAACTTAACCACTGCTTGGCCTTCGCTTGCAAAGAAAATAGAAATAAACATAAAAGAATCGTGTCATCGGTGACGCCATTAATTTTAAAGGTATCACAAATTTCCAAAAAAATTGAAAGGTGGAAATTAGGATCCTCATCCGGCAAACCGTCAAATTGTACTGTCTGTTGTACCATTTGAATTATGCTAGATTTTATTTCAAAATTATTATTGACCACCTTTGGGCGAGTGACACTTGATCCCGTATCTTCCAAATTTGGGCGCACATAATATGCCATTGTCCGTGGCGGGGCCGCAATTGGATTGGGCTCAGTCATCGCTTCCACGCTAGTGTCTTGATGAGTCCCAATTATATACACATTTTTGGACTCATCTGGGCCGATTATCTAGTCTTTGCACTACACTTTAGGCATGTTTTCATTCATATTTGATATTCCATGCTATGTGCACTTTTAGGCCCGTTTCAGTGTATTTTCTTGTTTATCTTACTCATGCTTTATGGTGTAATTTAATTTCTATATTTGAGAATGTGTGGAATGCCCATTTGCGTGGCCCGACGATCTTTCATGTTGATACGGGGGTCGTGCGCTTGGTCGTGCGATTTATTATTTTCTGTAGTTTTGTCTTGCAGGTTTCCGGCTACATCGCGCACGACCACTAACAGCCTAGTGCGCACGACCATTGGTCGTGCGCCACTGGTCATGCACACTGTTTATTCCAGCGCCTATTTATAGCCCTGCTCGCGAATTAGGGCGGGACGATCCATTTTCAGCGCCATTTTCTCCCTCCAGAGCGCCCTCTTCACCACTCCATCGCCGCCCACCTTCGGGAGGAGCTCTGGGCATATTCTTCACACCAATCTCGAGCCGGAGCATCCTCTCGGCCTCCTCCATCATTCAGAAGCTTCCAAGCTCCATTTCAACGGATTTTGCACTATATCCTTGGAGTTCTCTGGCAAGATCGTGGATAAAGGCTATTGACGAAGAAGACGGGTCCATTGGGAGGTAGTGACAGCCCTCTTCTACCCTGGACGACAGTTGAAGACTGATCCCGGATGAGGATTGACAACCCGAGATTCCGACCGTGAATCTTCGACGAGTCTTCGTGCTTCGGTTGTAATCTTACCTCCTCCTTGTTATTTTTGCTGATTCTATTTGATGTGTGTGTTTGTATGTTTCTATATGAATGATGTCCATAAACACTAAATATTATTAGTGTAATTTTCCATATGTTTATGGTTTATGTGATTTGAGGAGCGCCCCATTCCATCCTCCATCCCGCCGTCACGTTCATTTTCCGCACTAGCAATTGCTAGTGGCGTGCTTATCGAAGAGGTGCTTACGACCCTCATTCTGTAAGACTACTCGTCCATCCGCCAAGCTAAGCGGTGCTAACGGCCCGTGTAATCCATTCCGACTCCGCCGGTGCGAACCATTCCATCCGCTTGCCTACTCTTCCATCCGCCTAGCGAAGCGTGGCATAACGGCCCGTGTAATCCATTTGCCTTACGAAGCAGCGCGCTCAAGGCCTGCACAGTTCGATTCCGCTTGCCTACTCATCCACCCGCCCTTGCGACGCAGTGCGCTCAAGGCCTGCCTAGTCTCCATCCCGCCAAGCGAAGCATTGCATAGCGGCATTGCATAGGAGTAGTTGTAGTTGTTTTCTTTTATTTTCCAAAACCAAATCATTCCCCTTTCGCACCCATCCGACCTAAAGGACTTCTATATCAAGTCCTTCCTCGATAGATAGCTCCACCTTACTGTGTTCCTTTGAGATCGATACTTGGGGATTCATTCCCATTTTATATTACTTGAACGATCGGTACACTGCCGTTTCGTGCCGCAATCTTGCTACCGCCTATAGCGGTCTGCTAAGATTTGTGCATCATGTTTTTGGCGCCGTTGCCGGGGAACACAGTCGTGTGAGTTTTCTTGAGAGGGAGAGCCGAGAGATAGTAGTTCTTCCATTGTGTATAGCCGCATTGTTATTTTTGTTTGCTTTTTAATTATATAGTGTTTGTTATTATTTCTTCCTCTTCTGTTTTTAAGTTTTAAGCAAGTTTAATCTAAGGAGTTTTATTAGTTTGTGTAGACTTCCTTGCAAAGAATTTCAGTTTCATTATATCTGCTTTTATTGTTTAAAATGTCTTCATGGGACATTTCTCCTAGCACTTACGACAAGATGGTCTATTATATAGACCAAATGAAGGAGTTAAATGCTAGGCAGTGTAGGAACCTTGTTTGCGTGTTGTGTCGAGGAGAGGGTCATGAATTGAAGGACTGTCCTAGTATTTTCAATCCTGACCGCTGCTCCTCCCCTCATGACAACATTGTCCCTATCACTCATTCCTTACCCTTGGAGGCAATCGTGCCCTCTATCCCTGAGTTTATCTCGTGCATGGACTCCTCACTCCCTGTGTATGGCTTCACTCCTAGTGATGATGATCACTCATCTGTTGGCCAACAAGGAGAGGAATGGGAGCTCCTAGATGCACCTGAGTGTGATGAGGAAAGTATTCTTTCCATCGGGGAGGCGTTAGCAAATCTTTTTGCGGAGGAACCAAATCTTTTTGTTCCTCCAGTTTCTTTGCAAGATTTTTCTACACACATTCTTTATGATCCTATCGAAGTGAAGGAGTGGGGTGATGCTTCTAACTCGGAGGATGCTCCAAAGTGGGATAAGGAGTTTGTTTTCCCCGAAGGGGAGAATGAATGCTTTGAACAAGATGTTGCACCTCGGTGGGATGAGGAGGATACTCTCTCTGATGAGGAGGTTTGCACTTCCTCATGGGACGAGGAGGTCCAACTCACAACCGAGGCCCTTGAGTTCTTGGGTTCCCCTCGCTATGATACTTACGATGATGATAGCGATCTATCCTTGGATCCTGCTGGAAGTGAAACCGGGATCACTCCTATAATTACAGATTATTTATGTCTTTCTTCTATTTTGTTTCCTGGCCATCCTTCTTTACTTGAACACGTGTAGGGGGATTCAGCAGTGGTAAATCTTTGGGAATCTGAACCTAAATTGCCCTCCACTGCTGATCCACCTCTATCTCCTCTTCCTGATATTTTTAATGCTTATTCTTTTCCATCCATGCAGGATTTTGAGTATGTTGACCCATTTTTGGGTAATGATGAAAACCAATACTTGCAGGGGAAATACAGTGTTGTGATGGTGTTTCCCTTGAAAAATTGGCTGCAGGGAGGCAAAAGATATTCATATCCTGATCTAATGTCGGAAGAGAAGAAGAAGGCGAAAAAGAAAGAGATTTGGGGATGGAGGATAAATCCATCCTTCTGCTCCTACTGATGGGTCTTCGGACCTATTTCTTTTATTCTCAGTTACCATTTCAAATCAACATACAGTTGATCTTTTTGGCATGCTTGTAATAATTAGGATATTTTGGTCTTCTCTTCTATGTTTACACACTATTATTAAAACTGCATAATACAGGTATTTAGTCCAGCTTAAGGATGGTAAACAAAAGCGCTGCTAGGAGGCAACCCAAGTTTTTGTTGCTAACCCGTTAATAGTTTAGTGTTATATATTTTTTTTGCTTGGAGCCTTTTTGCCTGCAGGTGTGCGGCAATTTCTTTGGTGGCGGACTCTTGGAGCAAAATTTTCAGAATTTAACGCCAAATCTTCTGGTATGCTCACTTCTGAGCATGGGGTACACTCTCCCTTTTCTCCTTAGTTTAATGTTTAAAGAATCATATTTTAGATTATGCTTTCATGTAAGTCTGGGGGAGAGTGAGAACCATGCACGTGCATGCACGCACGCATTCCGGTAGTGTTATTATTTTAGCTTTCCGTTTATTTCAGCTTATCAATTTATTATGTGGCACGCACCACTGCACCCATTATGCATGCACTTACTTGCGAGTGCTACCGTGCCAAATTTCCTTTTGGAATGGAACCGGGAAGTCAATTATGTTAGCTAGGAATTGTGGTTTGGAGTACGATGTCGACCCCAGTAGTGTTCTAATTGAATACTCATGTTTTGCATATAATTTTGCGCAGAAGCTATTTCTATTTTCATGCTTTTTATCTTTATTCTTATCTAATCTAGTAATTAGAGTTTTATTTTACTCAAGGCATGGACCTGTGCCGATCTACCGGTAGTGTAGGTGAGTTGGTATTGAACGCTAGATTCGTATTTCTCGAGTCGGGAGAAAGAGTTATCTTTCTCGGTGGCTAAGAATTTGCCCCTAGCGACTTTCGAAACATAGGCACCGGGTAGTTCTAACGCATTAGCATGATGTAGGCCATTCTTTGGACAGTTTGAGCATTGAGACAAAAACCAGAAATTTACCCTTGCTAACCAATTTTGAGCCTATCCAACCTTTTCTATTTAGCTCCACCGCTCTCGCTTAAGCCAAGATTAACAAACCTGTATGCGCACGTGTTTCGAGCTTTATAATATAACTGATTATTGTGTAGTGCTATTTTTATGCATACACATTTGGATTGCTTAAGTTGAAGAAAAAAAAAGTATTAGTGAGCTAAAAATTGAAAAGATTAGCGCTCCAAAAGGAAAAAATCTGAGCTTTATGTTTTAATTCAGAAATTCTGAATTGTTTGATAGGAATTACCTTATATTGGGTGTAGGCGATGAACACATCAACTTTATTTGTTGCCGGGGTTTACAAATTGTATTGCTCAAATGTGTTAGGTGCGTTAGCCTCCGAGTTTATCATTGTATATCCTACCGCAACCTAAGCCACATATTTACCCGAAAGCCCTATTTACTAGTGTATAGTTTTACCTAATGTCGTGGAGAGAGTGTGAAAGTGCGAGCTTATGGCTCCCGACACCGATGGATTTCGGTGGAGTTAGTTCCGTATCCCGTATTTTTCGAAATACTCGTCTGAGCGCGTCTCTACATTCTCCCTAAACGTGACTGGCAGATCTCACTTGGTTCAGCTTTTGAGTAAACTAATCTCTTATTTACTATTTTAGATATTTGTAAATTACATTGCATAGTAGAAATTTCTTCTACGAGAGCATTATGCACATGATTATTTGATTTCGCATATTACACCTAGCCACAATCACCTTTCTAACCCTTGTTTTTCCCATCTGCCAAGAGTAGTTTGCTCGGGACGCGCAAACAGGTAAGTCTGGGGGTGTGATGAGTCCCAATTATATACACATTTTTGGACTCATCTGGGCCGATTATCTAGTCTTTGCACTACACTTTAGGCATGTTTTCATTCATATTTGATATTCCATGCTATGTGCACTTTTAGGCCCATTTCGGTGTATTTTCTTGTTTATCTTACTCATGCTTTATGGTGCAATTTAATTTCTATGAGAATGTGTGGAATGCCCATTTGCGTGGCCCGACGATCTTGTTGGAACATGGTCTTCCGCATCTCCTAGGTTTGAGAATAACAAATCTTATGTGTATTTGATCTTGTGTGTTCAAGTGTGCAGGTTAGCATAGTCCACATGACTCAAGGAGTACTCATGATGTCTGCCCCCAAAATTGAGGCCAAAATTCGAAGAGGCTCACTAGCGCCGGCGGTAGCGATAGCGCCCGGCGCTAGCGTTGATCTGTGCGATTCCGACATCGTTTTTAGAAGGAGCTAGCGCCCGACGTTAGCTACTAGCGCTGGCGGTAGCATGGCGCACAAGAGGCATGGAGCAATATGTTGCCGCGGATTGAAGATCCTGCCGCGCAAAACGTTTCCTAATCCGGGCTAGCGCCAGCGGTAGCGCTAGCGCCGGCGGTAGCGCTTGGGCTATAAAAGGACCCCCTCTCCTCCTGTTTTCGTACACCAATTGCATACACCTCAGAGAGAGAGTTCTAGAATTCCAGAGGCCTATCTTGGCCGAAATTTGAGGTCCCGGCGAAGCTCTGCCAACTTCTGAAGGAGGATTCCATCATGCCGAAGCCAAACGAAGTCCGCTTTGACAAACGCTGATTCTACAGCGGATCTTCGCCTCCATATTCAGAAGTTCATCTTAAGGGAAGTTTTTATTATTTTATTTATCTTTCTTTGTAAACGGTAGTGAAGTCGTCTCGTGTTGGCGACTAGTTCTGGGGTAGGACTTAGGGCTGAAAATCTCCTCGTGTTGGCGACTAGATCTAGGTTAGGTCTAGGGGGTGCTCGAGGCCACATCCGGGGAAGGATTGGCTAGAGCGGCTTGAGGGCGAATCCGGGAAGGAGGAGGCTAGGGCCACCGGTTCGTGGGGAAGCGAGTCGGGATAGAAAACGAAAAGAGCTTTTATTATTCGCCTCCGATCTCTAGCGACATTGAGATCAAGTTTTGTAAAACTTATTTAATATCAATAAAGCTTGTCTCTCCTTTTGTTTTACTTGTCTTCTTGTTTTAATATTGCAATATTCCAGTTTTTCTAAATAAAATCTAAAGTTTTTGAAATCCCTTATTCACCCCCATCTAAGGGCGCCGACCGATCCAACAAGTGGTATCAGAGGGAGGGTATTCCAATCGGCTTAACAACCGGGAATAATGGCGTCTCATGATCTCGCTTCAACTAGTGGGGCAAATTTCTGTGAAGATGAAATATCACATAAACCACCTTTGTTTGAAGGAACAAATTATAAAGGATGGAAAATTTTAATGGAAAAATTTATTAAAACTTTAGATATCGAAGTATGGAACTTAGCAATTATAAGACGTGCGGATGAATCAAATAAAAAGGAACTTCATTTAGATGCAAAAGCTAAACATTATCTATTTTGTGGTCTCTCAAATGAAGTTTTCAAATTTGTGTATTGTTTTTCTAGTGCTTATAAAGTATGGAAATTTCTTGAAGAAATGTATGATCTTCCTCTCGCAGGTATGGAACAAACACAGGAGGAAAAGAACGAACAAGCATCCATTATCGTTCAAGAAGATCTCTCTCGGAGCGAAGCCATGGAGAATATCGAAATAGTAAAGGAGAACAATGCACCAAGAGAAAGGGAAGATGAAAATTCATCCATGATGAAGGAAGGGCCAAAAGATAACGAAGGAACTCTATGCATACATTTTGCCTCCACCAAAAGCGCTGTAAGAAAGTCAAAATCTTCTTCTTGTGTGATAACTTCCATTTCTAGTTTCAATATATTAAAAACAGCTAAACGTAAGATCAAAAAATTGAAAATTACTAATAAAAATTTACGTTTAGAAAATAAGAGACTAAAAGCTAATGTTAACTCAAATTCAAATTGTGATGTGCCTACCCCATCTTGTCTTTTACTTAAAAATATAAAACCTTGTTTTGATTGTAATAATAGTAATGAAAAATTCAAAGAACTTGAAAAAGAATTGATGTGTATAAAAGAACATAATGAAAAATTATGCTTAAAAAATTCATCGTTAAAGAGTGATTGTGCTAAGTGTAAGGACTACGAAATAGAAATTAAAGAGATGGAAGAAACATTTGATGAATATAGGGATAAATATGAAAAACATATTGAATCAATTGTTACTACTCTTAAAAATAGCACAATCGCATATAATAAAGCTAGACATAATTTAAAAACTAGGAATGATGAATTAAATGCCAAAATCCACTTGCTTAAGGAAATCATAAAGAAAAATTCACAAAACATATATCCACAATTTCAGAATATATCTAAAAGCAAGATGAATATAATTTCTCAAAAGGTTAAATCAAACAATGGAAATAAAAGACATCAACAAATTAAAAACGAACTTCCAAAGTACAATCATTATTATCATATACAACATCAAACTTCTCCAAACATAAAATTTCACAAATTTCTTATAAAAAATGCTTTCTATAATCACTGCAATTATAAAGATTATCACAATAGAAATTTGACTCATAATAATAATATTAAACCACAGTTTGAATGGAGGCCCAAAACCAAAGATGAAACAAAAACACCACAAAAAAGGGCCCATTCATTTCAATCTCCCCAAAAGCAAATACGTTGTATTTGGTTACCCAAAGGAACCATCACACCCTGTCCTCTTTGGATACCTAAAACTCTCTTTCATTAGGTACCACCAAATGCATGAAGTAGAATATTTTCAAGAGGAAAATAGACAATTTTTCTACTTCATGATGTGCTTTAATGTCTTTCAATTTTCTTTGTTTTCTTATTTCTTTATTATCATACTATGGTCATCTTATATAGGAAACATGATCAAAAATTTAATGAGCCTATAAAATTAATCAAAATTCAAAATCCTTTTTAAGATGATCTACTTATTATTCATATATTTATCAACAAGTGAATTCAGAATCTTCTATGTGGTAGTAAAATAGTTAATCATAGGATTTCAAAAAGGTATACCACATAATTTTTTTTTCTTCACTTCATAAATATCAAACTATAAATAAAACATTCTAGTCAAACATCCAAAAGATAACAAAATCAAGCATAATTCAAAAAATAACAACATCCAAGACATAAGGTTCAAATTCCTGAATTATTACATAACAAAAAACTATTCCTCTCACATCTACTCATCCTCATCTATATCCTCCACACTTGGAGTTGGAGAGCGTCTTCTACGAGTCCTTCGGATCGAGTGGCGGGGCGGATCCATAACTGGGCTCTCCCACTCCCTCCGTTCTGGAGTAGATGGCATCAAATTTAAAGCCTTCATCATGAACTTCATCATTTTCTTGATCCCTGAGACATCCTTCTCCATCCGTGTCATCCGATCGCCCATCTCCTCTCGAAAGGAACCATATGGAGCATCTCGAGCCCCTCGAGATGACGCACCTCGCCGGAGTGGAGGTTGAGCTGATGTCGATGGCTCATCCGGGTTGTTTGATGCTCGCAAATGTGAAGTACTTTAGATAGGAGGGTAGCAATCTATCAAGTAGAAACCCAATTCAATAGAAGGATACATCATCTGAATCACCCGCTGTATGATGCCGCCCAGGGGCAAGTTGTTGTATCTCTGTCGGGTGGGTTGCCTCAACTTGTAGGAGTAGCGAATCAGGGAAAGTAGTAAGTCCGCCACGTCGAACTTCTCCTCCTCCAAAATAAAATAAGTGACATAACTGAGCTGGGCTGTGACCTTTGCTGTGTCACCCAACTTCAGCATAATTGTGTGGCGTAATACATCCTGAACAACTAGGGCATCCACGGTGAGTGTTGACACCGACGAGATCAGACTTCTGCATTCCTTACTATGTAGCACCTGGTTCACAAAAGTCCAATCTCTGCCCACCCTTAAACTCTCCACAATCTCCAACCGATGTGAATGCTGAGACAATCCAAACACACGCCTCAGTTGCTCATGAGTAATAGTCACCTCCTGCCCTTGCACCTGTGACCACACTCCTCCATCCAGCCTGGTCTGTGATGGGTCTTCCAAATGCGTATAGAACTCTCGCACTAACTCGGAAGAAAATCCGTCAGAAATAAATAAATTTAGCACCTCGGAGGCAGCGAATAACTGCATAATGTGATAGTGTCGTGGCAAGTCAAACTCCACGACGTATGGAACGCCAACTACTGCTGCCTCTACTGCTAACTCTGTACTCTTCTTTCCTTTAGGGGCCATCTGCCACATTATAGAAACTTATTAAAAAACAAGAATGACAAAATTTTCATCTAGTAAAAAATGTTTTCACACATACTCTAAAAATCAAAATCAAGGTAGATCTAAGAATTTAACATCAAAAATCAAGTTAATCAAAATAAAAAACAATTACAAGATCCAAATCAAAATCAAAATCCAAATCAAAATCCACTAGTTATTTTCATATTTTCAATAATTTCTAAACAACAACTACTAGATCCAAGAAATCCGAGAAACGCTTTCATGAAAAAAAAATTAACTTAAGAATCTCCTTAAAAATTAAAATACATTCATATCCTAACATTAAAATCAAAAATTTCACATATTCAAAAACAAAAACCTCATCAAAACCACAAATCTTGGAGAAAACCTAACCGTGTAGATCTAATTTCTAAATCTACCTAAAAATTTCATATTTCTTCATCTCTAACATCACAATGAAGCTTTAAAACAAAAATCATAAGCAACAGTGAAGAAATACCTCAGATCTGGGCGTAGAACAGCTTGTCTTCGTGGGTTTTTTGGGAGCAAATGGCAGCAAACGGCGGATCTGAAAAGATTAGGGGTATTTAACAAAAGCCTCGATAGCGCCAGCGCTAGCTCTAGCGCCGGCGGTATCGGGCCCCTCTGATTTTTCAATAAATCAAAATTCCATTAAATACCTCTATTTATTCTCTACAATATGTACTAGTGGGTGAGGCAAGATTTCGTTTATTTTGACTTGTATTGGGTGTCCTAGATTCTTCAAATTAAAACATGCTTACTAATGCAATTTTCTTCATTTTTAACCATCAAAAATATTTCCAAAAATTCTGCAAATTCAGCATGAAACTACTAATGGGACACCTAATCAAGTTCAAGTATCAAAATTTTCAAAACCCTAAAAAATCACTTACTCTTTCCCGCGCTAGCGCTAGCACCGGCGCTAGCGTCGAGTTTCGAATTTTTGTGTTTTTAATATTTCTAAAATTCCTAAAAATATTTTGATCTATATGTACTATTTAGTTTTTGCACATCTGTTTTTCTTTTGGTTTTGAAAAATCAAATACAAAAATAGAAAACCAAACTACAAAAAAAAACAATGTTTTTCATTTTGTTTTTGTGTGTCATTTTTTCCTGCAAAAATCAAATACAAAATTACAAAAGCAAAAATTACAAAAATCTGCTTTTATTTGCTAAAATCAAATACAAAAATATAAAACTTTAAAACTATCAAAAAAACTCTATGATTTTTTTTCTTGTAAAATCAAGCATGATTTAATCTACTATTTAGAAATTCTACAATGTTACAATTTTTTCTCTTCAAACTACTTTGGACATTGTCTTTCTTCATGCTTTGATATATCTATTCAAATGTGCATCAATTATAGTTTAAAAGTTGTGTAGGATCAAGCTTAGCATGCCTCTAAGTATGAGAAATGCTTTATGTTTGATAATGATATTTATTCACTCACCTTTTTTTGACATTGTCTACATATGCATTTAATCTAAGAATGCTTGTGTATGTTTTGTATTAGTACAAATAAATTAAAATTGCACAAGTATCTTACCTACACTACTTCTTTTGCACTCTTAAAAATTAAGAAAAGTGGATATTTTTTTTTTCTCATAAAATCTATTGATTTGCAAAACAAGTGTATTCAGAGAACTTTGTACAAAACAAAATTATAAAATAAATGACAAAGATAACTCCACCAAGCACTACTTGAACCTCCGGATAAGTCTTAATGAGCATTGTGAGGTTGAGCACCTTGGAAAGAATAATAAAGTGTCTTGTGCAAATCAAATCTTTCTTTCAAAAATTAGAAAAATCACTTTCTCTTAAGTACACCGGATCACAAGTCTCAAAATTCAAAATAAAATATGTGATCCCCCAAGCACTACTTTGCACCCTGATAAGTCTTGATGAGCATTGTGTGTGCAAAGCACCTTGGTAGTTGTACATTTTTTTTTGTGCATTAAAGTGTGTGGAAGTAATCTTATTTGTGTTTTATTGTGCTTCTTACTTTACATATTACTTGTATTTTTGATTAAAACATTTGCTTACTCTCCTCAAAATTTACACTTATGTGCACATCATTATCTTCCATAACACTTCTTCTCATGAGTATTGGATCCTACTGCTAATTCTATATTACTTTTTATTTATGAAATGCACTAGATAACCTAGCATATGTTCTACAATGTTTTTGTATGTTTTTGAAATTAAGAATTAAAGTAACATTGTGGTCATCTCTTTTTGATAAACATTATTTCATGCTTGGTTATTCTAAAATTTAAAACTGCAAAATGATTTCCAAAAACATCATTTTTTGTGATCTTTACCTCATATTTTTTGGATTATCATTACTATTTGCTATAAGTCTTCCACATCTTAACCATATTAGTGTTTTGTACCTTGCGCTTTCATGCTTACTTCATATCTTGTATTATTTGCACCATCACTTATTCTTAAAAATTCCTATCTTTCATTAAGTGATAGATTTCCTTGGAACACTTTTTATTGGTTACTTCAAACATAAAAATCTCTTATGCTAAAAACTCTGAAATTTTGTAATAACTCTGATCTATTTCAATGAAAAACAATTCTAAACCTTCTTATCATTTACCTAAAAAGCTCGATCATGCCTTCTCTTTTATTTACACATTTTTTAGTGCTTTGTATCCCTACCCACTTTTGCTAATAACAAAGGGGGAGAACTAACATGATAAATATAACCCGCTATCAAAAACTCAACATGACAAATTAAGATGATAGCTTAAATATTTGGGGAGCATTCACTTAGGGGGAGCATGTTTTTAGGGTGAGCAAGTCTAACATGCTAGAATCAATTATTATCCTAAGTCATCACTCTCACACACACACAAGTATAGTTTCATCATGCTTATCTATTAATGCTTTGATTTATCATTAATGGATTTGTTATTATCAAAAGGGGGAGTTTGTTGGAACATGGTCTTCCGCATCTCCTAGGTTTGAGAATAAAAAATCTTATGTGTATTTGATGTTGTGTGTTCAAGTGTGCAGGTTAGCATAGTCCACATGACTCAAGGAGTACTCATGATGTCTGCCCCCAAAATTGAGGCCAAAATTCGAAGAGGCTCACTAGCGCCGGCAGTAGCGATAGCGCCCGGCGCTAGCGTTGATCTGCGCAATTCCGACATCGTTTTTAGAAGGAGCTAGCACCCGGCGTTAGCTACTAGTGCTGGCGGTAGCATGGCGCACAAGAGGCATGAAGCAATATGTTGCCGCGGATTGAAGATCCTGCCGCGCAGAACGTTTCCTAATCCGGGCTAGCGCCGGCGGTAGCGCTTGGGCTATAAAAGGACCCCCTCTCCTCCTGTTTTCGTACACCAATTGCATACACCTCAGAGAGAGAGAGTACTAGAATTCCAGAGGCCTATCTTGGCCGAAATTTGAGGTCCCGGCGAAGCTCTGCCAACTTCTGAAGGAGGATTCCATCACACCGAAGCCAAACGAAGTCCGCTTCGACAAACGCTGATTCTACAGCGGATCTTCGCCTCCATATTTAGAAGTTCATCTTAAGGGAAGTTTTTATTATTTTATTTATCTTTCTTTGTAAACGGTAGTGAAATCGCCTCGTGTTGGCGACTAGGTCTGGGGTAGGACTTAGGGCTGAAAATCGCCTCGTGTTGGCGACTAGATCTAGGTTCGGTCTAGGGGGTGCTCGAGGCCACACCCGGGGAAGGATTGGCTAGAGTGGCTTGAGGCCGAATCCGGGAAGGAGGAGGCTAGGGCCACCGGTTCGTGGGGAAGCGAGTCGGGATAGAAATTGAAAAGAGCTTTTATTATTCGCCTCCGATCTCTAGCGACATTGAGATCAAGTTTTGTAAAACTTATTTAATATCAATAAAGCTTGTCTCTCCTTTTGTTTTACTTATCTTCTTGTTTTAATATTGCAATATTCCAAAGTTTTTCTAAATAAAATCTAAAGTTTTTGAAAACCCTTATTCACCCCCCCCCCCCTCTAAGGGCGCCGACCGATCCAACAGATCTTTCATGTTGATACGGGGGTTGTGCGAGTGTTCTGGGGCGCAAAAACTGCACAGGAACACTGTGCACGATCACTGACTTTCTTCGCGCACGATCACTGATCGTGCGCCGCCGATCGTGCGTGTTCATTTGCAGCCCAAAGTTGCCTTCAGATTTTGGTCGTGCGATTGCTACGCACGGTCGTGCGCTTGGTCGTGCGATTTATTATTTTCTGTAGTTATGTCTTGCAGGTTTCCGGCTACAGCGCGCATGACCACTAACAACCCAGTGCGCACGACAACTGGTTGTGCGCCCCTGGTCGTGCGCACTGTTTATTCCAGCGCCTATTTATAGCCCTGCTCGCGAATTATGGCGGGACGATCAATTTTCAGCGCCGTTTTCTCGCTCCAGAGCGCCCTCTTCGCCACTCCATCGCCCCCCACCTTCGGTAGGAGCTCCGGGCATATTCTTCACGCCAATCTCGAGCCGGAGCATCCTCTCGGCCTCCTCCATCATTCAGAAGCTTCCAAGCTCCATTTCAACGGATTTTGCACTATATCCTTGGAGTTCTCTGGCAAGATCGTGGCTGAAGGATATTGACGAAGAAGACGGGTCCATTGGGAGGTAGTGACAGCCCTCTTCTACCCCGGACGGCAGTTGAAGACCGAGCCCGGATGAGGATTGACAACCCTAGATTTCGGCCGTGAATCTCCGACGAGTCTTCGTGCTTCGGTTGTAATCTTACCTCCTCCTTGTTATTTTTGCTGATTCTATTTGATGTGTGTGTTTGTATCTTTCTATATGAATGATGTCCATAAACACTAAATATTATTAGTGTAATTTTCCATATGTTTGTGGTTTATGTGATTTGAGGAGCACCCCATTCCATCCTCCATCCCGCCGTCACGTTCATTTGCCGCACTAGCAATTGCTAGTGGCGTGCTTGTCGAAGAGGTGCTTACGAACCTCATTCCATAAGACTACACGGTCATCCGCCAAGCTAAGCGGTGCTAACGGCCCGTGTAATCCATTCCGAGTCTGCTGGTGCGAACCATTCCATCGGCTTGCCTACTCTTCCATCCGCCTAGCGAAGCGTGGCATAGCGGCCCGTATAATCCATTCGCCTTACGAAGCAGCGCGCTCAAGGCCTGCACAGTTCGATTCCGCTTGCCTATTCGTCCACCCGCCCTTGCGACGCAATGCGCTCAAGGCCTGCCTAGTCTCCATCCCGCCAAGCGAAGCATTGCATAGCGGCATTGCATATGAGTAGTTGTAGTTGTTTTCTATTATTTTCCAAAACCAAATCATTCCCCTTTCACACCCATCCGACCTAAAGGACTTCAATCTCAAGTCCTTCCTCGATAGATAGCTCCACCTTACTGTGTTCCTTTAAGATCGATACTTGGGGATTCATTCCCATTTTATATTACTTGAACGATCGGTACACTGCCGTTTCGTGCCGCAATCTTGCTACCGCCTATAGCGGTGTGCTAAAATTTGCGCATCATGTCTCTGATAGACTCATCGAGATTTAAGGTTGAATTTTGATCACACGATCAAAAGCGCTCACGAAGGGTGCGCACGATTTCAGGATCAAAAGGAATATCTGGGTCGTTCAATGAGCTTCCTGGGGTCATACAACTATCCTACCTCGGTGGCCCGACAACGCCGACAAGCAATTCCCTCCGATGATGGAGAAAATTCCTGATGATGACATACTCCAGCCAAGTCAATCCCCCTTGTCAGCATAGATCCTGACATATCCAATACCATCTTGGCTCAAGCTCCCGCAGTGTTGGAAGTTCCATGGAGCAGAAAACTTATATGAGCATGTCAACTACTTCCTGACGCAATGGAAACGTTCAGGCTTCCAGACCAAATTACTTGCAAGATCTTCCCGGTGACACTTCGTGGCGATGCTCTCATCTGGTATCGGTCCCTGCCAGATGGATTGATGGTTTAGATTTAAGTTGTTGCAAAAACTTTTGATAAGTTGAATTAGGAGAGCATTTTCGAGCGTCTTGCGAGTATTTCTACTTTGAGAAACCAACCATTATTCTATCCAGAGATAGAATTAATAGTCTTTTCTTCTTTCGAAATATCAACAATTGCTACCCGGTGACGGTGCCAAAAACTTTAAGATTATAAGAAAAGAAAGGCTTTTTGCAAAGCTTTTGGAAGTTTATGTAACACCCTGCCAGTACGACTAATATAACAGTAGGTCCGGCCGGGACCCCACGCCATACTAACCACACTAGTTAGGAGTTAAAAGGTGATAAACAGAAAGAAACTACAGCAGAGTACTAAACACTAGCGGAAGCATAAAGATTTAACATTTCCATTAGAATTGTCCACTATCATAGGAATGAAACCAAGAAGGAGAGTTATGGCCTTAAGGCCTTACATTTAGCAAATGTACCGAAAACTCCAAAACATACATCGGCACGCAGGCCGACAATACATGAGAAAGCTAAAAAAAGAGGCTGGCCTTCAAGGGCCAACTCAGCAAAAGGGGCCACCGCCCGCTATTTCCCGCTAGGCTCACCTGCACCTGCATAAGAACATTCCACCAAGCGGTGGCAAACAAGGTAACGGTCAGCACAGCTGACCAAATTATAACGACCCCACCCCTTTCCCGGGGTGGCGGAGATTCTACCCTGCAAGCAAGCCATACTAGCACAAGTACTAAAATAAAGAAAGTGCAACTACACAAGGTGAGGTTTCAAGCACATTCAATCTTCTAGGTTGAGCATCAAAAAGGAGGGAACCTAGGTATGCACATGATGTTGGTTGGGTTCACCCGAAGGTTCCCCGCAACCGCCTAAACAACCGCATGAGGCTAACAACATCAATTCCACAAACACTCCACCGTAAGGGCCATCGCCTTATGTGGGAAAAAGAGCTTTTGGTCGGTCTAGGTAAACCACCTTCCACGACCTCTCCCATGATCACACGGCTACATGAGGTAGGGACCTCTTACCGATCTGCATGGAAACGGGTTCGGTTTAGCTTTGCCCGTGCTCTAATCATCGCGATCTGTCGCACGACGCGGGTACGGCTTCGCCTCGGCCTGTAAGGGTTTAGCACCTTCAAGTGCTACACAAATATAAGCTACGCACCTAATCCCTTCACAAGGATCTAGGCTTCACAAATACTCAAAGAGGGGAGGTATAATACGCTCCGCATCAATTTCGCGGTGAAGGTTTGCCTTCATCCAATCTCAAAGCATGGGGCTTTCGTTAGGATCTTCACAAGACGCCTACACTTAAATCCCGCACTACTATAGATGATTTCACGGAGTCATTCCCCGGCACGCATTCTAGGCTTAACCTAAATGCAACGTCGCAATCAAAGCATCACCGATTCGGGCTCACGGCCACGAATAGGCTTCACACAAAATGCCTAAATCCGCACGACTACCGGATTTTCTACATGCAATATGCCGGGGACGGACACAATCGACCCGGAGTTTCGGAGAACTTGAGAGAATCCTACACTTCACCCATTTGGTGAAAGGGATCCCTCATGCAAGCATAGAGAAACGAAGGAGAGGACAAAAGACAAGTCCAAACAACGGGAGAAGAAATCGTTACCCTAGGAGCGTTCTTTTTTGCCATGGATCCGAGATTCTAGACGGAGGGAAAAGACCGCACCGGGCTGCACTCTCCAGATCTGGAAACGGTTTGCGAAACGGAGCTCCGGAGCTCCGTCAATGGCGGAATCTCCCTTCTTCTTCCTTGGCTCCTCCTTCTTTCTCTAGGGTTTGGAGAGAGAATGGCTTAGAGAATATGAGGTTTAACCCCCTCTCATCAGCCCTAAAGGTCTCCCGCAACTAAACCTAGCCGTTGGATCAAATCCCAAAAGATTTGGATGGTCCGATCTTCTTCTCCGCTCAAAATCGCGGAACAGAATAAACAGGGCGCACGATCGCTGGCGCACGATCACTGGTCGTGCGCGAAGAGGGAAATGGTCGTGCGCTCTGTCCGAGACAGAACTCGATTCTCTTCTGAATTAACGCACGATCGCTGGCGCACGATCGCTGGTCGTGCGCAAAGAGGGACATGGTCGTGCGCACCGTCCGAAACAGAACTCCGATTCTTTGCGGGTTGCGCACGATCGCTGGCGCACGATCACTGGTCGTGCGCGAAGAGGACAATGGTCGTGCGCATTGACCTGATCTGGAATCTTGAGCCTATCCCGAGCGCAACACTACCATTTCGCCAACCTCGCTGAACCACGATCTTTGGGGTGTTACAGTTTATCCAAACTAATCTTCGATAAAGGCAAGTATACTTAATCGCTTATAGTATAGGATATTTTAAAAAAATATCAAGATCGTATTTTTCAAAGGATCGTGTTGATTATTTTTACTTGTAAGGAACGAACTATTATTTCATCGGAATAAGAATTTGATTTGGTTTTTTAATGTTTTAGAGAGCGATAATAAAAATAAAATTAAGGTTTGGAAATGATGAAGAGGATAGCCCCCGATGTCAAAATACCTTGAGATGAAAATAACCTTTTTTAGAAGTAAAAGATCTGATTTTTCAATTAGTTAGAATGACTTGGCCGTGGAGATTCCATATGTATCAACGCACCTCCCTCAAGGGTACGGCCACCTGATTTTAAGAATATTCGACCAAACTCTGGTTCTTTAATCTAATCTCCTTAATACTAACTTTATGTTGTGAACCCCACTATTGTGTTTTTATTCCAACTTGAGAGACTCACCTCATCCTTTCTCGGGTATGGCGTAGTTCTCTTTACCCATGAGCGATCGATCCATATGCACGAGCCTCTCGCCTAACTAGTTTATGGAAATAGAAATGAAAACCACACATTGATTATATGGTTCCACTCAACATTTTTCTCGGGTAAACCTTAAGCTCGTTAATTGATTAGAAAAGAAAGAGATTTTTTAATTTTGGAAAACCATTTATTTGTCCTAATGCTCTTCGACATCGTGCGCTAAAGGAGATTAGCCTCTTATCAGAATGGTGATGGCTTTAGTGATTAATAAATACATGATAATATTTTAAGCGATTACGAGTGCGTTTAGCAAAAACAAAGGAAAATAATTAGAAAGGAAAAGATAATACTAAATTAAAAACTCACACACTCTACACTAGTTAAAATGACAAGTAATAATTCTAAGTTAGCACACTCACACACTCTACGAGAATGGAAATCTAAATTAACAAAGAAAGACAAATTACTCTCATACACAATCCCACTTTACTTGAATTGAAAAACTTAATTGATAGAAAGCATAAAAACTATCTCATATACACACACACACTCTCTATTTTGAAATGAAGGAAAGCATAAAAACTAAATTAGCAAAGAAAGACAAGTTAAACTCATACACACACCCACACTACTTTAATTAAAAGCTAAATTAACAAAAGAAAAAATTAAACTCATACACACACACACAACATATAGAAGAAACTAAATTAAAAGAAAACAAAAATTAAACTCATACACCAACACACACAACATTAATTTTAAAACTAAATTAACAAAAAACAAAAAACAAAAATACTCTCATACACACACAAACACACACTAACATAAAGAAGAAAAACTAAATTAAAAAAAAATAAAATTCATACACACACACACACCAACATAAAGAAGAGAAGAACAAGATTAGGAAATAAGCTATTTCATGTAAACTAAAAGATATTACAACTACACAAAGAGAGAAAAAATTACATGTACAAAAAAAACATGAGAAGAACAAAGAAAACACGCAAAAGTGGCTCACAACACTCTAAATACAACAAAATTGTGAACTCTTGGCCTCAGCCGAATCCCTCTATTTATAGGCAAAATTTTGGATTTACACGCCCTCGGTCACGGATGTGACCGAGGGCATAACCAACAATGTGTTAGACAGGCCAGGACAATTGGCCATCTGGATGGTTCTAGAAGGTTTGATTGGAGAGGTGGATGAACACGTGCGTGACCGCATGTCACATGCATGACCTGGGGTGTGTTAGAGAAGTCAGGATAGCTGGCCTTCTGGAAGAGTTGGCTGGACACGGGCGTGACCGACTACACGGTAGTGACTTTGTGATTCGTTGAGACATCGGGTCGATCGGCTTGAAGGCACAGCTTATCGTCTTGACCAGGAGTACACGGGCGTGACCCATTACACGGCCTCGGTCACGGGCGTGACCGAGGGCGTGACTTGTTCACTTTGCTGAATTGCTCTGTATTTGGCCGAGAACTGAGTTTTTGGAGTTTTAAGTTTACACACCCTTGGTTATGGGCGTGACCGAGGGCGTGGCCTAACAAAAAATACCAAAATTCTACAAAAAGGGAAATGAAGCTAAGTTAATAAGGAAATAATAAAAATAAGTAATTTATTCAATAATTTACATAGAAAATTTACAATTTTAATAAAAACTATACTTAAAATATGTATAATTTACTACTTATCATGGAGACATTCACAACTACACCGGGCTATCCTAGTTATTCATTGGATGGTATGAAGTCTGTGCACAAAGTATTAGAAAAGAAGCTCAGACAAGGAAGGAGCTCAGGGAGGATGGACTCTCCCCTTCAGGGTAGACAGAGCATGACAAGTGTCAAGAGGGCGTCATCGTAAGATGATATTAAAAGGATCTCTGTGAAGGGTTGGATTTTGCCTTACAACAAAGCATTGGGAACCAAACATTTGAATTATGAAGGGTGTTGATAAGCCACCGCATATCATTCCACATCTTGTTTATGGAAACTGTGATATGACTCAAGATCCTCAATGGAAACCTCATGCTCGGAGCTAGCCATGCAGAACTCCCAAACATAACAATAATACCCACCATAGGAGAAATCGTCCTCCCCATTCACATATGTTTGCAAAAAAATTGTACCTCCAAGACTCACACTAAAAAAAAGAAGGGTGAAGACTGCGGAGTGCAGTTACTGGAGACGAAGGATGCCAGACTAGATCTCTGAGAGAAAAGCTGCTTCGATTGATCTGAAAGAAGGTTACAGGATGGAGGTCCAAAATAGGTAAGGGTGACAGGTAGAAAAGTGACAGAAAATAAGATAGCTTGCACATGTTGCAAGCTGTAGGCTCGAAGAAAAAGTGATATTTGTGGTACCTCTACCCCTCTATTTATAGACGCGGAGCCTATCCAAATGGGCAAATCCAAAAATTACGGGCTGCCCGGGGTACAGGAGAGTCGGGGTAGAGACAGGGGGTGCAAATAATAAAAAGAAGAGAAAACTTAGACCGCACGGTCTTAGCGATCTCCCTGGAGCCTGGTCGCCTGTGGCTTAGAAGAATTGCTGGGGATGAGACAGGCGGTCTGTGCGGTCTCCCAAAATTGAGAACACCAGAAATGACCATTTTGACCGGAAAAGAGAGGTTGCAGGCTTCTAGACAAACATGATCCCTGCACATATTCATGTTTTGCTGGACTTCAGAAATGTCCGCTTTGACCGCTGAGACCGCGACCGTCATAGATGCGAGAGAAATCTATAAATACGACGTCAAGGCTTCAGAATTTAGAACTTTTCGGAAAGAACTGCGAGCTTGTGCTATCAACGATCGCTGCTTTTCAGTCCGTACACATGTTTCCTACATTCATTTTCATTGTAAATCAGAAGATATTATGCACGACATAAATAATCAAGAAAATGTTTAAGAAGTTTGAATGTCAAATCAAACATTGTGGTGAATCATTGGATGATATATCTATTCATCCTTGTCTACAGCAATAAAAAAAGCAGTTTTTAGGATTTTATTTTTAAAATAGAAAGAAATACAATTATAATAAAAATCAGAAAAAAAACATATTTTTTATTTTGTTTTGTTTTGTAGTTTTTTCTTTGTTTTTTTAAGAAAATTAAGAAAATATGAAATAATGAAAAGTTTACTAAGTACACAAAAGTCTTTTTTGACTAATTCAATAGAATAATATTCTATGCCAGTAAAAATAAAAATGCAGAAAATACAACATTACAAAAATCAGTACAACCACCGGCGGTAACAGTTACCGTTGGACAGTATCAGAAAGAGTTTTGAATTTTTGATTAAAAATAATGTTTTCTTTTGACATTTTTTGGTTCTAATTTTTCTTGATTATGGTTCCCAGCTATAATGGGGGCACCAACTACAGAAAAGAGAATAGAGAAATAATAAAAAATTGTAGATTTTAAAATTTTAGCAAAACACGTAACTCCAATCTAAGAAATAAAAATCGTGCATCTGGGAGTGGTTTTGTGAATATGTTTGCAAGTTGTGATTCAGTTTCAATAAAACTTACTCTAACACGTTTCTTTTTTATATGATCACGGATGAAGTGGTGCCCAATATCAATGTGTTTGGGTCTACAATGGTGAACCAGATTGTTGGTTAGATCGATAATGCATTTGTTATCACACTTCAGTTCTACGTTATTAATATGAATTCAAAAATACTCTAGTATTTGAGTCATCCATAACACTTGTGCCCAACAACTATTGGTTCTTTAGGCGTCCTTAGAGAGGGGGGGGGGGGGGGGGGGGGGGGTGAAAAAGGGTTTTTGTAAACTTTAGGATTTTAAGAAAAACTTTTGATATTTTATGTGAAGTAAATTTAATCAAAAGCAAAGAGCTATTAAATAAGAAAAGGCATGATTATCATTTATAAAATTGATTAAAAATTGGATTTCTATGATGCTAGAAGTCAAAGGCGAATATAATAGACTCTTTGGTTTTCTATACAGACTCTTCTCACTAAGAACCAATTGGCTTTAGCCTACCTATCCCTAAATCTGGCCTCAAGCTGCTTTAGCCCTTCTATCCCTAGAAAGGCCTCCAGCACCCCCTAGATATAACTCCTAGATCTACCCACCAACAACCGCAGCGAATTCCCCCTAAGCTGCGCATGGACCTAGTCGCCAACAACCTTAATGAATTCACTAAACAATCACAAAATATAAAGGTACAACAAAATATAAAAGAAAAATTAAAAACTCCCTCTGAAGAATTCTGGAGACGGCGAAGACGATCTGAATATCATCGAAGTCGAAGCATGCTTTCTTTGCATTTGGTTAGCGTTGATCTGATCCTCCTTCAAATATTTTTCTTAAATTTGTGTGGGAGATGGTGGTCTGGAAAATATGGCTCACACAGATTTTTTGAAGTGCTGAAATAGGGCTCCTTGGGATCAATAGTTGAAGAGAACGAATGCCACCTATTTATAGGACAAGAAGGTAACGCCGGCGTTAAGGCTAACGCCAGGCGTTGACTTTTTATGCAAACTGACGATAGAATAAATCAGCTGCGCATGAAGACAGACATTGAGACGTCTACTTCGTACTTCTTACTGCCCAACATTCAGTGTAGGTATATTTACTCAGGTATGGGGTTAACTTTTTTTGCCGTAACGGTACCCGCTACCGACACGAATAATTAACCAGTTACCTGTGCACTTAGCTTTTCATAGACCAATTAGCTAGAGCTGTGATTAGTGCCAAATAAGTCGTGTTGGGATGACAGAAAACCCAGTTGTTATCTAGGCATAGGAGTAGTTAATTTAAATCTTATCATCAGTTTAGTTTTCCCCTCTATTTTTTTTTGCAAGTGTTATCTCTTCTTTGTGTGTCGCGCGCCCTGTGGAGATAGGAGTTAAGCTTTTGTTGTCGTCGTTTTCTCCTCCGTTCTCCCCGTTCATATTGAAGCGTGCAATTTTTTCTGATTCTTCCAGCCCTTGGAAAATGAGGAATTTTTGGAGATTTTTGCAATCGCACGATCTGGTCGCTCGCGCATGTTCAAATCGCACGATCGTGCAATTTTCATTTGTAATAAACCTGCTCCCGCGCCCGTCAAAATCGCACGCTGGCCCTAATTCGCGAAGCTCTCTCCCGTCGTGCGATTCGCGAAACTCCTCTCTCCCGTGCGCGATTTCTCCTCTTCCCCTTTGTTCGCCTCTCGTTTTCTCTCCATCCCCTCGTCATCCTCCGCCTTCGAGCTCTTAGGGTGCATCCATGGGTTTCAAGAAGGTCGTGATCTTGTTTTGCCGCGAAGGAGGAGCTTCTTCCTCTAGATCAGACGATCCTAGTACCGAGGTAATGCTGCAATTTGGGAGACCGGAATTCTTAGAAAGATACAATTTGCTGCAGCACAAAATGTTCCTTGATCATCATTTTGTTTCTGTTTTGGATCTTCGAATCGTCCATTTAGATGTGGCGGTGGAAAGGTTACTCAATGTGGGATCATGGGGAAACCTATTCTCCAACACGGAGTTGGGATACCATGAACTCACACTTGAGTTCCTTTCCACCTTCCGCATCATTGACCATGTCGATGAGGAAACCGGCGAGCCCAATGCAGTTTCGTTCCGTATGAAGAGCCGCACCCATACCATGAGTGTTGGCCAATTGGCGGTCTGCACCGGGATTTATACCCACGATGAACTGTTTCAGACGGACATTATCCACCATCCGGATGAGTTCTCAGAGGGGGTGTCTCCCAGCGAATTCTGGCAGTCCATTACGGGACGGGATCAGCAGTATGAGGCTCGCGCTGCCAGGTCCACCCACATTATCTTCCCCGCGCTCCGCTATGTCCAGCATTTGATCCGGCACATCAACAATGCCCGCGCCATGAGCCAGAATGTAGCAGGATGGCAGGATCTCCTCTACCTCTACAACATGCACCAGTGTGTACCCCTCCATCTCGGGCGAGTGCTCGCTCAATATCTTCTTCACCAAGCCACCTACCTCCCCCTGAAGTTGATTGGAGGATTGCAGTACATCACTCGGATCGCCAAAGGGCTTGGCATCTTGGATTCGCTTCCGCCCATGACAGTTTTCTCCAGGGGTTATCACATCTCATTGGCCATGATGGTAGCTTTCAAGCTGATCCAGAAGGTGCGGATTGGTGACAATTGGGGCTACCAAGTCCGTGAGGTTGGGTCAGGGCATGTGGAGCGGGCTGTTCATGTTGATGCTGCCGAGCCTAGCACCTCGGTTGGGACGAGTAGGCAGCCCCCTGATGTCCCCCATTCTGCATATCCTGCTGCTCCATGGAACGCCCTGCGCCTAAGCATCGAGCAACAATATCCTGACTTTTATGACAGGTTTGTACGCATGGAGGATGCTATGGCCATGCAGTACGAGCTTTCTTCGCGGATTGGCGCTCATTTGGGAGTCGAGCCTCCTGTTGTCCCTGCCCAGGCTTCTACATCACGATCTAGGCGGCTGCGCACTCCTCCTCCTTCGCAGTCTCCTCTGTCATCTCCTCAGTGATTGTTCTGCTGCGGCTTCCAGGGTGTTTTATGGTTTTTGTAGATCTATGATTTTATCTTGGGTGTACTTTATTTTGTTCCTGTTTCTGATATTATTCTGCTAGGGCATCGTCCCTAGGGTGTGATTCTGGACAAGTTCCATTCTCTGATATATCTTTTTATCATGGTAGTATTGTTTGTCTATGCCGCATATCCTTTATCATGACGATAATCAGTGCAGGATGTATTATTTTTATTTTTGTGTGTGTGGAGATGTCGTTTTGCAGGTATGGCGACATTTATTGCAGACCTATTGAAATTTAAAGAAGGAATTGCCGCACTTCTGGCATGCTCATTCGTGAGCATAGGTCCACTCTACCCCTATTTTCCTTATTCATGAACTCTTTATTTTATATGGTTTTGATCGAGTCTGGGGGAGAGATAGGTTATGCATGTGCACGCACTTTGCATAGCATGTTAGAATGTGCTGAGTTAGGATTTTCAATTATGTTGCACACATTTGCACCTAGTTCATGCGTACTTGATCACACGCTCTTATTGGGTATTACTGCGAGGTTCCCCGCTCATAAAGATTAGATTGTTAATGTAGGAGTGAGGGGTGGAGAAAAATGTCGACTCGAGTAGTGCTCTAGTCGAGTGCTCCCGTCACGCCTAGAAATTCAATTAGAGTAGAATAAAATTCAATGTTATAATTTAATTATTTCTATTATAGTAGCTACAGTTTATTTTACTTTAGTTGTGAATCCGGTGAATCCAACGGTAGTATAGGGTCGAGTGTAGCTGGATTAGTAGTAGCTTATTACTAGGATCGGGAGGACGGTAACCTTTCTCGGTGGCTATAACTTGCACTAGGCGACTCTTGAAACAATTGCGTTGAATCACTCCTTATTAAGCGTGATGTAGGCCGTTTCTTAATCCGTTTGTGCTTTTGAAATCCTAACCAATGTAGTCACCCTTGTAAGCCCACTTGATCCTTCCTATCCTTCTTGTTTAGCTCCACTTAAATTTCACCAAAGTCATACCCCCAAGCCTATTTTCGCACCAACAAATGAGTTGAAAGAAAGTTATATCTCCATCACGTGGTGTTATCTCTGGTGTATGGTGGCTGAGAAAAAAAGCTAAAGGAGAAGCTTAAAAAGGGCCTATAAAAGATATATATTTGTCGAGACGAGAAAATAAAAAAAATTTGTACAAAAATAACTTTCAAATGCAATCTCTCGACAAACCAATGTGTGGTCGGCTTAGCACACACCTAGTGTCCAGACGAAGTCTGGGGGTGTTGTGTGGTTCTTAATTTCCCTGTATTGGTGATTTTATGCTCTCGTGTGCTCAGGTTCTATTGAGTGCGATGCCCATCGTTCTTCTACTTATCTAACCTAAGCTCATCCTAAGCCAAATCTTAACCTATAAGTCCTATTGATTTTAGATATGAGTCATCTCATGCAGTGGAGAGAGTGCGAATGTACATGCCTATGGACACCGACTTTGATGGATTTCTTAGGAGATTGTCCCGAGCTTTGATTCGAATAATACTCTCCTCATTAGTCACGCTATTTTCCTTTGTGTGCGACCGAAAGATTCACCGGGATTCACCATCCGAGTAAAGTAGATTTCAAATTAGTGTTCTAGAAATAGTTAAATATAATCTTGAGTTAAATTTTATTCTAATGTATTTTTACGCACGTGAGCATGCGACTTCGCATGAGTCTCTACCGCTCAAACTCACTCTAACACCCAATTGTTTAGACGGAGAGCTGAGTAGTTTGCCCGAGACGTGAAAATGGTTAAGTCTGGGGGTGTGATGAGTCCCAATTATATACACTTTTATGGACTCATCCGGGCTAGTTTTCATTCTCTTATGCGTCATTATCGAGCTATTATTGCATTTATTTCTCTTATGCTCATTCATGCCCACTTACGTGCTTCGTGCTCTTTTTTGGCCCATTTTGGTGTGCGTTTGCGCTCCACGTTATTGGGGGTAAGCACATGGTGCTCCCCAATCCTTTTCTATGTTTAATTGGTGCTGGAGGTGTATTCCCGGCTGATTTGCTGTGCTTGCAGGTGTTTGGATCATCTACTTTTGCCCAGAATTCATGAGTGTGTATATCGCACTGTCGTGCATTTTTCTTGACGCACGGACGGCTGCGGTCCTGCGCCTTCATCTGGGGAGAAAACCGGTGATCTGAATTTGATTGTGCGTTCTTACGCACGGGCAGATCGCCCGTGCGCGAAGGAAATGCATGATCGCATGTTTCGCCTATATTCTAGCCAATCTGAATTTGTTCGTGCATTTTTATGCACGGGCGGATTCGGCCATGCGTGAGTATAACGCTCGGGCACTGCTGCTTCTTCCTCAAGCCTAGTTTCGTGTTAAATAATGCACGGTCGTTCGTTCGACCGTGCGTGACTAAAATTCTGCCCATTTAGTATTTAAAGCAGGAAATCTGCTGGAAGAGGGGGAGACCCGCGGGAAAAGCTTCTAAATCCCGCCATTTTCGTCCACTTCGCCGCTCCACCACCATTTTGACCTAGGAGGAGCTCCGGTGACCTTTGGATTGCAAATCTACCGCCAAAGCTCCCTCCTTGGCCTCCTCCATCATCCTCGAGCTCAAGAAAGCCATAGAAGGAGAACTCCCGTAGCATTCCAGGTGTCGAACAAGAGCTACTTCAAGCTAGAGCACGAAGAAGACGGGTAATAGTAGAGGAAGGTGACATCTCCTCTGGACCCCGGACGCAACTGAAGACCGAGACGGACGAGGCCTGACAACCCTACGATTCCGGCCGAGAATATTCAGCATAGACTTCGAGCTTTGGTTGACTCTTTTCCCCTACGCTTGTTTCAGAGTTTCTTTTTATATGTATTTGAGATTGTGGATGATGTTCATAAACCTTATGTTTTAGTTGTTATGATTTCATGTTTGTGGGATCCTTTGTGGTTTATGAGATTTGAGGAGCGTCGTAGTCCGCCATCCACTCCACCGCTTAGTAGCGCTCCGCACTGGCAATTGCTAGTTGCGTGTTCAGCGATGAGGTGCCTACGACCCTCATCCGCCAGCCTTCTCGTCCACCCGCTCACCGAAGCACGGCATCGCGAACTGCACTCCATCCCGACAAGCGAAGCGGAGCTTTAGTCCCGCATTTTCTTTCTCCGTTGATAGCATAGGAAAACCACTTTCAAAACTCCCTTTTTTATTAAGTGTTTTAGAATCTTTATAAGAGTTTCCCTAGTAGGCAAATCATACTACCCAACTTGCAGTCCTTTGAGAATGATATTCAGGGAGTTTCTCTCTACTTTTATTACTTGACAACGACCGGTGCACTGCCGTCGTACCGCATTTCGCGCTTGCTAATTAGTAGTGCTGAAATTGCGCGTCACACATCATACGAGAATATGAGACATTTGCATCAAATTTGTATTTCACAGAGAATTCCATTAACTACCATATGTCTCTCCTCTCTTGTTATCTTATTATAACATCCCAACTTTAAAAAGGGGTCTAGCTGGTTCAGTTGAACACTTGGAGGAGTTTAGTCCAGATCATAGTGAACTACGACCCAACCTCCATCTCATTTTGGTATCAGTGTAATGTATGATGGCGTGATATGATAGTGGAATAAATAAATTTGTAATCAATCTCACTCAGTGGCAGTGCTCTTGCTAGATCAAAACAAACTCAACATTATCAACCATGTCTCATTTTGATATATAGTGGTAAAATTTGTTAATGCAGGCTAGATCAAGCTATGCGACTATCCCAATGTGGATTTCTGAGCAAACAAGCTCAGAATTGACTTTTGTCAGTTGAATTAGACTTGTATGACCCATACGAGTGCAACACAATTTATTTCATTCGAATCCGAGGTCATTTAGTGAAAGTGACTGTTTTAGGCTACGTTGCTCAACACTGCTACCCCGAATTATCATTCTGAGCAAACGAACTCAGAATTGACTTCCATCAGTTAGATTAGACTTGTCTGAACCATACGAGTGCAACACAACTCATTCGGATTGAATCCGTTGTCAATTAGCAAAAGTGACAATTTTAGGTCACGTTGTTCGACACGGTCACCCCGAATTATCATTGAGTAAACGAACTAAGAATTGACTTCCGCTAGTTGCATTAGACTCATATGAACCATACAAGTGCAACACACCTCGTTTCATTTGAATCCGAAGTTATTTAGTGAAAATGAATCTTTTAGTTCACGTTGACTCGATCACCCCGAAATCACTTTTTCAGCAAAATTTCTTAGAATCGATCCTGGTCAGTTGCATTGGACTCGTATGGTCAATACGAGTGCAACGAGACTCATTTTGCTCAATTCTAACATCATTTATTTGATTTAATAAATATAAAGCTCATATAATTATATGACGCCTTAAAAAGCATGCCCCATTGAATTCAACCCCATCGCCTCAACATTGACTCAACACTCGATGATTAGAACCCACATTGACTTTAAACTACATGGAGGGCCCGCCCTAAGGTTTACTTTCGTCAACTCTAACCAAAAAGAGCGTTTTAATCCTTTAAAAATTAAAGTCCACCCCTAACTCTCCCCACCAAGCCACCCCGACCATATAATTGTTGATTAACATGCACTAATCCCAAGGTAGTAAGCAAGTGGGAGAAGATATTTTCTAGGTTTAGAACCAAATAACTCCAAGCCTAGCCTAAACAAAGCCAAACTCTAACTAGAGCCTCATACCCCTATGGTAACCCTTGTTGCTGATCCAGCAAAGTACATCTAGCTTACCCTCACCAACCAGAGATGGTTTCATTTGGGTTCGGGTGGTGCTCCTCCCCTATAAAAGCCAAGAGGGGTTGGGGGTTAAATAGAGGCTCGAGTGCTCTCCCCCTCGTCCCTTTCATTAATATTCTCATATGGTTAGGCTAGGGTTCAACCAATCATGGTTGTTTTGAGAGGAGAACCACCACGCATGGGAAGTGCTCCACAGTCCTTCTGAGACCTATATGGAGTCTCACCTTGCTGGAGAGGGGTCGACGACCCTCTCTAGGAAGACCTCGGGTGGTGGCACCATGTAACACCCTGCCAATACAAACAATATAACAATAGGTCTCAGAAGATGATAAATAGAAAATAACTACAACAGAGTATAAATAAGCATAAGCGGAAGCTGTCATTAATATTACTTTCAGAATGTCCACCATCTCAAGAATGACACAATTAAGTTATGGCCTTACGACCTTACATTCAACAATTTAAATAGCTTAACAACATGCATCGTCATGCAGGCCGGCAATTCAGGGAAAGCAGTAAAACAAAGGCTGACCTTCAAGGGCCAACACAACAAATGGCTTCAGCTAGCTGCTTTCCGCCCGGCCTCACCAGCACCTACACCATCCACAAATAAGAGGTAAACGAGGGTTAGCTATGAGCAGACCACAAACCGCATTACGATCCCACCCCCACCCCCCACCCCCCCACCCCCCCTCCCCCCCCCCCCCCCCCCCCCCCCCCCCCCCCCCCCCCCCCCCCCCCCCCCGCCACCCACACCCCCCACCCCCGCACCCCCACCCTACCCCCACCCTGACCATTCTAGCCAGCTCAGGGGTGGGGAACCGCTAACCTGCAAGCAAGCCGTACATGCAATATGTAATAATATAAAGAAAGTGCATCTACTCTAAGCAAGCTGAGGTTTCAAGCACAATCAATCTTCTAGGTTGAGCATCAAAGAAAAGGGAACCTAGGTAGGCACCTGATCTTAGTTGGGTTCACCTGGAGGATCCCCGCAAATGCCTAAGCAATCGGATGAGGCTAACGTAACATCAATCCGTAATAATATAAACATGGGTTCTCATAACCACGCATTTCATGCATGCCAGACATTTCTCCAAAGTACTATTTCACAAGTACCAACACCACCCTAAGAAATACAACCTAAGGTGGGAAAAGAACTTTTGGCCGGTTTAGGTGAACACGTTCCACGGCATCTCCCAAGATCGCACGGTGCACCAGAGGTTGGGACCTCTCACAGATCTGCATGGAAATGGGTTTGGTTCAACTTTGCCCGTGCTCTAGTCATCATGATCTATTGTACGATGCGGGTACGGCTTCACCTCGGCCCGTAGGGTTGTAACACATTCAAGTGCTACACAAAATATAAGCTACGCACCCAATACTTCCAAGATGAAGTAGGCTTCACAAACATAACCAATGATGGAGTTACAAGACCACTCCACTTCAAAACTCATGGTGAAGGTTTGCATTCAACCACCACCAAAGCATGAGGCTTCCATTAGGATCTCCGAAAAATGCCTAAGACTCAAGTCCTGCTATAAGATGACATTTTTCACTGAGTCATTCTCTCGCATGCATTCTAGGCTTAACCTAAATGCACGTCACAATCAAGCAACACCGATCTGGGCTAACGACCATGGGTAGGCTTCACACAAAATGCCTAAATCCGTACGACTACTGGATTTCTACATGTAATAAATATCGGGGATGGACCCAATCTACCTGGAGTTCCGAAGAACTATAGGAAGTCCTACACTTCACTAGTAAGTGAAAAAGACAACCTTATGCAAGCATAGAAAAGGCGTGAAAGGACTAAAACACGTCCTAAGATCCGGAGGAAGGATCATTTCCCTTGTCTCTCTCTTTGGCGACATGAATCTAAGATTTTAATCGGATGAAAAGAACCACATAGGGCAGCTCTCCGTGGATCTAGAGATGGCTCGCGATTAGGAGCTTCAGAGCTCCGTCAATGGCGGAAAGAGTCTCCTTCTTCCTCCTTGGCTTTCCTCTTTTTCAAGATTAGAGAGAGAGAGAGAGAGAGAGAACTTGAAATTATGAGGATAGAACTTCCTCTGGTCAAGCCCTATAATATCCTGGAACATCTCCTAGTCGTTGGATCAAAACCCTGAATATTTGACTGCCATGATCTCTATTTCTCGGATCTGTCCCGTACGTTACCGCCCGACGGTAGAGCTACCACACCGCGCTAGCATTTGGACTTAACCTCCAGCACACCGTCTCATTCTCACGATGGAACTGGGACTCAAATCGATGTGAAGCCCTACCGCCAGTGGTAGTGCTACTGCCGGCGCTAGCTTCTCGACGATATTCTCTCGACGATATATACTCGACGATATACACTCGACGATATACACTCGACGACCCAACTAAGCTTCCCGTTGATATAGTTAAACCCCCCGTCGATAAAACTACCGCCAGCGGTAGTACTACATTTGGGCACTAGATTCCAGCACAAAATTCTTGCCTTCACAATAGTGTGAAAACTGGGGTGTTACAACTCCACCTCCCTTAAAAGAATTTTGTCCCAAAATTATGAAACTAGTAAAGTACAAAATTAAATTAAACCTGAGAGGAAAAGCTCGGGGTAATCTGGAAGCATTGTTTGCTCTCTTTCCCAAGAGAGTTTATCTCTTCCGCAATTATCCTAATGGACATTTACCCTCAGAATGGATTTGTTCCGCAAATGTCTGACCTCGATGTGCTCAATGTGAATGGGCTTGACCTTCGTCTCTAGCCCACCATCTACCAGCACCTGGTTTATCGCAACAATAAGTGTAGGCTCGTTCACAGCTATTCTCAAAACTGAAATGTGAAATACATAATGCAGACTGCTTAGCTCCGTAGATAGAGAAAGTCGGTAGGCAGTTTCACCAATGCGCTCAAAGATCTCGAACGGTCCTAAGTACCTTGGACTTAGCTTTTTCAAGTGTCAGATCCTCGATACTCCTTTGAATGGTTTGATCTTCAAGTTAACCAGTCACAAAAGGCAAACTCGACGTTCTGGTGATTCACATTGTAATACTTTGCTTACCTATCCTGGGCAATTATCAACTGCTCTCGTATCGCCCGTATCGATGTATTTGCTTCATCCACATCTTTGCGCTTCAATAACTTCGTGTCGCCGATTTCCGCCCAAGACAGCCATACGACACATTCTACCAAAAAGGGCCTCGAAGGGGCCCATTTTAATACTTGCTTGGTAGCTGTTGTTGTAGGCAAATTCGTTCATATAGAGATGGTCCACCCATCTCTTTACTAAATCTAAGGTGCACATCCGGAGCATGTCTTCCATCGTCCTATTGGTCCTCTCAGTCTGCCCATCCTCTTGCTAATGAAAGGTCGTGCTAAGCTTTATCTTGGTAACCAATAGTTGGTGAATCAGCTTCCAATCGTTTGATGTGAAATGATTAACTCGATCACTTACGATGCTATGGGGAACTCCGTGCAATCACACAATATTATCTACGTATAGCTTTGCTAGCTTTTCTATGGAAACGTAGTTCCAGCTCGGAATGAAGCGCGATACTTTTGTCAAACGATCTATGATCACCCAAATGGCGTCGTTTCTATGCTGCGATCTCAGCAATCCGTGCACAAAATCCATCGAAATATCGTCGAACTTCCAACCCGAAATCGACAAAGACTTTAGATACCCATAAGGTCTTTGACATTCAGCTTTCACCAATGTGCAAGTATGACACTTGGCTAGGTATAGAGCATTGTTTCTATTCAGACCCAACCACCAATAGAGTTTCTTCGTATCCATGTACACCTTTATGCTCCCCGGGTGAATCGAGTACTTGGTAATGTGAGTCTCGTACATAAATTTTTCCTGTAAATTGGCAACTTTTGGGATGCACAATCTAGCATTCTTCCATAAATGACCATCGTCGAAAGCGAATTCAGCATTATACCCATCCACAGTCTCCACTATGTAACGCTTCATGCTTTCATCTAGCTCCTAAGCTCGTCGAACTCGGTCGGCAAGGTCATACTGAACCTTCGTCCAGTTCAAGCATGCTGAAGTAGATGCTCTCATATCGACAAAAGTGATCCCCAAGGATTCTAGATCACAGATCAGACACTCATCATGCATCAAAATCCAATTTGCTTGCGCGAGAGCCCGACGACTCAGCGCATCTGCAACAACGTTTCCCTTCCCGGGAGTGCAATGAATATCGAAGGTGAAGTCCCCAAGGAACTCCATCCACCTCCTTTGTCATATATTCAATTTCTTTTAATTTAACAAGTACTTTAGGCTCTTGTGGTCCGTAAAGATGTCGAACTTTATGCCATCAAGGTAATGCCGCCATTGTTTAAGAGCGAAAACCATGGACGCTAACTCCAAGTCATGGACCGGGTAGTTCCTCTCATGTGCCTTCAACTGACGGGAGCCATAAGCAATCATATTTCTGAATTTCACTAGGACGCAACCCAAGTCGCTCCCTGACGCGTCGCTATATATCTCGTATCCTTCCGTACCACTTGGTGAGCATAAGATGGGTGTCATGGTCAGATGGCTCTTCAGCTCCTCAAAAGCTCGTGCCCACTCGGGCGACCAAGCGAACTTCTGATCTTTCGTAGTTATCTTAGTGAGAGGAAGCGCAATCCTCAAAAAGTTCTCCCCGAAGCGCCAATTGTAGCCATCAAGTCATAAGAAACACTGCACTTCCTCTATGTTTTTCAACATAGGCCACTCTCGGATTGCAACTATCTTTGACGGATCGACCGTGGTTCCTTCACAACTAATGACATGACCAAGGAATGCTACTGATGATAGCCAAAACCATCACTTAGATAACATGGCGTATAACTGACTCATCCTTAGTGTGCTCAAAACTGCGTGAAGATACTCTGCATGCTCCTCTTTGGACTGAGAGTATACCAATATGTCGTCGATGAAGACGATCACAAATCAGTCCAAATAATCTTGAAACATTCTATTCATCAAGTCCATAAATACCAATGGTGCATTTGAGAGACCGAATGGCATGACCATGAACTCGTAGTTCCCGAAGCAGGTACTGAATGCCATGTTTGGAATATCACATTCCCTTTTCTCATCTGATAATAGCTAAACCTCAAGTCTAGCTTAGAATACACTGTCAACACAACAAGTTGGTCGAATAAGTCATTGATTCTCGGAATTGGATAATGGTTCTTCTCTGTCAGCTTATTTAGCTCTCGATAATTGAGGCATAGAAGCAAGCTCCCATCCTTCTTTTTCACAAAGAGGACTATTACACTCCAAGGGGATGAACTTGGACGTACATAGCCTTGCTCTAACAGTTCTTGCAACTGAACTTTGAACTCTACTAATTCATTTGGCTCTATTCGGTACGGTGAGCATGACACAGGCACCAACTCAAAATAAAAATCAATCTCTCGCTGAGGGGGAGCCCCAGAGAGTTTGTTTGGAAACACGTCAGCATACTCCGATACTACTGGGACATCACTTAAACTATGTTTAGGCTCTGATGCCTTCAATAAAGTGAAAAACAACTCCCCACTTTTCCTCACCACCTTGACCAATTGGAGAGCAGACATCAGCGTCTTGCTCGCTCCTCGCATACCAGCAAACGTGGTAGCGACACCGGTGTTCTTTCCCAGTGTAATCTCCTTCAGATTGTAATCTATGCATGCTTGCTGCTTTGAGAGCCAGTCCATGCCAAATATTACGTCAAATTTAGCTAGCGGTAATAATGATGCTTCCAGGTCGAGATCTTAATTCCCAATCCGTACCTTTACATGACTCAACCTATCCACGCTTATTCGAGACCCATTGGGTAGCACTACCTCCAATCTATCCTTTACCAAGGTAGACGGTACTCCGATCCTCACCACGGAGTTCTTAGATAGGAAAGAGTGTGATGCTGTAGTATCAAAAAGAGCTCTCGCAAGATAGTTGAAAATTAGGACAAAGCATAATTACACATGCAAACAAATGTATAATCACACATGAAGTATAAATCACGTCAAGCTGTAAAAGCTAAATTTTAATTCATACTTGTGATGATATCATTTTGTCGGATGGCTTCCTATTGACCAAGCGTGTAGACCCTTGGCTGGGTTGGAGGTTGTTGGGAAGCAGATGACTCCTTAGTTTTGCCCTTCTCCGCATACGTTGAACCCGCCGCACGAGCAAAGTCCACACCTCAGTTTTCTGCCCTTGGGAGACCACTTCAACACACTCAGGCTTTGTGTTCCACCTTTACACAATTAAAATAGGTCATGGGAGCCCATGTATTAGTTGCACCCATAATATTAGATGGAGCTGGTTCCGCGAACCTGGACTTCCTCTTATTTCTCCTGAACTCTAGCTTTAACTGAGAGGTCGACACATGAAACTCTTGATTCTTTGCATTGAGGCCTTTCACGTGATGCACCCTCTGCATATCCATTTCTAAAGATCTTGCAGTTTGCACCAGGACATGAAAGTCAAAAGTCATTGGGCCTGCTAGAAGCAGCCTCAACTCATCATGAAGTCCTTCATAAAACTTAGTCGTCTTTGTCTCCTCATCTTCCACCAAAGATCCTGCATAGCGACTCAGTCTGGTGAACTCATGCATGTAGTCTTCTACTGAATGATCACCTTGAGTTAACCGCAAAAACTAATTTTGCAACGCAATGCGCTGGACAGAGGGGATAAACCTCTAGAGGAACAGTTCTGAGAACTCTGCCATTAAGACATCGGTAATCTCTCTACCAGCGAACTTGTGCACTTCTAGTTCTTCCCAACAAATCACTACCTCTCCATTCAGAAGGAAAGTGGCTAAGGTGACCATCATCACATCCTCTGTTGTTGTCGCCCTTAGAGTTCTCTTTACTCTTGATAGCCAATCCTCTGCCTCTGTTGGGGATTCGGTCCCCGAAAAGGTTGGAGGTGTTAAAAATCTTGCACGGATACCAAGTTAAGAAAACTAGCTTTGATATCAAGTGAAAATTTCTTAGAAGCGGGAATAAGGCGTATGAATACTTCAACCATACCAAGCTAAGCAACCAACAACAATAGAATGACAGGAAATCTTGTATTAATCTATCTCTTTACAATGCGAAAAATACATGGCTATACATGATTTATCAAAATACAGGATAGAAAAAATAGAAACAAACAAGCTATCGGCGAATAACAAAGACTGAGATCGCTAGAGACCGCTCCAACTTCCAGACCGCACGACAACAACCGAGATCGAACGGACAGAACCAAGTCAAAAACCTGCTATTTGTTGGACCGCAACCTCAGACTGCACAAACTACTGACTTATTGAACTGCTGAGAAAACAACCTTTCTGCACTTCTTGATTGCCTAACCGCAAGGCAACATAATCATAGAAACTTCCCATGAACAGAAAAGAGAAACTACATATGCTATTTCCAGACCGCAAATTAGATCGCCTGACCGCAAAGGTCGCCTGACCGCAAAGGTCGCCTGACCGTTGAGCTTGGTGTTGGAACATGGTTTTCTGCATCCCTTTGATTTGAGAATAACAAATCCCACTTGTATTTGATCTTGTTTGCCATTGTGTTTTTAGCATACAGGTTTGAACAAAGATGACACTAGGTTGCTATTGTTGGTCTTGATTTGCTCACAAGCTGAAGAATGGAAGAGAGCTAACGCTCAGCGTTCACTCTTAATGTCGGTGTTGACTTTCGTTCCCACCAAGATGAAAATGGCTTGGAGGGAAGCTGTCGTGATTGCAAGAGCATTTTGGGAATGATTTGACTCAACGCAAGGCATTATACTCAACGCTAGCATTAAGGTTGCCTAAAATGAATGTTTCCAAAGATGCAGAATCTCCTTCCAGTTTCAAAGATCCTAGCCATTAAAACATTTCTATATTGGGTCAATGCTAGGGGTTAGCCTTAATGCCGGCGTTAGCTTCCAGTCTTATAAATAGTTGGATTTCATCTTCTTCAAGAACCAGTGCTAAGGAGCCGTATTCCAGCACTCTGAATTATTTGTGAGGGCCATATTTCCAGACCATAAAGGATCTCCCACTCAATTTCAAAAGGAGGAATCAAAGGAGGCTTGGATAAACACGCTAACTCAATGCGAAGAATGCACGCTTGGACTTCAACGATTCTTTGTTGCCTCCTTTAGATTACCTCATAGGGAGTTTTTATATTTGTCTTTTATATTTATCTTTGTAATCAGTTCGGGAATTCGCCTCGTGTTGGCGACTAGGTCTGGGTTGGACTTAGGGAGGAATTCGCCTCGTGTTGGCGACTAGGTCTATGGAGTAGATCTAGGGGTGCTCGAGGCCTGTCTGGGGATAGAAGGACTAGAGCGGCTTGATGCCATATCTGGGGAGAGATCGGCTAAAGCCAACCGGTTCTTAGTGAGAAGAGTCGGTATAGAAAACAGATAGAGTATTTCATATTTCGCCTTGGATTTCTAGCGTCATAAAAATTAGTTTTTGTGATCAATCTTACAAATGATAATCATGTCTTTTCTTGTTTAATAAAATTGATTTCATTTCTAATTTTTATCTATTTACTTTTGATTCAATCTACTTCTAATTAAATATCTAAAGTTTTCTATAAAAGATTAAAGTTTTCTAAAACCCTTATTCACCCCCCCAAGGGCGCCTCAAGATCCAACAAGTGGTATCAGAGCCAGGTTATTCCAAAATAGTTTCACCACCGGGAATAATGGCTCCTCTTGATCATGATCTCGCTTCTACTAGTGTGAAAATTTTTAATATAAATGAAAAATTATTGTCACCACCTTTATTTATGGGCAAAAATTATAAGAGGCGGAAAATATTAATGAAATTTTTTCTTAAAGCCTTAGATTAAAAAGTTTGGAATATTACTATTGAAAAACCACCTAGCGTATTAACTAGAAATAAAATTGTTTTAAATACAAAATCTATAAATAGTCTATTTTGTGCGTTAGATCAAAATATTTTCAAACTTATTTATAATTTACCCACCGCATATGAAATTTGGAATTTTATTGAAAGAACTTTTGATTCTCCTTCTATAGGTATGGAACAATCACAAGAACTGGAGAATATGCAAGCCTGCACAAGTATTCAAGAAAGCTTCTCACATTATGGTCCATGGAATGCACATCAAGCGGAAGGGATGATGACAACACATTTTTGGAAGAGGAACATGAAGATGTCAAAGGAACTTTAAGTTCAAACCTTTCCTCATCCAAAAGCAATGTAAGGAAATCGAATTCCCGTATTGTTTGCAATTCTATTTCTACATTACAATTGCTACAAAGTACAAAGCGCAAAATTAAGAAATTGAAAAATGTGAATTGCAAATTGCGCTTAGAAAATAAAGGTTTAAAAGCAAAAGTTAAAGTAGAATCAAATTTTGATTTATCTAGTTTTACCCATGTCTCTTTAATTGAAAATATAAAACCTTGTTTTGATTGCAGTATTCTTATAGAAAAACTCAAGGTATATTAAAAAGAGCATCTTAAAGAACACAATGAAAAAGTACCTTTAGAAAAGTCATCTATTACAAATGATTGTGCTATGTGTAAAAGTTATAAAATTGAAATTAAAGAGATGGAAGAAACATTTGATTAATTAAGAAATGACTATCAAACTCACATTGATTCAATTGTGTCCACTCTTAAAAATAGCACAATAGCTTATAATAAAGCTAGACATAATCTTAAGATCAAAAGTGAGGAATTAAAATAAAAAATCAACTTGCTTATGAAAATTATGAATAACAATTCACATCACAGAAATTCACAATCTAAAGGAATATGTAAAAGCAAGTTAAATATGAATATGAATATCTTGAATAAACATAATAATGGGAGTAAGGAACACAAAGTCTTTGTAAATCAAAATCCGAGTCACTATAATTTACAAAATCTGTTTTCTCCCAACATAAATTTAAAAGATAACAAAATTCCTATACGTAACACTTTTGAAAATCATTATGGAAATTTGAACTATAAGAATACGAAACCAAAGTATGAATGGAAACCCAAAATTAATGTTGAAACATTAACTCCACTTGAAAGGGTTCATTCATACTCATCTCCCCAAAAATCATCTCGCTATATTTGGGTACCTAAAGGAACCGTTACATATGGTTCCCTTTGGATACCTAAATCTCCTATTCATTAGGTATCATCATATGCATGAAGTAGAATCTTTTAAAAATGAAATATATAAATTTCTACTTCATGATATGCTTCAATGTCCGTTTTGTTTTTTTCTTATTATTTTTTTATTTTTAAGCTATCATGTCATGGTCATCTTATATATTATTGAAAATATGATTTTATCTCTTAAAGCTTAATGAGTTCATAAATCAAACTTATCAAAATTCAAAGTCATATTTTATTTTGGTGACCTATCTATCTTTCTTATATTCATTGCCTATAAATATCTTATATTATCCATATAAATCAAATTCTAAATTTGCTATGAGATATTTATCTAAATTTATGAAATCATGAACTTCACTTTTACTCTTTCAGAAATTTTGAGTCTATAAATTTTAAATAGTTTTGGGTAGCAACCAATAACACTTAAATATCTTGAAAAAAGGAGATTTGGGTTGTCACCCCATCATATTTCCTAGTACCGGTGCAAACCCCTCATAGGGTAGACCTTAGAAAGTCCAAGATCCACTCTAAATTGCTAAGACCAACCAAAGTCTAGCAAAGATCAAATTAATTATAGACCCATGCGTACTTTTGCAATGACCGAAAAAGAAAACTATCATTATCTTGCACATTCAGAAAAATAATATAGGCCTTTGGTAACTTTTTCTAAAAATAAATAAATAAATAAATAAATAAAATATGTGAGTTTTCGACCCAAACTTCAAACGATCATAACTTTTGATCCGCTTGTCAGAATTTTGCCCACAATAGCTTTTCAGATTGAGGACGAGAATCTCTATGCAATGGCAAATGAGATCCACTCATTTTTGTTCATTTTGACCCTCAAAATTGTGAAAATTCAACTCCATTTAGAAGTTATCTCAGTTTTTTTCTTTTTTCGGCAATTTTTGTGTCTATGGATTTTATGTCACATGCTCCTGTGTCCACTTCCAACAAATTATATGCTTGTAATCTTTACATAACATTGCACCTTGTTATCATAAAGTTTCATCTAGCATCATCATTTACTATAAATAGAAATCAATGACTATGATAGTTATACCATGAGATGTTATGTTAAAGAAAAATAATACAATAAATTTTGAAAGTCAAGAAAATTATATATATGTCTTGGTGAATACTCAAAAATTCAAAGAGAAAATTTACAAAAACTTTTCAAAATAACCAAAAATAGTTTCTCACTATATTCATTATTCACCTCACAATCTTACTCTAAAATATTTTGAAAAAGGATGAATATGAATTGTTTTACATACTTCACCTATATAATTATAAATAAAAATTATGAGTACCTAAATTTCTATGTGTTTAAACTAATGATCGCTTATAATAATCATGCAAAATCAAAAGATCTTTTAATTCAAATATGAAACATAACTACAAAAGATCATTTGCTTCCAACATATGGTTTGTGATCATGATAATATGAATGAAATATGTTTTGTGTGTGCATGTATCTCACCTATATGTAAACCCTAGAATCATCTTTATACTAATAAGAGCAAATCAAATAGAATCATCACTTTATTCTAGGTCTAAAAATTGAAATACTATTTTTGAATACATGCAACATTAACTCTATTAATCTTATGGCGTAACATTGCTCACAAACTCTTCATTCTAGCATTATCATCTAATAAATGTTATTCATGCTAGTTATCTTTTATTGAAATAATGAATTATTTTAAATAGAAAAATTGAAAGTAAAAATTCGTAATAACTGTGTGGTTAAAATGAACCATAATTAGAAATCAATCTCTCAAAAGAGCCATAATTTATAAATTGATTCAATAGGACAAAATGCTTAGGATGTCCATTGTCATTCACCCACATTATGTGTCTCACAATAGCGAAGGTGTAGGATTGTATGCATTAGAAGACCTAACCTCTAAGTCATGTCTTGTACTTAACCGGGGAGGGTTCCAGTGGGGCCTTGGGAGGCACTAGGGGGAAAGAGTGCTAGGTTGAGCATTCTCTAGTGTGTGCATATGAGATTAAAACCCCAACCTACGTCATGTGTGCAGCTCCTCATGCCATCCTTCACTTAGTACGGGGCTAGTGCGTAGGCATATAGTTAGGGTATTATAATCTAGGACATACCTATATCATATGTTTTACATGCACTCTTTATGATTATACTCTTTATGATTGAACATGCTTCTCTTGTGTGTTGCATATTTTATCATTTTTGAGCTTTAATAATATTGTTAAATACAAATATTTGAAAACCAAATAAAAATATAAAAACCTTTTTGAACAAATAAAACATGCTTAATGAGCCTTCTAATCATCTCCAAATTCCTTGAAATTTCTACACTAAGAAGGTCTATATACATACTCCCTATTCCAAAGAATTTTTTTTCAAAAATCTCAAAAAATAGTGTCCTATTTAGCCGTTGAGTAGTTAACGTCAGGCATTAGCTCTTTTTGCCTTATTGAAGTTCTATTTTTTATAATATTTCTGGTATTTTTCTAACAAATTTTCTTAGTTTTTTTTTTCTGATTTCAAATCATTTTGTTCTGAATTTGTTAATTTCATTCCCCAAAAAAAAATCAAAATGCTCAAAAATATGTTTTTGTCATTTGTTTTTCTTAAGTATTTATAAAGTTATGGTTTGACTATATGACTTCACAAGAGCCAACATCTTAGTTATTTTGTTTCAAATGGTCAAAATTGATTTGGCATACACTTAATGATTGTCTTTAATGTCTAATTTTAATTTCAAATTTTCTAAACATTATTTTATCTTCATGCATTGACCTTAATTTGATTATGTGCAATGAAATAGTCTATAGAAAATTGTGTATGATTGCCTAGCATGCCTCTAAGTATGAGTAATGTTTTATGCTAATCAATGATTCATACACTCACTATTTTGGTAATCTACATGTGCTCATAATCTTAGTCTTGCATGATTGTGTAGTGTAATAGTTTTAACATATTAAGTTGTATGTCTAACTTACCTACACCGTCTCTCAAAAAATAAATTTCTTGCACACATAGAAGTGTTATTTCAATATTGTTAATGTTTGCAACAACAAGTGAATTCGGAGACCTTTGGACAAAATTAAAAAAAAATATAATGAAATAATATGCCAAAGATAACTCCACCAAGCACTACTCACCCTCCTGATAAGTCTTAATGAGTATTGTGAGGTTGAGCACCTTGGAAAGAATTGTAAAGTGTCTTGTGCAAACATATTCTTTTTTATCACTTCTATTTGTACACCGGATCACTAAAAATAATTTTTTTTTTAAAAATGCTTATGTGATCCCCCAAGCAATACTTCACTCTCTGATAAGTATTAATGAGCATTGTGTGGGCGAAGCTCCTTGGTTGTTGTACTCATTCTATGTGCCTTGAAACTTTATTCTAGATTTGATGTGTCAAAGTAATTATAAGATTACAATCTTAATATTGTTTTTACTATTTCATAACATATGTCACATGTTTTAATTATTTCACTTGTATACTTTTATCAAAACACCTTATGCACACATCATTATTTTTCAAAAAACTTCTACTCATGAGAATTGGATCCTAATGCAACATTACATAATTCTCTAAAAACTCAAGTAAAAGCACCAGATTGCAATGCATGACTTCTACATTGTTTTCTTTACTTGAAATACGAATTGGTTACACAGCAGCTGTTATCTTTTTGAATAAGCTAAATCATGCTTGCCTACTTTTTATGAAAGTTTTCAAAGTTAAATGCTCAAATGTGAAGAGTTTAGAAATATTGTTGGAGTGGTCAAACTATTACAAAAAAGATTAATCATAGTTATTTTTTTTCGCATTACTAATTTGATTATGTATTTCTTTTACCATGCTTTATCATGCTTACTTCTAAGTTTTTTCTTCCCTTGTGCTTGCCAAACTATATTGCATTTCTTCCAACAAGTTTCATAAAAATTTCACTTTGCAAAGCAAGTGGTAGAATTCCTTTGGTAAAACAAAAAATGGTATGTTGTTCATTCATGCTTATCATATCTTTTTCCGCTGTGCTACTCTCTCCCTCAGCTCGATCATGATTTACTTTATGTGTATAAAAACTCTTAATCCTCTCTTAGTTATGTCCCAACTTTTGTCTTCTCCATTCTAGTTTTGTTTCACTCCACCCTCTTTTGCTAATAACAAAAGGGGGAGAATAAAATGATAAATCATAATGATTAAAGGAGTAGGATTCACTAGATTAAGGGGGACATGAATCTAGTCTACGGGAGCATATACTAAGGGGGAGCACTTAGGTAGGGGGAGCATAATTTAATAATTTATAATTCTTACAATTGTCTCAATATTGCTTAGTGTCATATATCCTTCTAAAAACACATCTCTTTTATATATGAATCTGATTTATCTCTATTGGATTTGTTATTATCAAAAGGGGGAGATTGTTGGAACATGGTTTTCAGTATCCCTTTGATTTGAGAATAACAAATCCTACTTGTATTTGATCTTGTTTGTCATTGTGTTTTTAGCATGCAAGTTTGAACAAAGATGACACTAGGTTGCTGTTGTTGGCCTGGATTTGCTCACAAGCTGAAAAGAATGGAAGAGAGCTAACGCCCGACGTTAACTCTTAACACCAGCATTGACTTTCGTTCCCACCAAGATGAAAATGGCATGGAGGGAAGCTGTCATTATTGCAGGAGCATTTTGGGAATGATTTGACTCAACGCAAGGCATTAGACTCAACGCCAACGTTAAGGTTGCCTAAAATGAATGTTTCCAAAGATGTAGAATCTCCTTCCTGTTTTGAAGATCAGAGCCATTAAAACATTTCTATACTGGGTCAATGCCAGGCGTTAGCCTTAACGCCAGCATTAGATTCTAGTTCTATAAATAGGTGGATTTCATCTTCTTCAAGAACCAATGCCAAGGAGCCCTATTCTAGCACTCTAAATTATTTGTGAGGGTCGTATTTCCATACCACAAAGGATCTCCCACTCAATTTCAAAAGTATGTATCAAAGGAGGCTTGGATTAACACGCTAACTCAATGCAAAGAACGCACGCTTGGACTTCAACGATCTTCAGTGATTCTTCATCGTCTCCTTCAGATTACCTCACAAGGAATTTTTATATTTTTTCTTTTATATTTATCTTTGTAATCGATTCGTGAATTCGCCTCGTGTTGGGTGAAAATGCACAGTATGCCTCTGAGAAAGCTCTAGAGGGGGGGGGGGGGGGTGAATAGAGATTTAAATTTATTTCTATTCTATTTGTGCAAGCACAATAAAACCTAAGTATTATGCTTCAGCAAGATAAATCCCAGAATAAATAACTGTAGTTAAGTAATGAAAGATAAAGCAGCAAATGAAATCTAAGCTATGAGGGATAGCACAAAAAATTGACAATCCAAAAGACACAGAATTTTTTATAAAGGTTCCCCAAAATGTGGGTACTCCCCTCTTCTACCACCTGGTAGGGATGCACCACTGTGCCTGAGTCTTTTGGTAAGGAGACTCTTAAAACCACTGATCTTTTGACAAGTAGATCATGAACCACTAGATCTTTTGATAAGGAGATCTTGAACCACCAGATATTTTGATAAGGAGATCTTGAATCACTGAATCCTTTGAAGAGGGATTAATAAAACTCTCTTACAGAAAGGGATTAGAAGGAGAAAGTAATAAGAGAAGGGTTGTTGGAATTCTATTTTCAGAATTCGTACGAAAGGCTGTATGAAGAACAACCTCTTGAGTCTTTCACTGGATTTGCTCTTGATTAACTCCTACATATAATAGTGATGGATTATAGGAGCTCTAGATGTCAGATCCTTGTTCTTCTCTTCCTATTGAACTCTGGATGCTATATGATAGTGTTGAGAAGCAGTCTTTAGTTGTTCTGTTGTTCAGGAGAGAGCAGTTCTTTCTTCCCTTTTTTGTTCACTATTAGGGTTCCTAAGAGAGGAAGAAGAAGAGAGAACACTAGAGATAAGATGAGAAGACAGAGGCACACTGTGCACTTTCAATTTCTTCCAATCATGTTCTTTACAATAAAACTAAGCACATAGAGATAAGGCACCACTTTCTTAGTGACAATGTAGAAAATGATAAGATCAACCTTCAATACATATCTACTAACACTCAAAGGGCTGACATCTTCACTAAGCCTCTTGATGAAAGTAAGCACAAGTTCTTCATCAATGCACTGGGGATGCATGATGGAGCTTTGCAGGTCCCCTTTTATTATGTATAAAGATCTATTTTCAATAGAAAATTATTGCTGGGAAAAATAGCAAAAATTTAAAAGAAAATCATAACTGTTTAATCAGAGCTGCGTCAAAATCAAATCGGCGTACTATCGACTTTTAATAGACGACAGCTTCGAGAGCTCTCTAGGATGGATCCTTCAAATACCACTCGACATAACGTTGAATACTTGTCGACGCTTACATCGACAACATCATCAATGCTTATATTTCGAAGCCACGTCGACATCAACTCGATGCTTTGTCGACTTGATAAATTGCGCGCCTTGACATATTTTTGAGCACTGAATTCACCTCTTCTCGATGTTGCTTTGAATAAAACCCTAAGTTGCGACGATTCATCCACTCGAAGCAATTTTTGCATTTATTTCCATTGTGCTATTCAAACTCTCTCCCTCCTGCTCTCTTCCTTCTTCCCTCTCTCTGTCTCTTTTCTTTGTTTTAGTGCAGGTTCTCGTAGCATCTCAATGGCATCTCCATCAATTTAGCAAGATATTTTTGAGGCCATCGATCTTGTTCTCGAGACTGTGTTATCCAAGTCCGGCTCACTTTATCTTGACTTCTCAACGAATTATTATCGCAAACTATGCCGCCAGCACAAAAGGTTGCAAGACCTTACATCTGAACTCACGACTTTTGATAGGGAAGTGTGATCGTCAGCCATGCCAGCTGAAGGCTTTATATCTTTCTTCAATGATATAAAGAAGGGGGGAACTATTCTAGCAGGCAACAACATCCTCAAGACTCTGTCTATACAACAGAAATCCCTTCTCCTTCATCTCTGAAGGAGAGCCTACTGTTTCATCTAAATTATGGCTTACAGATGCAGCTACTTTGGGGGAGCCATCACCTCCAAGATTACTGCCCTCAATACAGGGGGAGAATCCTGTATATTCAAATGATCAAATCTTTGTCATGGGCACTCAAGAATACATTTATAACACTGAGACACCCAGTCCGGATCCTCTTCAATTCAGGGTGTCCTCTGGAGATTCTACTACAACACCTTCTCCTGCCAATGGTGCTGATCAAGAATTTGATTCAGTTGAGTTTGCCCTAAACCATCCTGCCATAGATCAGATCTCAACACCAGCTCGGCCTCCTTCTCCACCACCTGCTCCAAGACAAACAACTGAACCCATCCTTCCAACACTTATCTTCAGAGGAAGACCTCCTTATTAAGTTAGTGTAAGAAGAAGAAGAAGGGGCCGAGGAAGGATACCTATTTGGGAGAGGTATACAAAAGAACAGAGGAAGGAATACAACAAGAATAAATCTTATTACAAGAAATTTGAAAAGGGTGAATTCCCAGAGAACACAATGCAATCCTACACTAATCTAGAACTTGATAAAGTGTTAGAGCATATTGGTGACAGAGAAAGATATGAATATGAGGCAGCTAAAAAGGAGCTTCAAGAAAAGAAAAACAGATTCATTGATATTCTAAAAAGAGGAAAAGAGGTGGTTGAAAAGGAAGAATTGGCCAAGGCAATTCCTATTAAGTCTTCTTTTTTTGATCATACAAAGTACACTACAAAGAACCCTCAAGCCAAAATGCTTGGAGTAGGACAAATCCGCAGAGGAGGTATTGGATGAAATCTTGAGGAGGCAGTACAATTTACACAGAAAAGAAAGAAAACGGAAAAGTCATCTGAAGAGGAAAAGAAGAAAAAGAAGATCATGTTTTTAAAAGCCTCAACTTCTGGGAAGGAACAAGCAACAGTTGGTGAATCACAAGCATTGGTTGTTAAATCAAAATCGGAGAAAGGCCCTGAGTCAGATGATCTAAATTTGGAACTCATAAATCTGATGACAGCCAAAGTCTTTGGTCTGGGTTTCATACTCAAGGATGTTCATCCTAACACTGAAGTGGACCTGGAGAAGCTATTCAAAGGTCATGGAAGGATACAGAAGAATCCAAAAAAAGCCACTCCTACAAATTTCAGATATGTGGAAAGGAAATACAGGAGAGTTTATAAGGACTTGTCCTTCTTTCTCAAGAAAAAGAAGTGATACTCTTTTTGGGTAAACTATGATAAACTTCTGATTATCATTAATCTGATACCTTTTCTATTATCAGGTCATCTAACTTATTCTTTCATATATTTATACTGTCTTGAATGTATGTGTATTTATATAAAGGAATGTGCAAAATCACTTTGAACAAACTGTAAAATTTGTTAAGATAAATAGGGGAGATTGTTGGGAAAAACCCTTTGATTTAACTTAACAAATTAATTAAAAGTGATTTTATCCCCTAGGATTGAATTATCCATTGTATAGTGAGGGTAATCTGGTCATTAAATGTCTTAGGATGCCACACTAAACCTAGGGTGTCATGACCATATCAAGAGAAGCACAGATTTGGTGAAGTTAATATTTGCGTCGAATAGAAATCGATGCAACATCGAATGAATGTCGACGCTACTCTAACAAGAAGTCCAAGCAACATACTATTTCTATCGGAGTAGATCAAGTCAACGTTACATCGATAAATATTGACGTAGAGTCCACAGACCTGTCGAAGTACTGTGTGAAGTCGACGCAGCTTCTACTTCAATTCAACGCAGAAGGAAATATATGTCGAAGTCATCTAATGTTGACGCAACGTCAACTTCATCTCGATGCAGATAATGAAGTTCAGAGCCATGCCTTTCAACTCGACGGTTACATCAATAAGTTACCGACGCAACGTCGACTAGCAAAGTTCAATCAGAGCAAGGATGAAATCAAAGCTGCTCCTATAAGAACTCGAAGTTACGTCGATAATATAGTAAGTGAACTTGACGCTACGTCAAATACAGTCTAAAAAGGAAACCTTTTTCAACTGTCTTTTTGGACTCTCTCTCATGGCCCACATCTCTCAATACCGTTCTCCAATGACTTAATCATTGCCTGAACTATAAGGAAGCATTAATAGAGGACATGAAAGCTTTCTTGGAAACTAGCTTATAGTTGGGAGACGGGTCGAGAATTAAGAATAGGAAGAAAGAGAAATTGAAAAGAAAAATACCTTTTTAGGGCTTACCAGAATTGGAAAGGAATTCAAATTGAAGAGAGACAATATAAATGCAGAGAAGACAGAGACAAAGGGCAGTCATTGCAATCGGCCATCATCTTCTCTCTAGTGTTCTCTCTTCTTCTTCCTCTCTCAGGAAACCTAACAGTGAATAGAAAAGAGAAGAAAGAACTTCTCTCTCCTGAACAACAGAACAACTGAAAGCTGCTTGCCATCACTATCATATAGCAGCCATAGTTCAATAGGAAGAGAAGAATAAGGATCTGACAACTAGAGATCCTGTAATCCATCACTATTATAAGCAAGAGTTAATCAAGAGCAGATCCAGTGAAAGACTCAAGAGGTTGTTCTTCATACATCCTTTCAGAAGAATTCTGGAAATAGAATTCCAACAACCCTTCTCTTATTACTTTCTCCTTCTAACCCCTTTCTATAAAAGAGTTTTATTAATCCCTCTTCAAAGGATTTAGTGGTTCAAGATCTCCTTATCAAAAGATCTGGTGGTTCAAGATCTCCTTATCAAAAGATCTAGTGGTTCATGATCTCCTTGTCAAAAGATCAGTGGTTCTAAGAGTCTCCTTACCAAAAGACTCAGGCACATTGATGCATCCCTACCAGGTGGTAGAAGAGGGGAGTACCCACATTTTGGGGAACCTCTATAAAAATTCTGTGTCTTCTGGATTGTCAATTTTCTGCGCTGTCCCTCGTAGCATAGATTTCATTTGCTGCTTTTTCTTTCATTAATTAACTGCAGTTATTTATTCTGGGATTTATCTTGGTGAAGCATAATACTTGGGTTTTATTGTACTTGCACAAATAGAATAGAAATAAATTTAAATCTTTATTCACCCCCCTCTAGAGGATTCTCAGAGGGACACTATGCACTTTCATTGGAGACTAGGTCTGGGTAGAACATAGGGAGGAATTCTCCTCGTGTTGGTGACTGGGTCTAGTGAATAGATCTCTATGGTGCTCAAGGCCTTTCTAGGGATAGAAGGGCTAGAGCGATTTGAGGCCATATCTGGGGAGAGATCGGTTAAATCCATCCGGTTCTTAGTGAGAAGAGTCGATATAGAAAACAAAAAGCGTCATAGAAATAAGTTTTTGTAATCAATTTTATAAATGATAATCATGTCTTTTCTTGTTTAATAAAATTGACTTCATTTCTAATTTTTATCTCTTTACTTTTGATTCAATCTACTTCTAATAAAATATCTAAAGTTTTCAATAAAATGTATTAGTTTTCTAAAACCCTTATTCACCCCCCTCTATGGGCGCCTCAAGATCCAATACTTGCTGCGAACCGTAGAAGAACTACAACTCAGTTTGCCAGAGGCGAACTAGTTATTCAAAACTGGGAAAAGACAAGGAAGGAGACTGCTGGAGAGACCACACCACTTGTGAACATCACAAACGGCTAACCAACTTCCAGACCGCGCGGTCACAAATCCTGAGACCGGCAAAGGCAGAAACCCGAGCTTAGTTCTTACAGTTCTCTTATTTTCTTCTTAGAAATGACGAGCCCTGCACCTCCATTTATAGGCAAACAGACGGATGTCTTCACCGCCCTAGAGAGGTATAGTAACTACCCATCCAGATCGTGAATTACATCACGACAACCATACTGTTGGAACAACCCTATTACTGATTTGGGATAGGATCATTATCTGTTGACTAGGATCAAGTTAACCCCAATATATAGTCAATGGGTCAAGAGTTTAGGTTGTTAGAACTCAACAAATCATTCAAGTTCTACGTTCGACGAACTCCATACTGCATTCAACGAACTCCATACTGCATTCGACGAACTCCATACTGCATTCGACGAACTGCTCTATGCGTTCGACGAACGGCATGCTCTCTACGTTCGACGAGCGACATGCTCTCTGCATTCGACGAATGGCTTGCATTCTGCATTCGACGAATGGCATGCTCTCTGCATTTGACGAACGACTTGCTTTTATCTCAGCGCCTCAGCTCAGCGGTCGACGAACATATTGTTTCAGCGATCGACGAAATTATCCAGGCTCAGTGATCGACGAATCCTTCCGTTCGACGAACTCCAGTCTGCGTTCGACGAATCTTTATCAGATGCTCAGATCGATGAAAGATCTTCTCAGCTCTATTAATTCAACTCTTCCAGAGCAAAGTTTAATTGAGATCGATGAACAGACTTGTTCTCAGCGTTCGACGAGATTAACTCAGTCTGCTTTCGACGAATATCTTCAGATCGACGAACACAGCTCTAAGGTAGACGAAATTTATTGAGATCGACGAAAATATCTCTAAAGTAGATTCATTTCAGAAGATCATATTATTTCATTATCTAAACTCAGATCGACTACAACAACGTCTCTTTTATATCAGATAAGTAAGGATAATATATTTTCTTTTATTATTTCAAGATTATAGTCGTTGACATATTCTTGGAAAAGGACATATCCATGGAAAAGGAAAAAGGTAAATGGCGCAGCAGATTTGCAGTTTCAAAATATCTCCGCAGAATATCATATTCCTTAATATAAGGGATTTGCATTTAATATCTGCCAGAGATTTCAAAAGAGAAAAGGGAAGAAGATATACAGTATCAATACCCACAGTTTTCTCGACAAGAATCATATACAGAACACATATTACATACAACTGTATAGAGAAAAAAAGGAGAGAAATACATAAAGAAAATGAAATAAAAAGGAGACAGGAAGAAACAGAAGAACTAAAAGCACACAGATCTTCTTCTTCCTTTAGCAACATTCATTTTTTGAGAACATCTTCAACAATACTCTCTCAGTCTTTGCTACAAGTTTAGATCTTCAAAGGAGCAACAATAAACTGAAGAACTTGTTCTCTCAGTTTAATCAGCTACACAGGAAGATCATTCATTCAAAAGAAAGCTTCCAGCCAATCTACTGTCAAATAATTTCATATCAGACAGAGAAAGACTTTTCTACATCAACATCCACTAGACTCTTCTCTCAACATATTGACAGAGAAGAACAATCTAAACCTCTCTTTATCACATTCTATAAAGGGTTAAAACTCCCTTCAAAAGTTTACCCATTGGTGGCAAGACACCTGATCAAACAATCCTAGTTTGGTTTTTGGGCACCTTATCAAAAGCTCATTGGTTTTAGGGCACCTGATCAAAAATTCTAGTGGATTCCTACCAAGGGTGGTAGAAGAGTAGACGTACCCAGGTTTATTGGGGAACTACTATAGCTCCTTGTGTCCTCTGTGATTGCATTACTTTTCTGTGTTTGTGCTGTGCTGATTTATTTTTATTTAGTTTATATAAATCACTCTATACATATATATATATATCACTATTTTAATTCCGCTATAAAACTATGGGAAAATTTTAATACTTTATTCACCCCCTCTAGAGTTAATTTAAGATCTAACCTCCACTTTCAATTGGTATCAGAGATGGTTGATTCTTTATAGGCTAACACCTGAATCACAAAGATCAATTAGATCTTAAATTCTTTCAGAGTTTTTATTCTATTTATTTTTGTTTTAAAAACTCATGGCACAAAACAAACAGTATTCAAGCACAAGACCCCCTATGTGCAATCTCAATAAGTGTGCACTATGGAAACCAAGGATTAGGTTATATATGAATTCTATTGATGAAGAAATATTCAATGTTATTTTGACAGGGCCTCCAACACCTACAACAACAACTAGTGTTGAAACCACTACAACTAACAACAATGTTGTTCCACCACCTGAGTGGACTGAAGCCCAAAAGATGCTGAAAAGTGTTGATGCCAAGGCCATGAACATATTGGCACAAGCATTGTCAAATGACATTTATCAACGAGTTGCTGATTGCACTTCAGCAAGAGGCATCTGGAACACCCTAATAAGAATGGTAGATGAACCATCTTCCACTTTCTGTATTTATGATACAGAACCATCATCTACTCAAAGTGAAGAAGAAGAAGAAGAACAACAACAAGCTATAGCATTCTGCATGATGGCCATATATGGGTCAAACCACAACTCAGATGCAGAGTGTGAATCTGATGAAAATGAGAGTTCAGCAGAAGAGTCAAAGTCATCATCAAGTTCATCTGAAGATGAAAATAATGCAAATGACAAAGATCAGTGCTTGATGGCCATATATGACTCATACAATGACTCAGATCATGCATCTTCATCCAGTTCCAGTTATTATGAAGATGATGCAGATGAAAGAACCTTCTTCATGATAGATATCAATGCCTTAGGAAACAATTCTGAAGAATCAGAATCTGAAAATGATGCAAATCAGATAATATCTAACCTTGATTTTAATTCCACTGATTTAAAAGATGATTCTAAAATTCTCTGTTTAGATTTAATTAAATCTGAGAAAGAAATCAAATACCTCAGAAAATATATAAACAATTTATCTTCTGAACATACTAAACTTAAAATAGATTTGAAAACATCAGAAAAGGAAACTAATTCTTTGAAAAATAATTCAATTATTTCTGAAATGTTTGAACAATCTCTTAATAGGAAAAATATCAAACCAATAAATATTACAAGCACTAAAAATGCCAGATTAAATGGCAGCAAACATAGCTTAGGATCTTCAACTAATCCATCTCATATTCTAAAGAAAAAATACTTTAACTACATCTACAAAATTATTATTTGCTAAGGAAAAAGAAGCAGCAGAAAACTTAATAAAAATTGTTAAAATTTTGTGTGTTCAACAAAATTCGTCGAACCGAGATCGACAAAATCAAATGGCTTCGTTGAACGTAGATCGACGAAAGATGAACAAAGAAATAAAACATTATCTTCTAATAATCAGAGCTCAATGAATCAAAGTTCAACAATATTCGTCGAACCAAGATCGACGAAATCAATTGACTTCGTCGAACGTAGATCGACGAAAGTCGAACACAAAAATTAAACATAATTTTCATGTAATCAGAGCTCAACCAATCAATTTTCAACAAACTCTGAATACAGAGAATATATTTAACTATTCCTTAATCAGAGATCAACAAAATCAGAATAGTTTATCAAACATATATCTTAATGATTATCAAGAAAAATTTAAATTAGTATCAAACATATATTTTAATGATCATAAAAGAAATTTTTTAATTGGTATCAGAAATCAGATTTTAAAGATTTTAATTGGTATCAGAAATCTAATTTTCAATTGGTAGAAAAAATTTTCAATTGGTAAAACTATTATCAGATACAAAGACCAATATCAATTCAATTTCAATTTGGTAATACCTTAACAGATAAAAAGGCCAAATATAACTATAAGGCAATGCTTAAACCTATTATAAATCTTTTAACTCCAATTGTAATCAAACAAAAAAATATAGGATTCAATTGAATTTTCTTTCTTAAAAACAAAGTCAGATAACTTCATGTTCCTACAGATTTTCTTAGGATCATCAAGATTTGAGTATTCTACTCTAATTGCATTGATCAGAAATGATCATGGCACTGAGTTTTGAATCTCTTCTGATAAGAGAATTCTATAAGAAGGAAGGTATCAGGCAATGTATCTTTGAGAAGATAAGAATTCCTTAGAATCCATTAAAAGCTATAGCAATTCATCATATTAATAGAATCCTATTGAACAAAACCAACTAGGATATTTTCCTTCTAATAAAGCATAAAGGGTTTATAACAAATATTCTCTTAAAATAAAAGAGTCCATGCATTGTTGGAACTAACCCATTAAATAAGGAGAGGAACACCACCTCTACCACAGACATTTTGTAGATATCAAGGTCACTTTCAATTTGTATTCAATTGGTATCAAAGCAAGGTTGATTATAATAATCACCTTCAACTGATACTTAATTGCACTTTCAATTTGTATTCAATTGGTATCAAACTATCAGGGATCTCAACTGATACTAGAGTACTTTCAATTGGTATCAGATAGAGAATGCAAATGAAATTGCAAGTTGCCAATTGAATATTGCAGAAATAAAAGAAAGGGCTTACACTCTCAAGATAGAGAATGCAAATGAAATTGCAAGTTCAATATCAGAAAACCAGAACTTTCTATTGGTATCAAAATCAAAGCTTAACTTTCAATTGGTACCAGAATCAATCTCCCAGTAGCAGTAATAAAGGAATGGAAACAATAGCAATATAAAGATTGCATCCTTCCCTACCTCCTCAAAAGTCCCTTCTTCTAGGGGCCTAGCTCCAGGTCTTCCTGAAACTAGGCAGGGGGAGATGTATTGAAGAAGCTCCTTGTTGTCAGGGGGAGATACTTTCCTTTTTGACAGGGGGAGTTATTTTCTGAAGATGCTCAAGCTTCAAGAGGAAATGCTATTGAAGAAGCATGTTTTAATTTTTATGAAGATACTCCATTTGATGCAGTGTTTTGCTCTAGGGGAGTTGCTCTATGAACTAGGCAAGGGAAGAAAGATGAAGAACCTCCAGTCTCAGGGGGAGATACTCTCAGGGGGAGATGCTTTCAGAAAGGGCAAGATGACTTATGAACAAGCTCCACTAGTATCAGCTAATCAGAATTATAATGCTTTTCAGATCAACAATTCAGAAAGCTGAAATATAGCAAATACAGTTCAGACAATATCAGATTTCATAATTTAGAAAGCAGAATTTAGAGAAAGAAAAGGTTCTGATTGTGTGTTTTTATCAGTTTTATTTTCATTGAAATGTTTCAAAACACAGAGTACTATTTATTTTATATCTGATGAAATATTTAAAATATATCAGATATATATATATGCTCTTATGTTTTTGTTTGTTTAAATTTTTGTCAAATAGTGTCCTAACCCAAATAGGGGGAGATTGTTGGAACAACCCTATTATTGATTTGGGATAGGATCACTAATCTGTTGACTAGGATCAAGTTGACCCCAATGTACAGTCAATGGGTCAAGAGTTTAGGCTGTTAGAACTCAAGAAATCATTCAAGTTTTGCGTTCGACAAACTCCATACTGCGTTTGACGAACTGCTCTCTGCGTTTGACGAACGGCATGCTCTCTGCGTTCAACGAACGGCATGCTCTCTGCATTCGACGAACGACATGCTCTCTGCGTTCGACGAACGGCTTGCATTCTGCGTTCGATGAACGGCATGCTCTCTGTGTTCGACGAACGACTTGCTTCTATCTCAGCACCTCAGCTCAGCGGTCGACGATCAGATTGTTTCAGCGGTCGACGAACAGATTGTCTCAGCGGTAGACGAACAGACCTCAGTTCAGCGGTCGACGAAATTATCCAGACTCAGCGGCCGACGAACCCTTCCGTTCGACGAACTCCAGTATGCGTTCGATGAATCTTTATCAAATGCTCAGATCGACGAAAGATCTTCTCAGCTCTACTAATTCAACTCTTCGAGAGTAAAGTTTAATTGAGATCGATGAAAATCTTGAGATCGATGAACATACTTGTTCTCAGCGTTCGATGAGATTAACTTAGTCTGCTTTCGATGAATATCTTCAGATCGACAAACACAGCTCTGAGGTCAACGAAATTTGTTGAGATCGATGAAAATATCTCTAAAGCAGATTCATTTTAGAAGATCATATTATTTCATTCTCTGAACTCAGATCGACTACATCAACGGCTCTTTTATATCAGATAAGTAAGGATAATATATTTCCTTTTATTATTTCAAGATTATAGCCGTTGACATATTCTTGGAAAAGGACATATCCATGGAAAAGGAAACAGGTAAACGGTGCAGCAGATTTGCAGTTTCAAAATATCTCTTCAGAATATCATATTCCTTAATATAAGGGATTTGCATTTAATATCTGTCAGAGATTTCAATCGAGAAAAGGGAAGAAGATATACAGTATCAATACCCACAATTTTCTCGACAAGAATCATATACAGAACACATATTACATACAACTGTACAGAGGAAAAAAAAGGAGAGAAATACAGAAAGAAAAAGAAAGAAAAAGGAGACAGGAAGAAACAGAAGAACTAAAAGCACACAAATCTTCTTCTTCCTTTAGCAGCATTCATTTTCTGAGAACATCTTCAACAATACTCTCTTAGTCTTTGCTACAAGTTTAGATCTTCAAAGGAGCAACAACAAACTAAAGAACTTGTTCTCTCAGTTTAATCAGCTACACAGGAAGATCCTTCATTCAAAAGAAAGTTTCCAGCCAATGTACTGTCAAATAATTTCATAACAGACAGAGGAAGCATTTTCTACATCAACATCCACTAGAGTCTTCTCTCAGCATATTAACAGAAAAGAACAATCTAAACCCCTCTTTATCCCATTCTGTAAAGGGTTAAAACTCCCATCAAAAGTTTACCCATTGGTAGCAAGACACCTGATAAAAAAATCCTAGTTTTGTTTTTGGGCACCTTATCAAAAGCTCATTGGTGTTAGGGCACCTGATAAAAAATCCTAGTGGATTCCTAAAAGGGTGGTAGAAGAGTAGACGTACCCAGGTTTATTGGGGAACTACTATATCTCCTTGTGTCCTCTGTGATTGCATTACTTTTCTATGTTTGTGCTGTGCTGATTTGTTTCTATTTAGTTTATATAAATCACTCTATACACATATATATATCACTATTTTAATTCCACTATAAAACTAAGGGAAAAGTTTTAATACTCTATTCACCCCCCCCCCCCCTCTAGAGTTAATTTAAGATCTAACATCCACTTTCATATACCGCGAACACCACAGTGTGCCAACTCGCGCAGACACGGTGGTCACAACAATCAGACCGCAACAATGCATATTTGATGTCACCAACAGTGGAACAACTTAAGCTCAACCAGCTGACCTTGACAAGTTGTCGACGAGAGTCCGTGCAGACCACATGGTCTCTACGGTCTAGCCTTCTTCAGAACGCCTAGCCTACTTCCTCAAGTGGAAGTCAGCCCAAGCAAACCCCGTAACCTACCAAATGGTCCCTTTGACAATAGCTTTGTAAAGATGTCCGCGACATTGTCCTCGCTTCACACATATTCTACCATTCGAGATCCCTCCAGTACCTTCTCACGAACGAAGTGATGCTCGATCTCGATGTGCTTGGTCTGCGCATGACAAACTAGATTATAAACTAGTTTATGGGCACTCTCATTGTCAATGTGTAGCAGAGTAGGACCTCGCACCTCCTCATGGATGTCTCCCACTATCCTCCTAATCCAGATCCCTTCACGAGCTGCCATGGCTTAAGCCTTGTATTCCGCTTCCGTAGTGGAGATAAACACCGAATCTTGCTTCTTGCTGCATCAAGAAATAGATGTAGAGACAATCAAAAAGACATAACCAGAAGTCGACTTCCGATCTTCTAAATTTCTTCCATAATCATCATCCGTGTAACCATGCAGACAGAAGCTCGAGTCCCTCCTATAAAAGAGACCCATATTAGAGGTGGACTTCACAAACTTCAAAATACACCTTGCCGCCATCAGATGAGGTTTCCGCGGCTCTGCCACATATCGACTCACTCAGCCCACAACATAAGCAATATCCGGCCTCGTAAACGCCAGATATATAAGACTTCCAACCAAAGCCCGAAACACCAAGGGATCAGAAAGAACCCTTCCCTCATCTCATCGAAGCTTCAAACCAACCTCCAGTGGAGTATAGCTGTATTGGATCTTGCGGCGCCCTTAGAGGGGGGGGGGGGGTGAATAAGGGAATAAAAATCTTTGATAATTTTTACTAAATTTGTTTAGAGTGAATTTGAATGAAAAAATCAATTTAACTTAAAGAAGGAAAACAATTATAATTTGCAATTCTAAAAGTTATGCCAAATGATAAAAATCAAGTAAACACAAAAGAGACATGATTATATTATATGAAAAAAAGGGTTTACATAAATTTGATTTCTATATCGCTAGAAATTAGAGGCGTACAAATGTAAATTTCTTTTCCTTTTCTATACCGACTTGTATCCCAACAAACCGGTTGGCTTTAGCCTATCCTTCCCCGGATAAGGCCTCAAGCCGCTCTAGCCAATCCTTCCTCGGATATGGCCTCGAGCCCCCCTAGATCTAATCACCTAGAACTAGTCGCCAACACAAGGCGAATTTCCCCCTAAGTCCTACCCAGACCTAGTCTCCAACACAAGGCGAATTAACTAAACGGTTACAATAGAAATATGGAATGAAAATAAAATTAACAATAATGAAACTCCCTATATGAGATCTCTGAAGTTGAGGATAAAGGATCGCTGTAGCATAAGCGAGGTTGAAGCGATCGTTCTTCGGATGCAGCGTGGCGGCTTCCTTCTTCAGAAATCCTCTTTGAATTTGAGTGGGAGATGTACTTTCGGCAGAGTAGCAGCTCTGGAAATATGGCACAGGTAATCTCTCTGGAAGCACTCCCTCAAAACGAGAGAGAGCCTATCATCTTATACAACTTGGAGATAGCGCCTGCGGTAGCGTTCGTGTGGAGCAGTTGTGAAAACCGTCGGCGGCGTGGCGCTGTGCACGAACTTGAGATAACGCCTGGCGGTAGCGCTAGCGCTGGCGTTAGTGAAAACTGTCGGTGGCATGGCAGAACGAACTTTTGTCGAACAAAATTTGTCGAACGAAATTTTTGTCGAACAGAGGTCGAAGTTCGTTGAACGGAAATTTTTGTCGAACGAAATTTTCGTCGGTCGATGAAAATTTCGTCGAACGCATCTCGACATTCGTCGAACGAAACTTTTCGAACGAAATTTTCGTCGAACGCAGCACGATATTCATCGAACGAGCTAACTCCCGGCAGTAGCGATAGCGCTGGCGTTAGTGCTACTCCTTTCAAAAGTTTGATTCCATGCTGCCTTTTACCTGTGGAGTATTGCACCTATAGTTCCTGCACACTATAAACACACTACAAGCAACATCAAATACAATATGGGATTTGTTATTCTCAAACAAAGAGATGTGACACACATGTCCAACAATCTCCCCCTTTTGATAATAACAAATCCCCTAAGCAAGAAATCAACAATAGTGTTTATAGTATATGATAAGAAAGATAATAGTGCAACTATAGTAAATGATAAGCATGATAATGTGCATACTCCCCCTATCTTAATGCACCCCCTACATAAATGCAATTTATGTTTTACTCCCCCTAAATGATAGATTACATGAATTATTCTCCCCTTAATCTTCTATATTACTCCTATATAGATTTTTTTCAATTAATCTCCTCCTTTTGGTATTATCAAAAGAAGGTGGGGTGAGGGTAGTAAGGAGGCATTTCTTATAAATGATAAAGCATGATTGGGCTTTTGTACTATAGATGATGATAAAGATTTTAAGCATAGTATTAAAGAGATTTCAAATAAAGAGATAAGAGTTGTAAGCAAGCGGAAGATAAACATCTTTTTGTAAGCATGAAAAGCATAAGTAAAAATATGAGTTTTTGTTTAAATATGAAAGATGTTTTAACATTATAGAAATCTCAAAGTTTTTCATAAATATACCAAGCATGAAATGAACATATCAAAGAGAGATTATACTACAATGTTACTTAATTTTAAGTTCAAGAGATACTAAAAACATTGTAGAGACCATGCTAGGTTATCTAGTGCATTTCCTATATAAAGAGTAGTATAGATAAAGCATTAGAATCCAATACTCATGAGAAGAAGTGTTATGAAAGATAATGATGTGCACATAAGTGTATTTTGGGCAATGTTAACAATTGATTTAAATCAACAAAATACAAGACATATGTAAAGTAAAGTGCACAATTAAACACAAATAAATTACTTTCACACACTTTTAATGCACAATTTTTTAACAAAGTGGTGTAATAACTAAGGTTTGCACAAGACACTTTACTATTCTTTCCAAGGTGCTCAACCTCACAATGCTTATGAAGACTTATCAGTAGGTTCAAGTAGTGCTTGGTGGAGTTATATTTGTCTACATATATAATTTTTTTGTTCACAATTGTGAGACAACATTCTCCGAATACACTTATTTTGCAAACCCAAATTTTTAACTAAACCACTTTTCTAAATTTTAGAAGTGCAATTCAAATGTAGTGTAGGCAATAAACTTATGTAAGTTTTAGTTCATTGTACAAATACAATACACAAGCAAGCATTTTAGATTTAAACACACATTTTGATTCCCAAAATAAGTGAGTGAAATGTATCATTATCAATCATACAACATTTACTCATACTTAGAGGCATGCTAAGCTTGGTTCTACACATTTTTCAATACAATTGATACACTTTAAATAGATATATCAAAGCATGATAAACAAAACAATGTTCATAGTAATTTCAAGGAATAAATTTTAACATTGTAAATAATTCTAAATAATAGAATTCATACATGCTTGATATTGGCAATAAAGATCATACAGTTTTTTTTCGTAGTTTTATCATTTTTTAAAGAAATAAAAACAACAACAAAAATCACCAAACATATTTTTGTATTTTTGAATTTTGAATTTTTGTAGTTAATTTTTCATAATGCAAATAAAACAAAAATAAAATAGACAGAAACACAAAAATAAATTTGTAAATATAAACTAACATATTTTTGTTGATTTTTAGAAATTTTAAAAAACAGAAAATTCACAAACCCATGCTAGCGCCGGCGCTAACGCTAACGCTGGAAACAGTACACGGTTTTTTAAGAATTTTAAATTTTTTATTTTTGATATTGATTAGGGGTCTTAATAGTAGCCTTATGCAGAAATTGTGTAATATTCAGAGATGTCTTGATTGCTCAAATTGCATAAAACATTAGCGTTTTACATGTTATTCATCCTAAAATGTCTAAGACTCCTAATTCCAACCTTAACATTTGAAACCTTGCATCGGGAAGAGGTTTAGTAAATATATCAGCAAGTTGAGAGTCCGTGCCAATGAAACTAATCCTTACATTTTCGTTTTTAATGTGATCCCTTATGAAATGATGACGCACATCTATATGTTTGGATCTAGAGTGGTGTACCGGATTATTTGTGAGATCAATGGCACTTTTGTTGTCACATTTTAATTCAATAAGTTTTAGATGAAAGCCAAAGTCCTCTAAAGTTTGGCTCATCCATAGAGCTTGTGCACAACAACTCCCTAATTCAATGTATTCGGCCTCCGTGGTAGAGAGTGCAACCGAATTTTGTTTCCTACTAGACCATGCAACTAATGAAGGTCCTAGAAAATGACAAGTACCACTAGTGCTTTTTCTATCAAGTGAACAACCGACATAGTCCGAATCGGAGTAGCCATGAAGTGTAAATGAATTATTGTGCGGGTACCATAGTCCTAATCTAGATAACCCAATGAGATATCTAAAATTTTGTTTTACCGCTTTTAAATGAGATTCTTTTGGATTGGCTTGAAATCGAGCACATAAGCATACGACAAACATAATATCGGGTCTAGTTGCACTTAGATAAAGTAGAGATCCTATCATACCTATATATAAAGTTTGATCTATAGAAATTCTCGATTCATCTTTTCTTAATTTTAGTGATGCACTCATTGGTGTAGAAGCATGTTTAAGGTTTTCAAATTCAAAACGTTTGAGCATATCATGGACATATTTAGTTTGACATACAAAGATACCATCAATTCTTTGTGATATTTGAAAACCAAGGAAATAAGAAAGTTCTCCTACAAGACTCATTTCAAATTTATTTTTCATCACTAAAATAACTTCTTTACACATCTCTTCATTAGTAGATCCAAAGATAATATCATCAACATATATTTGTAAAATAATTATATCATCATTATTGTGCTTAATGAAGAGAGTATTATCTGCACTTCCCATAATATAACCGTGCTTTAATAAAAATGATGTAAGTCTTTCATACCATGCACGGGGCGCTTATTTTAAACCATAAAGCGCTTTCTCTAGTTTATAAACATGATTTCGAAATTTTTCACTAATAAAACCGGGGGTTGTTCAACATAAACTTCTTCTTTTACAAACCCGTTTAGAAAAGCACTTTTCACATCCATTTGAAATAGTTTTATTCTTTTAAAGCTTGCAAATGCTAGAAAAATTCTTATAGACTCTAATCTAGCAACGAGTGCAAAAGATTCATCCCCCCGATTTGAGAATATCCTTGTGCTACTAATCGTGCTTTATTCCTAGTGATTCTAGACTCACCATCTAATTTATTTTTAAAATTCTATTTTACACCTACAATCGGGTGATTAGATGGTCTTTCAACTAATTTCCAAACATTATGTCGCTCAAATTGTTCTAATGCTTCATTCAAAGCCAAAAACCAAAATTCATCATTTAAAGCAGTAGAAACGTTTTTGGTTCTATTTCGGAAATAAAACAAATATTTGAAAATGATTCATGAAGAGAAGAGTGAGTTCATACCCGGATGGATGGTTCACAAATTATAATTCCCGTGGATGATCCTTTGTGAATTTTAAGACACTTGGAGGTACATATTCATTTTTCTTGGCCTCCTCTTCTTCTTCTTTGGAAGGTTCTTCATCACCATGCTCCAAAGGAGGTAATAGATCATCATCTTTGCCTGTGGAAAGTCTTTCTCTACAAGGAACAAGCTCATCAAATTTCACATTAATTGATTCTTCAACTTTTCTAGTTCTTTTATTAAAAACTCTATAAGCTTTACTAGTTGAAGAGTATCCAAAAAAAGTTCCTTCATCACATTTTTCATCAAACTATCCCAAGTTATCTTTTGTATTTAAAATAAAGCATTTACAACCAAAAACTTTGAATTAAGATACATTAGGCTTCTTTTGAAAATAAAGTTCATATGGTGTGAGATTTAAAGATGGGCGAAGCATGATTCTATTTATAACATAACATGATGTGTTTACGGCTTCGGCCTAAAAGGACTTAGATAATTTATATTCACATAACATAGTGCATGCTAGCTCTTGAAGTGTCCTATTCTTTCTTTCTACAACACCATTTTGTTGTGGTGTGTGTGGTGCGGAGAACTCATGTTTTATGCCTAACATATCACAATAAGATGTAAATTTTTCATTTTCAAATACTCCTCCATGATCCGAGCGAATGCATTTAATTTTTAAATCACTTTCATTTTGAATACGAGTACATAATTTTGAAAATTCACAAAACGCTTCGGATTTGGATGAGAGAAATATTGTCCAATAATATCTAGAAAAATCATCTATTAAAACATATGTATATAATCTACCACCAAAACTTGCGGTGCTAACGGGACAAAAAAGATCCATATGAATTAATTGCAAATGTCTTGTAGTAGAAATAACATTTTTACTTTTGAAAGAGGATCTAGTAATTTTACCTTTTTGACATGGTGAACAAAGTGAAGGTAAATTTCCATTTAATCTAGGCAATCCTCTAATTAACTCTCTTTTGTCAAGTTTTACAATAAGCTTTGTGCTAGCATGTCCTAGCGTTCTATGCCAAAGTTCAAGTTCATCATTTTTGGTAATAAAACATTTTAAAGATGATTTTGAAAGATCATGAAATGAAACTATATAAACATTGTGTAATCTTGGTGCAGTTAGTAAAATATTGTTTGTAATAGGATTAGATATTTTGCATAGATTAGTGGAAGATTCAAATAACACATCTACTCCTTTATCACATAATTGGCTAATAGAAATTAAATTGTGTTTTAATCCTTTCACATAAAGAACATTAGATATAGTAAGGGATTTGTTACCAACTATACCAATTCCCACGATCCTTCCTTTTCCGTTATCACCAAACATCACGATCCCTCCCTTCTTCTTTTCTAGGCTAAGGAACTTAGCTTTATTGCCCGTCATGTGCTTGGAGCATCCTGAATCCAAGTACCACACGTCTTCATTGTCCTTAGCCTGCCTGCACATCTAGAAAGAAGATGAGAGTAAAGATCCGGATACCTAAGTGGTACCACCCATAGAATAAGTGGAAGCCTTAGGTACCCAGATTTGTTTTAAAGCATTTTGTTTTATTCTCCTGTAAGAACTAGATGTGTGACCTAACCTATAACAGTTTGCACATGAAATAAAGGGGGTTGAGACCCTTTTCTCGAATATTTTCTTGCTGGAATAAGTTGGATTTACAGAAGAAAAACATTTTGAAGAGGAAAAATCAGGTTTATGGTATGAGGTGCTAGCGTCGGGCGATAGCCCTCACCTCGATATCTGAGCCGAAATTTTCCAGAACCATGGCACTGGTTCCCTAAGATCATTTCCAGAGATTTTTGGCCTATTCCAAATTTTTTAATGGCCATGGTGAGATCATGAACTTGTGCTTTAAGTGAAGAGTTTTCTTTCACAAGCATGACACACCTATTTTCAAAACCTTTTTTTATTATTTTTGATTTGCAAAAGAGAGGCTTCTAATTTCCTTTCTAATTCCCCCTTCTATTTTGTAAGAGTTTTGGCATGAGAGAGGGCTTTAGAAAGTGACTCTTCAATATCTTTTGCCAACTTTGTGGAGTGATCACATTCTTGGTAAGAAACCTTTCTCTTTTCTAAGACAATTACCTTTTTGGAAAGCTTTTGATTTTCTTTAATAAGAGATTCATTTTCACGATTTAATAAAATACTATCTTTCATATTTTTATCAAAAGCTTTGCAAGTTTCAAGAAATTCATTAAACAATTCATCATAAGTGGGAGGAGTTACCTCAGTGTCAGTAGGAACACTGGTGTCGTCGCCGTCGTTTCCATGTCCCATGAGGCACATGTTTGCTTCCTCATCTTTGCTTGATGAAGACCTGCTTGATTCTTCAGAGGAGGAGGAAGAGGAGTCATCCCATGTCTTTGCCTTTAGCACCTTCCTCTTTTCTTTCCCTTTGTGTCGTTTCTCCTTTTTCTCCTTCAAGAATTTTGGGCATTGGATCCTTATGTGCCCTGTCTTCCTACAATGATAGCATTCTGGTGGAGGTCTCTCTTCTTCATTGTCGCTCTCTTTTTCCTTCTTTGAAGATGACCCTTTCCATCTTTCACCCTTTTGGAAATATTTTCGAAAGGTGTTTCTCCTTTCCGGATTGCGCATGAATTTTAGAAAAGTTCTTCACCAAAAGGCTTTCTTCATCTTCATCCTCATCCTCTTGGCACTCTTTCTTTGATTTTAGTGCCAACGCCTTCTTCTTTGGCTCCTTGTTGTATTCATCAAATTGGATTTTGAGTTCCACCTCATGGGTTTTGAGATTCCCAATGAGGCTCTCAACTTGGAGCGTTCTTAAGTTGTGCGACTCCGAAATAGTCATCACCTTTGGGTTGAATTTTGGAGGAAGAGAACGAAGGATCTTACGGACCAAGTCACCATTTGAGAAGGTCTTTCTAAGAGCTTTTGAGGCATTAACGATCTTGGTGAAGCGCGTGTACATACCATCAACATCTTCGCTTTCATCCATTCAGAATTTTTCATATTCCGACTCCAGTTGGAAAAGCCTAGAATCTTTAACCTGCGATGTACCTTCATGAGTAACTTCCAAATGATTCCAAATTTCATATGCAGTAGTACATGCAGAAATTCTATTAAATTCATTTCTATCTAACGCACAAAATAAAGCATTCATGGCTTTTGCGTTATTTTTACATTTGAGTTTATCCCGATCATCCCATTTATATTTGGGTTTTTCTAACATAACCTCTCCAACTACAAATGTAGGAGGAGTGTATTCTTCTTCTACCATGTTCCAAACCTCAATATCTAGGGTCATTAGAAAACAACGCATCCTATTTTTTCCAATAATTATAATCTGACCCAGTAAATAGTGAAGGTCTACTTATTCCCTAACCCTCTGAAAAAGCGAGATCATAAGACGCCATTATTCTTGGTTTTTAAACCATTTGGAATAACCTGGCTCTGATACCACTTGTTGGATCTTGCGGCGCCCTTAGAGGGGGGGGGGGGTGAATAAGGGAATAAAAATCTTTGATAATTTTTACTAAATTTGTTTAGAGTAAATTAGAATGAAATAATCAATTTAACTTAAAGAAGGAAAACATTTGTAATTTGCAATTCTAAGAGTTATGCGAAATGATAGAAATCAAGTAAACACAAAAGAGACATGATTATATTATATGAAAAAAGTGTTTACATAAATTTGATTTCTATATCGCTTGAAATCGGAGGCGTACAAATGTAAATTTCTTTTCCTTTTCTATACTGACTTGTATCCCCACAAACTGGTTGGCTTTAGCCTATCCTTCCCCGGATAAGGCCTCAAGCCGCTCTAGCCAATCCTTCCCCGGATATGGACTCGAGCCCCCTAGATCTAATCACCTAGAACTAGTCACCAACACAAGGTGAATTTCCCCCTAACTCCTACCCAGACCTAGTCGCCAACACAAGGCGAATTAACTAAATGGTTACAATAGAAATATGGAATGAAAATTAAATTAACAATAATGAAACTCCCTATATGAGATCTCTGAAGTTGAGGATGAAGGATCGCTGTAGCATAAGCGAGGTTGATGCGATCGTTCTTCGGATGCAGCGTGTTGGCTTCCTTCTTCAGAAATCCACTTTGAATTTGAGTGGGAGATGTACTTTCAGCAGAGTAGCAGCTCTGGAAATATGGCACAGGTAATCTCTCTGGAAGCACTCCCTCAAAACAAGAGAGGGCCCATCATTTTATACAACTTGGAGATAGCGCCTGCGTTAGCTCCTAGCGCCTGCGGTAGCGTTCGTGTGGAGCGGTTGCGAAAACCATCGGCGGCGTGGCGCTGTGCACGAACTTGAGATAACGCCTGGCGGTAGCGCTAGTGCTGGCGGTAGCGAAAACTGTCGGTGGCGTGGCAGAACGAACTTTTGTCGAACGGAATTTGTCAAACAAAATTTTCGTCGAACGGAGGTCGAAGTTCGTCGAACGGAAATTTTTGTCGAATGGAATTTTCGTCGAACAAAAATTTCGTAGAACGCAGCTCGACATTTGTCGAACGAAACTTTTTGTCGAACGAAATTTTCATCGAATGCAGCTCGACATTCGTCGAATGAGCTAATGCCCGGCGGTAGCGATAGCGCTGGCGTTAGTGCTGCTCCTTTCAAAAGTGTGATTCCATGCTGCCTTCAACCTGTGGAGTATTGCACCTATAGTTCATGTACACTATAAACACACTACAAGCAATATCAAATACAATATGGGATTTGTTATTCTCAAACAAAGAGATGTGACACACATGTCCAACAAGCTGCTCTTCCCCTCTCCCATGCCGAATCGATTCAAGATCCATTTAGCATCACCCTTTTGCAAAATGAGCACACCGCTCTCTTTCCTCTCCACACCAACACCAAGGAAATGGTGGAGCTTACTCAAATCCTTCATCTCGAATCTGATAGCTAGCTCAGCCCGGAGCCTGGCTACCTCCTCTTCAAAGTTCCTCGTAATGATCTTATCATCAATGTACAACAACACCAAGACCTGAAGCTCCCCCGACTTCTTTATGAATAAGCTTGTATAAGAATCAGAAGCAAAATAACTGCTAAATTGGAGATATTCTGCAATCTTCCCATGCCACGCCCGAGGTGCCTGCTTCAGGCCGTAAAGAGCCTTCTTGAGCTTGCAGACATGTCCGGGATGAACTTCAACAACATATCCAGGTGGCTGCACCATAAAGATATCATTGTCAATCTCGTCGTAAAGGAAAGTATTCTTCACCTCGAGTTGCCAAACCTTCCATCCTTGGAAAGCTGCCAACGCAATCACCACCCACACCAATGTCATCTTGGTAACAGGACAAAATGTCTCATCATAGTCTTCTACGTACTGTTAAGAGAACCCTCGAGCTACAAGACGAGCCTTGTACCGCTCAATACTGCCATCATCCTTCTTATTTAGCTTGTAAACCCACTTGCATGTCACATGAGTAATGCCATCAACCTTTGGCACAAGATCCCAGGTCTCATTCTTCCTGAGGGCTTCCATCTCCTCATCCATGACATCTTCCCACTCCTTGACTCCAGTGGCATTTTCAAAGCATGATGACACTCGCTCATCCAGGAGGCCTACAAAGAAACATGAGATGAATCTCAACCAGTTCCTCCTTGTATAACGAGCTGGTGGAATAATAGTCCGCTTGGACCTCCGCAAGGCTTTACCCTGATCCACCACTACTGCTACTTCTTCTGGACCATATATTCTTCCATGCACACTTGGAGCATCTCTTCCCCTGCTTCCAGAACTAGAAGCACTTGTCCCAGAGCTTGAAACAAAAGGAGCACCCGGTGATGCAGACAACTCCACCAAAAGTTCTTTAGCAGCTTCTCCTTGCCCTCCATCTAACCCACTTTATTGTGACTCCACAGATGAGCTACCATGGTATGATGTCAGCTCATCGAATACCACATCCCTTGAGACCACAAACCTCTGTGTCTCGGGATCCATGCATCTCCAACCCTTCTTCCGGTCATCATAACTGACGAACACTAGCTTCCTTGCTTTTGCATCTAGTTTTGTTCTAAGAACATCAGGAACATGCACATAGTAGGTAGATCCAAACACTCGAAAGTATTCCATGCTAGGCTTCTACTTAAACATCAACTCATGTGGAGTCTTCATGTTGATAGGACTAAGAGGCATCCAATTGATGACATAAGCTGCACAAGACAATCCATCTGCCCAGAATGACCTAGGAATGGTCTTAGCATGAAGCCAACACTTGCAGTTCTTCGTGAGATGACCAATCTTCCACTATGCAACCATTCTATTGTGGAGTATGTGCACAAGAGATATCTCTCCAGATGCCATGCTTTTTGCAAACGTTGAAGAACTCACTTGAGTTGAACTCTCCTCCATTATCAGTTCTCAACTTCTTGATCTGCAAGCCAAGCCGGCCTTCCACAAGCTTTTTTAACTCCACAAACATCTTGAATGCCTCAGACTTCTCCTTCACAAAATATACCCAAATATATCTAGTGAAATCATCAATCAAGACCAGCATATACTTGCAACCTCCAACACTGGCAGTTGCGGTGGGTCCAAACAGATCACCATGAATACATTCCAATGGTGTTTTGCATCTAGTCTATGACTTGTCAAATGGAAGGCATTGAGCCTTACCAAACTGACACCCTGCACAAACATGGCCATCACCTAAGGATGATAGAATAGGCAAACCATTCACCAGGCCTCTTGCCGCCATAACCTTCAGCTTATCCATACCAACATGCCGAAGCCTCTCGTGCCAGATAGTTGCGCTATCATTACCTCATTTTATTAACATAGAGCTTATTGATAAAACAAACAAGTCCTTCACCCTCCTTCTAATGTGAGTGATGACGGCCTTCAAGGTTGACACATTCCGAAGAAACTTCACTTCTGTTGGGCCAAACAGAATGTGATACCCAACATTTAAATCATTGGTCAAGGAGAAGAGGTTCTTCTTAATACCCGACACATGACACACACTCCTCGCGGTGAGTGGACCCCTATCACTACCCAACAAAATGACATCCTCCTTCTCTACTGCATGAATAGTATCATCAACGGTAATAATAACATTATTACTTAAGTATGGCTGTAGAGAAGAGAACTTTGACTCATCCCCGGTAAGGTGATGACCACACCCAGAGTCCACAATCCAATCATCTTGATTGTTGATGGAAGCCAAAGCACAAACACAAGTGCCTGTCATGAAGGCACCTCCACCCCAAATATCTTCAACATTGGAATCTACCTCTCCTTTTCCTGCAGCATGCCCTGGCTGAAGATTAACTCTACATTCCTTTTTGAAGTGACCAGGCTTGTGGCACCTGAAGCACCTTGGTCCTTCCTTCTTCTTCCCATCATGCTTAGGAGCATAACTCCTCTCCTGCTGATATGAAGTTTAAAAACTATCGCTAGCAAGAGACTTCTTCTTCTTGTCCCATCTCTTATTCTTGTCGGAATAGAGAACCTCACTCTCTCCCTGGGAGAGAGATATCCCAGCTATCTGCTTAGCTAAGCTCTCTTGTGAAGCAAGCATACTCTAACAATGATGGCTGATTGGCCCAGCCTTGCACAAAAGTAACAAAGGCCACATACTCACTCTGCAAGCCGCGGATTACGTGCCTCTTCAGCATTTCTTCAAAGATAGGCTCTTCCGGGTCCAATATCGATATCTCAGCATATAAGTTCTTCATCTTCAGAAAGAAGGATGAGATAGAAAAATCACCTTGAGTTGCTTTTGCCAACTCATTCTCAAGAAATTGTAGCCACACTATATTCTTCTAATTGAACAAGCCATCCAAGACTGTCTAAGTCTCAGCAGCAGACCGACATCCTATGATGTGGTCAAAGAGCTCAGGAATGAAAGCTCGCTTGAGAGTGAACTCTTCCTTAACATTTGTTCTCTTCCAAGCCTTCACCTACTCAGCATTTCCCTTAGTAGCTACCTCCAGTTGTCTCGCTTCTCCAACGACTACCTCCCATAAATCCTCTTTAAGAAGATAGATCTCCATGCAAGGCTTCCACTTCATAAAGTTAGTTCGCGTAAGTAACTCAATACCAAAACCTCTTGCATAACCTCCTTTCATTGCTATACCACTAGTTGACTTGAACTTCTAGAAATCTCAAGCAAGATACTGAGGTTGATCACTGCTCAAACCTTCTATCGCTCTGATACCATGTTAAAAATCTTGCACTTATACCAAGTTTAAAATAATAGCTCTGATATCAAGTGAAAATTTCTTTGAAGCGGGAATTACGCACAGGAACACTTCAACCATACCAAGCTAAGCAACAAGCAATAATAGAAGGACAAGAAATCTTGTATTAATCTATCTCTTTACAATGCGAGACATACATGGTGAGACATGATTTATCAGAATACAAGATGGAGAAAAATAGAAAATTACAAGCAGTCGGCGAACAACAAAGACTAGGATCGCCAGAGACCGCTCCAATTGCCAAACCGCACGGCAACAACTGAGATCGCACAGACAGAACCAAGTCAAAAACCTGCTATCTGTCAGACCGCCACCTCAGACCGCACGAACTACTGACTTATTAAACTGCTAAGAAAACAACCTGACTGCACTTCATGATTGCTTGACTGCAATGTCACAAAATCACAAAAGCTGCCCGCGAATAGAAAAGTGAAACTGTACAAGTTGTTGCCTGACCGCAACTCTGATCACATGACTGCAAAGGTCGTATGACCGCTGAGGTTATCGCGAATAGCAGAAGAACTAGAACTCAGATTGCTAGAGGCGAACTAGTTATTCAAAACTGGGAAAAGCCAAGTAAGGAGACCACTGGTGAGACCGCACCACATGTGAACACAACAAACAGTTAACCAACTTCCAGACTGCGCGGTCACAAATCCTGTGACCGGCAAAGGAAGAAACCCGAGCTTAGTTCTTACAGTTCTCTTATTTTCTTCTTAGAAATGGCAGACCCTGCATCTCTATTTTAGGCAGACAGTAGAATGTCATCACCATCCCAGAGAGGTACAATTACCGCCCATCCAGATCGCAAATCAGATCTCGATAACCAGACCGCGAACACCATAATGAGCTAACATTCACGGACACGACGGTCACAACAATCAGATCGCAACAATACAGATTTGCGGTCACCAATAGGGGAACACCTTAAGCTCAACCTGCCGACCTCGATTAGTTGCAAACGAGAGTCTGCGCAGACCACACGGTCTCTGTGGTCTGACCTTCTGCAGACCGCCCAGCCCACTTCCTCCTCTACTTCAACAAATTCAATAGGAGGATGGAATCTCAAAAAGTGCTTTAGTTATTGGTCACGGGCTCGTCCCACAACTACATGCTCGACTCTATGTTCCACCCTAGGCTCCACTGTAGGTTCCACTGCAGCAACTGGCACTGGGGAGACATCCAGAGTAGGAGTTGTAGGTTGTGCAACACGCCCTGGCTGATTATTGATCATCGCGAAGAACACTTCAGCGACTAATCTGATCATTTCAGCAGAAGGAGTGGTCGCTGGCACCTCAGCGGACGCACTACTTTTGGCAGTGTTACGGGGTTGAGACTTTTCCGCACCACTCCTTGTCACCTATAATCATGTAGCACACAATTTAGTGACCGAAAACATAGCAATGAACTACCAAGGAATGCTTAGGTTCTGCAAGCAAGCATGTTTTTCATTGCTAAGTGGATATTCTTATTAGTTTTGTATCGTTTTAGGTGAACGCACATTACGTCCACACTACCCTTTAAAAAGGAATTCGACCTCAAATTCACTAACTATGGATCAAATCCTAAAGCTCTAATACCAAATTGTAACACCCTGCCAGTACAAGTATTATAACAATAGGTCCGGTCGGGACCCCATGCCATATTGAGCATACTAGCTAAACGTTAAATGATAATAAACATAAAATAACAATAATAGAATGCGTAAGCGGAAGCTATCATTAATATTACTTTCAGAATGTCCACCATCTTAGGAATGACACAATTAAGTTATGGCCTTACGACCTTACATTCAACAATGTAAATAGCTTAACAACATGCATCAGCACACATGCTGGCAATTCAGGGAAAGCAGTAAAACAAATGTTGGCCTTCAAGGTCCAACACAGCAAATAACTACAACCCGCTAATTTCTGCCCGGCTCACCAGCACTTGCACCATCCACAAATAAGAGGTAAACGAGGGTCAGCTATGAGCTAACCATAAACCGCATAATGATCCCCCCCCCCCCCCCCCCCCCGTCCATTCTAGCCAGCTCAGGGGCGGGGCACCGCTAACCTGCAAGAAAGCAGTACATGTAACATGTAATAATATAAAGAAAGTACATCTACTCTACACAAGGTGAGGTTTCAAGCATAATCAATCTTCTAGGTTGAGCATTAAAGAAAAGTATACAACCCCGATATTTGCCAGGAGATGAGCAGAGATTGAGAGGTCAGTAGGCGAGAGAAGTAATAAGGAGGGAAAGCCAGAGACCATCAAAGGGCTCGCTCATAGGATGCAGGCGAGCAAGCCCCTTGGCAGCCGCTCGCATGAGACAAGCGAATCGGTCTCCCGGTGGATGCTCGCAGGAAGCGGGCGAGCTAGGCTCTCGTCGTCCGCTTGCGAGAGGAAGCCTCGGGTGTGGCTCGCCCAGCAAGGGTGTAGGGATGTTTTTACACGAAAGCCTCTGGGGTTCTGCAGTTAGCCCCTCCAAACAGCGGAGTTTGGCTGTTGGCAGACCATTTTGGGCTGCGTATAGTAAGAGTGTAAGGCGGGATTCCGCTATTGGCAGACCAGACTTAAAAAACCATAAATAGGCCTTGAAGGGCACCTTTGGAGAGGATTCTAATCAGAGCATTCTGAACTTCCTTCTCCCTAGGTTTCCTTGGTTTAGCTCTCTAGCTCTCCAAGGTGCCCAGTCTCAGCTTTGGCTTGGGAGGGGAAGTGCTCAAAGATCTTCCGAGTTTGTGGTGGGACCTCCTCGCTGTGACTAAGGTCTAAGTCTAGTTCTGAATCTCCAGTCCGCTCCTTCCAAGGGATCAGTAAGGTCTAGCTGCCCCTCAACTTGTTGAGGCCCCGAGCTTCACAAGAGACCAAGAAATTTGTTTCAACATTTTCGTGCGGTGAGCGTGAAGTGTAGCTAGTCCAAGAAAGTTACAAGGAAGGGACATGGCAAGAGATGAAGAACAGGGCGAGGAGTTTTGCGGGTCACCCCCGACGGTGACACCAAGGATGTTCTCGGACTTAAGGAGGGAAGTCCTCAACACCCTCGAATTCGCCGTCGCAGCGTTGCGAAGCGAGTTCGCAACCCCAATGCCTCAGTTGTTCCCTCCTCCAACAGCGGCTGACAAGAACGCCCCGGGGGGAGGGATGGAAAGGAAGTGTCCGGGGGGTCTGTGTAAGACCTGTAGGGGCGAGTGTTGTTTGCCAGCCCATCGAATGAGGTGCCGGCGAGCTCGGTGCTGGCGAGCATGGTGTAGGCGAGCACGGTGCAGGCGAGCATGGTGTAGGAGAGCGCGGAAAAGGTGAGCGCGGCACAGGTGAGCATGGTACCGAAGAGCGCGGTGCCCGTAAGTACGGTTTCATCGAGTGTGTCCCTCGCGAGCATGATTCCAGTGAGCTCAAGCCTGGCGAGGGAGCTCGGGGGGCGAGTGGGGCAGGAAAGGGTGGCAGGTGGGGGGATCCCCTTTTGCGAGCTAGTGCTTTCCGCACCCGTTCCAGAAGGGTTCAGGGAATGGGACAGGGTCTACTACCACGTTAGGGATCACCCTGTCCAGCACCTACAGTCATTCGAGGACTTTGTTTCTATCAGGCCGATGTTGGATGCCTTTAAGTGTCGGCTCTTCGTCGTCACCCTGAAAGAGAAGGCTAGGAACTGGTTCCATCAACTCCATGTGGGGTTGATCTATGTATTTGAAGACTTGCATCGAAGCTTCTTGTTGCGATTCTTGACTTCGAAGAAGAGGAAGAAGGACGCCGAGTCCCTCTTCAAGGTTAAGCAGGAGCCCGGGGAATCATTGGCTCACTATGCGGATCGATTCCAGGAGGAGGTACTGTTCACCCAGGAGATGCCTGGGTTTGACCTCCAGCTCACCTTCATGGTTGGGCTGAGGGAAAGTTTCTTCAAGATGGGATAGAAGAGGAAGGACCCCGTCTCCTACGAGGAGTTGATGGAGAGGGTGGCGGAGGAAATCGAAGGGGAGGAGGCCAATCCAGAGCTCACCAGGAGGCTATCAAAGCTCAGTGAGCCGGAGGTCAGGAAGCAGGAGGTCCGGAGAAGAGAAGAGCCCAGGGCCCCGGAGGTGGGGTGGAGGCAGCAAGGCGGAGAAATGCAAGGTCAAGGGAGAGGTTATGCCCCGAGAGGGGGTAATTTCCATGGGGGTCAGGTAAGACCCCATCAGTTGGGATGGAGGCAGGGTCTGAGGCAGATGCCTCCCTTGCCGCAGCATATGATGGCAATAGGGAGAGGAAGTGTAAGATCTCTTTTTCCAAAACCCGTTCGGGTACTTGAAAACTCGAACCTCTCCCGCATCGCACGATTGAGGTGGATCTTCGCCTAGAATCGCTGCCTTGCGGTGTCACCAACACACGGGTTGGCTAACACCGCTCAGCACCAACCCTGCCGGCTATACGATCATAAGTAAAATATGCCAAAAGAAGTAAGTACATAATTGAAGGCATGTCCACAATCACCGCATTATATATATATATATATATATATATATATATAATGAGAACAGAAAGTCCAAAAGAGAAGTACAAGTAAAAAGGGGCTTATGCCTGATACATAACCAAAATAATATACTATCTCTCTCTCTACAACATGCGGAAGTCTACAACAAAAGCTCTCAAAATGCGGAAGTCTAACTAACTAATCATCAACCTGTGGCGTCGTGGTAGTACGCTGCATCCGCTACTTAGGTCCTGCCATCTCGTCCTGCTGCGCGCGGGACAACTCCGTCTCCTCGGAATCCTGCGGTCACATCGACCGTTAGTCATAAAGACTAAGCCGTTTTGTCCTCGCCTCCCCTCACGACTCTTAGGCACCGAGTGACAGGAAGAAGCGGAGGACATACAAGGGGTAAATAAGAGGAGTGACGTGGCACTAACTAGCAGTACATAAATGTAATCAGTAGAGCTACAGTAATGAGGTAAAGGTAAAGAGCATGTAAGTAAGTGAGGTAAATAGTAAACAAGTAGAGGCAATATAGTGAACAATAAGTAAGTAAAGGCGGTGCAGTAAGTAAAACTAAACTACCAACACAGATTTGTACCTTAACTTATATGAAAGCCCTTACGACATCTAAGTTAAGATGTCCAGGTAACCCATCATATAAAAGAGCCCATACTAATTTATATGAAGGGGTATGCAGATGTGCGTTATGTTATGCTATGTTTATGATGTGTATTATGCAGCTATGCAATGCAACTCACCCACACGACTCTATGCGCACAGACCTTTATAGTTCCCAATTTGTTTGAAAGGAAGCCAACCTTTCGGGTAGCGACCGTCATGGCTCATGGTGGCAGTGGATCGGGCACTCCACATCCTAGGCGGGTATGGTCACTACCAAGCCTAGACCTCATGTACGCCTCAACGCTAAGAACACAACAGCGGAGCTCCTGCGTACTCTTGCTGGAATCCACCAAACTTTAAGGTCGGGGTGGGTTAATAGGGATTGTCCTCTAGACCGCGGTACTCAAACTTACCGGCCCTCAAAACCTCACCCTCACCTGAGTCAACGTACTACCGTCGGTGACACGACTGGCCTAGTACCGAAGACTCACCACCCGAGCTTCCGGCTCAGGGACTAACACACAAGTTGAACCAACCCATCCCCTCCTCAAAGGAGATCCATACTAGATTGCTGATCTAATTAGGCTACTCTTGCCTACAATTTAGTTAGCGATGCATTTAGGGTGAATCTTGGACTTCCCGCGGTGTACTCCACAAGGGGCCCCTAACGGTAATACGGATCAATGGGCTCAACCCCACTATCCTCCTCAAGACAATTATTTTAGTTGGTGTTTAATGTTTGGTTCACCCCTCGTCATTTCATATAGTTAATGTTCCTTAGCTCATCTCCCGTCCCACCAAATCGGGTTGGACGTGCCTCCACACCTCATAAGCTAACCCTAGCATAACCTCACAACTAACCCTAGGGTTGACCTTCCATGAATCAATGTGTACTATAACTCATTTACTGATTGCATATAACTCCTAAACATTACTTAGGATCTGAATTGTCTATAACCCAAAATTTTGTTTTTACTAAACGCAGACCACTTAGTTGAACTATCCATCAACCCCATAAGGGAATCCTTCTAAAAAATCATCACCAAGGTCTCTAATAATTATCCTAGGCTCCCACTGACCTTAATAAGGTATGTTCCAATTTTCATAATTTTCCATATTAAATTAGTATTTAATATAATTTAAAGTAGTTAAGGTCTTAAGTCAAATTACACATGAACTACCCTCAAAATGATTCCTCGTGCTACATGAAAATTATCAGTAAGGTAATATCCCATATCAAGGTGGTTCACTGAGTCCCATGACCCTAGGGGTGTGATTTGGCCTACTAAATAATCATTGTTGTATAATTACCAAACTTCCACTATAATTAGGAAAAATAGTATCAAACTGCCACTATCAAGGTGGTTCACTTTTGAAAATTCTACAAAAATTAGCAAGTGTCCATATGAGGACCTAGAGTCCTCTGCCAAATTATTGTGTCATTACCATGTGATTTGATATTTTATAAAGATTAAATATCCAAAGGTAGCAATTACCAATTTCTACATGAGGTAGTTGAATTATAAATCTACAAGCTTCAAAACTGTTGTCATGGGCATATACTAACATAAAAAGACAGATTTCCAGGTATCGTAACATTGCCCCATGATTTGATATTTTAAAAGGATTTAATACTCAAGTGGTGTAAATTCCAATTCCTACATGAGGTACATGAAATATAATTCTACAGGCTTCCAAATAATTATCATGGGCTTATAATAGTATTAAATGACAGATAACCAAGTTTCACAATTTATCCCCATGATTTGGCATTTATCAAAATATAATTCCCTTAAGCTAGCAATTACTTAAAATTTCCTACACAAGGAATAATACTTCAATAAATCATAACAAAATTACTATAGTCCATTTTCATCCCTAATCAGCCACTGATAGAGTTTCAACACCATACAAGGTCTTATGACCATGCAATTCATTTTATTAAGGAAAGGGTGGCTATTTCATTTACTAGGAAGAAAAATACTTAAATACCTCTAAAAATTCTCAATAAATTAACTAAGTCAATTTATGATCCTACAAACATAACCACAATGTTCTGTGCCAAGGAAAGAACATTTGGCCTTATGTCCTTCACAAATCTCACTTTGCACCCTTAAGGGTCTACCCTTAGGGTTTTAGGTCTGATGAGTCCTGATCATATACACTTTTATGGACTCATCTGGGCCATCTATTTTGTCTTTTCACTGCACTTTAGCCCTGTTTTAGCTCATATTGGTCATTCTATGCTTGGTGCACTTATAGGCCCTATTTGGTGTAAATTCGTATCTTTCTTCGTTATTAGTTTTCTTGTGCTGATTAAGTTCCACTTTCAGTGGCTAGACTGGTGTCGTATGCTGGAACAGGAGTCGTGCAGGTATTCCCGGTACAATTCTGTACAGGAACACTGCGCACGATCACTGGTTCTATTGCGCACGACCACTGGTCGTGCGCCGCTGATCGTGTGCGCTTAACCTTATTTTTCTGAGTTCTGTTTCGAGCAGTGCGCACGACCATCTACGATAGTGCGCACGACCACCGGTCGTGCGCCACTGTTCGTGCGCACTTATCATCAATTTTATGAGTTCTGTTTCGGGTAGTGCGCACGACCACCTACGATAGTGCGCACGACCACCGGTCGTGTGCCACTGGTCGTGCGAACATGTTATTTTATAATTTCTGCCTTTGCAGGTTCCGTCCAGGCAGAGCGCACGATCACCGAATTCTAGTGCGCACGACCACTGGTCGTGCGCCAATGACCATGCGCACTGTTTAATTCCAGCGCCTATAAATAATGCTGCTCAGGAATTAGGTCGGGGATCCGCATTTTTCTGCCGTTTCTTGCGCAGTTCCACCCAGTTTCGCCCCTCCATCGTCGCTCACCATCTAGAGGTGCTCCGGGCTTGTTCTTCACGCTAATCTTGAGCCAGAGTTTCCTCTCGGCCTCCTCCTTCATCCAAGAGGTCCAAAGGAAGACCTAGCCGCCATTGCCATCAAGCAAGAGGATGTTTGCAACCTCTACCGGATCGTGACACGAAGAAGACGGGTCCATTGGAAGGTGTGACAGCCCTTCTCTACCCCGGACGTAGTTGCGGACCGAGCTTGGACGCGGATTGACAACCCGACGATTCCAACCGTGAATCTACAACGAGACTTCGGATTCGGTCGATTTCTTGCCTTATTCTTCTCTTATTGATGTGTATATGTTTTAGATCTCATTATTGTGATGAAGTGGCACTTAAACTAGTTGTATTTCTATTTATCTCATGTCTATGTGAAATATTTGTTGTTTGAGTTGCTTGAGGTGCGCCCCATTCCATCCTCCATCCCGCCGTCACATTCGTGTGCCGCACTAGCAATTGCTAGTGGCGTGCTTGTCGAAGAGGTGCTTGCGACCCTCACTCCGCTAGCCTACTCGTCCATCCGCCTACCGAAGCGTGGCATCGCGGCCCGTATTCCATCCCGCCTAACGAAGCAGTGCGCTCAAGGCCTGCACTGTTCGATTCTGCTTGCCTACTCGTCCATCCGCCCTTTCGACACAGCGCGCTCAAGGCCTGCCTAGTCTCCATCCCGCCAAGCGAAGCATTGCATAGCGGCATTGCATAGGAGTAGTTGATAGCTTTTATTTTATTTTCCAAAAGCCAACCCAACTCCCCCGCATTCCATCCGATTTAAGGACTTCAATCTCAAGTCCTTCCTCGAAACCTAACTCCACCTTACTGTGTTCCTCAAGAGACCGACACTCGGGGATTTTCCCCATTATTATTACTTGCGCGACCGGTGCACTTGCCGAATCATCGCATCAAGTTTTTGGCGCCGTTGCCGGGGAACACAGTCGTGTGAGTTTTCTGGAGAGGGAGAATCTGAGAAAGTAGCCCTTCCATTTGTAAATCGCATTTCTTTGTTTTATTTCCTCATTTTCTGTTTTCTTGTTTTATTTATTAGGTTGCTTTAGTAATTTTTGTTAGGTGTAGTATTTTGCACAATAACATTTTGATTTTGAATCGTTTTATCTTCACACTATGTGGGCACATCTCAATATCCGTTGCCGTTGGTGTGGAGCTACCTCCCACTCTAGTGATGAATGCCCTACGGAGAATAGTAGGCATAATTCTTATAGCCCAGCATATGGAGCACCGACGTCGTCTGGTACTCCACATGGTGCGCGTAAGTCTTATGGCTACTCTGATGAGCCTTTACCATCATACTTCTTTTCGGCTCCAGCCCCCGCTGTGCCAAAGAAGCCCGCAAGGCAGTGCCAGTTTTGTCGGAGCACTGATCACGCCCTGAAGGATTGTGCTGCTTTTCGTCGCCAATTGGATGAGGATGACGAGCCGGATATCCGGATCGTCCCGAATCCTAACTCTGGCGGCACACCTTCAACATCCGGTTTTGTGTCCTTGCCACCTTCACATCTTGAAGGGTATGGCGTTGACACAGTCACCGGATGTCCGGCTGATCTATGCACCGACATTGCTGAGCCTATTCTCCATGTGCATCCACCACCCCTAGTGGATTCGATTCTTTGTGAGGAATCGGTGCTCGACTTTTATCCGAGCACTATTCCTCTCCCTGTTGTGCATACTACACTCATCCCTGACGACATTGTTGATGATGTGTCGCAAGAGGAGGCGGTTGATCTTAGTATTGTGCCTACTCCTATGGAGGAGGACAACCTTCTAGGTGAAGAGGAGTTTTCCTCAGCACCGGTGGAGGAAGTCCAAATCCCAAGCCTGGCCACCATTGATCCCGCCGAATCTTGTAGCATTGATGACAATGCAAACATTATTTAACTTCCCCAGCCTAATGGGAGTGAGACCGGGACCACTCCCCCGATTTTTGATTATTTATGTCATTCTTCTCTTTTATTTCCTGACCCCCCTTCTTCATCTGAGCCTGTGCAGGTTGAGTCTTCACAGGTACATCAGGAGGACTTGGAGCATGATGCTCAAGTCAATGATGAGAGCATCCTCTCATGTGAGGAGGTTGATCCCCCCTCCATAGAGGAAGCTCCACTCGTTGCCTTCTCCTCCTGTGGACCTGCTGTGGGCGATACCTTGCTGGGCAAGGATAGTTTTGGTGAGATGAGTGAGGACCAGGCCTCCTCCTCTTCTTACTTTCTTTTCCCTCTACCTGTGAGGAGCAGGTATTATTATTTAGGTAGAAGGGTGACTGCCTTATCTCCGTATCGGTACCAGCTACCGAAACGGATAATGGAGCAGTTACCTGTGCATTTTCTTTTTCATAGGCCCATTAGCTAGAACCGTTTTAATTTAGAATAAGTCGTGTTGGGATGACAATAACCCCAGTAGTTATCTTTCTTTTCTGCATTTTTATTTCATCTAATCATGTTTAGTTAGTAATATTTCTTTTCAGTTTTCTATTTTCTTTTGTTTCTGCGGAGCTGACCCCTGCAGGTATCTTTTCTGGATGGCGGATGCTGCAGCTTCATTTTAGCTTACACGCCAATCTTCTGGTGTGCTCATTTCTGAGCACTGGGTACTCTCTTTCCCTAGCCTTTCCTGATTCTCATGTCATATATTCTGTGGATTGTTTAGTTTAAGTCTGGGGGAGAGTAGTTTTGTTTACCCGCTCACGTGCACTATTGCACTGCATACAAGAAGATTTCATTTAAATTGTTGTTCATTTTCATTGCACACCACCACACCCACTTGAGCGCGTACTCGCCTGTATGCATGCTCTGTAGTGAATTTAATTCTTCTGCTTATGTGGGAAAGTCTAGGTGATGGCTTAGGACTATGTAGCAGAGTAAAATGTTGACTCTAGTAGTGCTCCTAGTCGAGTGCTCGGTTGCATAGAAATTTGTGTAGATTAGACTTCTCTTTATACTTATGGTTTTATTTTTTTATTTTTTTCTATTAGTGTAAATGTTGTTTACTCTACTCAAATGGTGAATCCGGTGGAATCAAACTGTAGCATAGGGATGTGTGTAAGCGATCGCTAGATTCGTATTGCTTGAGTCGGGAGAAAGGAGAATCTTTCTCGGTGGCTAGAACTTGCCCCAAGCGATTCTTGAAGCATGGGTATACGGTTAGTCAATTGCGTGAATGTGATATAGGCCATCATCTTGGCCCGGTTGAGCCTTTGTGCCATTCCTATCATCATTTCCTCGCTAGCCCAGTTGTGCCTACCCCATTCTTTTGGTTCAGCACCACTATTGTTCACCAAAGCCTAAACTCCAATCCTAGTCGCACACCCAAAAAGCAAGCATTTTGTTTAAATTTCAAATTGGTGGTGTTGATTGTGGTAGTACATTGTGAAAATGTGGTTGTGCATCTTTGAAAATTTGCTGAAATTGTTGAAGAAAGAAAAAAAGAAGAAGAAAAAGATTTGAAAAGAAAAAGAAGAATGAAAAGTTTAATTGAAAAAAATCTGTTTGAGATTTATATTTGGGAGTAGGCAGTGCACACACCCATGCGTCTAAGTCTAAGTCTGGGGGTGTGGTGCATCCGCGTGTTTTGTGGCCACTTGGATAATGTTATGCATTTGCTCATTTGGGTTTAGTATTTGAACCATCGTCTTTATCATTGTATACCTCACCTAAACCCAAGCCCCATTTAAAACCTAAAGTCCTATTGATTCACGCATTTGAGTCAAACCAGTGCCGTGGAGAGAATGTGACCGGGCAAGCTTATGGTCACCGACACTGATGGATTTCAGTGGAGTTTTTCCCGCATCCCGATCTTGAGCAATGCTCGTCTCAGCGTTTAGTTTACTTTCTCCGTATGCATGACCGAATGATTCACCGTTGTTCACCATTTTGAGTAGTTGTAATATGCTTTTACTCTTTTAGAAATATATAAACTGTTTTTATAATCAGAAATCTTGTCTACTATTTTTCTTATGCACGTGAGCATGCGACTTCGCATGGTACTCTGTAGTGTAATCATTAAGCCATCTACTGTTCTTTCCTAGTTCGCTTAGAATTTGTTTGCTCGGGACGCGCAAACAGTTAAGTCTGGGGGTGTGATGAGTCCTGATCATATACACTTTTATGGACTCATCTGGGCCATCTATTTAGTCTTTTCACTGCACTTTAGCCCTGTTTTAGCTCATATTGGTCATTCTATGCTAGGTGCACTTATAGGCCCTATTTGGTGTAAATTCGTATCTTTCTTCATTAGTTTTCTTGTGCTGATTAAGTTCCACATTCAGTGGCTAGACTGGTGTCGTATGCTGGAACAGGAGTCGTGCAGGTATTCCCGGTACAATTCTGTACAGGAACACTGCGCACGATCACTGGTTCTATTGCGCACGACCACTGGTCGTGCGCCGCTGATCGTGTGCGCTTAACCTTATTTTTCTGAGTTCTGTTTCGAGCAGTGCGCACGACCATCTACGATAGTGCGCACGACCACCGGTCGTGCGCCACTGTTTGTGCGCACTTATCATCAATTTTATGAGTTCTGTTTCGGCTAGTGCGCACGACCACCTACGATAGTGCGCACGACCATAGGTCGTGCGCCACTAGTCGTGCGAACATGTTATTTTATAATTTCTGCCTTTGCAGGTTCCGTCCAGGCAGAGCGCACGATCACCGAATTCTAGTGCGCACGACCTCTGGTCGTGCGCCAATGACCGTGAGCACTGTTTAATTCCAGCGCCTATAAATAATGCTGCTCGCGAATTAGGTCGGGGATCCGCATTTTTCTGCCGTTTCTTGCGCAGTTCCGCCCAGTTTCGCCCCTCCATCGTCGCCCACCATCTAGAGGTGCTCCGGGCTTGTTCTTCACGCCAATCTGGAGCCGGAGTTTCCTCTCGGCCTCCTCCTTCATCCAAGAGCTCCAAAGGAAGACCTAGCCGCCATTGCCATCAAGCAAGAGGAAGTTTGCAACCTCTACCGGATCATGACACGAAGAAGACGGGTCCATTGGGAGGTGTGACAGCCCTTCTCTACCCCGGACGTAGTTGCGGACCGAGCTTGGACGCGGATTGACAACCCAGCGATTCCAACCATGAATCTACAACGAGACTTCGGATTCGGTCGATTTCTTGTCTTATTCTTCTCTTATTGATGTGTATATGTTTTAGATCTCATTATTGTGATGAAGTGGCACTTAAACTAGTTGTATTTCTATTTATCTCATGTCTATGTGAAATATTTGTTGTTTGAGTTGCTTGAGGTGCGCCCCATTCCATCCTCCATCCCGCCGTCACGTTCGTGTGCCGCACTAGCAATTGCTAGTGGCGTGCTTGTCGAAGAGGTGCTTGCGACCCTCACTCCGCTAGCCTACTCGTCCATCCGCCTACCGAAGTGTGGCATCGCGGCCCGTATTCCATCCCGCCTAACGAAGCAGTGCGCTCAAGGCCTGCACTATTCGATTCCGCTTGCCTACTCGTCCATCCGCCCTTTCGACGCAGCGCGCTCAAGGCCTGCCTAGTCTCCATCCCGCCAAGCGAAGCATTGCATAGCGGCATTGCATAGGAGTAGTTGATAGCTTTTATTTTATTTTCCAAAAGCCAACCCAACTCCCCCGCATTCCATCCGATTTAAGGACTTCAATCTCAAGTCCTTCCTCGAAACCTAACTCCACCTTACTGTGTTCCTCAAGAGACCGAAACTCGGGGATTTTCCCCATTATTATTACTTGCGTGACCGGTGCACTTGCCGAATCATCGCATCAAGGTCACACCACCCTAATGGCTCCAAATGGACCATTAGGGTGTGTCACAAGCATTTGTATATCCATACCTACATAACCATCAAGATGGGAGGAGGCTAACACACTCAACTCCTCAAAATGACCCAAACCCTAATATGACCCTTAAAGGTCCTCATTAGGGTTTCCCATTTTCCATATCAAATCAACTTCAAATGGAGTGAAATTTTAGGTAGGCACTACTCATGTACAAAAGCGTATGCCACCAAAGTTTGGTGTAATTTGGACATCATATGCTCCAAAAATCAACTTAATTTAAATATTCCAACTACCACAAAAACCCTAGGTAAACGTGTCCACCAAGGGCTGTCCCTTTGGCAGGGGGTGCCCCTGGGGTATACCAACCCATGGTTAAAAGCACAGCTCCAAAGCCTGAAGGGTTTGACCTAGGTAATTATTTTAATGGACTGACCTAGTGTAGGACCAGTCCTAGTAAAACAGCTCCCTAGGGAGCTATGGGTCACCAAATGACCTAAACTCATAGCCAAATGAAATTTAAGACCAAGGCCTACAACTTTCATGTTGGGCACTTTTTCTGGTTCAGCCATTAGGAGGCCCAAATTTATATTTGAAGTGGACTGAATAAACAAGGCAGAAATTCATACTATAGGATTAATTAAATAAAGGATAAATGAGATCTGCACAGATCTTAAAGCAGATCCAAGGGCATTCAGATTGTCTTCCTCCTTGAGCCGACGACCAGGATTCTCCCGTCGTGGGCCGATTTACTCCTCCTTTTCCCGGCCACCTGGTGGCCACCACGGCCGGCCACCACCGCCACCACCTTCTAGGTGGTCGGGGCTACAACTCCCGGCGACATGCCGGCCGGAGGAGGCGTATTCCGGCGAGCCTGGGTGGCTTGATTTGAGCCGATTTTCATGAAATCGACGAGTGGATTCGTGCTCAATTGAGCCCGATCCTTCAATGTTTTGTGATGAGAAGCTAGCATGACGGGAGGGGAGGAGAAACGAACCACTACTGGCGCGTGGCGGCGGCTCCGGCGGCGGTTTGCCATGGAAAAGCTCAGCTCCGGCGATCCTGCTCCCGATCCCGATTCTCCAGCTACAGCTCTGTTCCAAGGCTTGTTCCCGTCTTCTCTCGACCTCCTGAAGCTAATGGTGAGGTTGTATTGGGATGGGGAGGCCTCTATAGGCTGATTCAAATTTGAGCCACCTCGGTTGTCCCATTGCTGCCATCCTCCTGCAGCTGCTGGCCTCCTTGCTTCCATCTGGGTCAAGCCCAGGTCCACAGTAATCAGGGGAGGCCACTAGGCTGATTGGAGGAAGAGTGTGAAGGAGGAGGTGATTGCTTTTGCTTTATGCCTTTTGCTTTTGGCTTTTTGATCAACTTTTGGTCCCCCTCCATTGATTTAATCATGCTTAATGTAAGGGCTCAGTCTAGGGCTGATGGCAAGGCCTAAGGTCCATGATTAAGGTTAATTGATTGGTGTTAGGGTTCATTTCAATCTAGGCTTGAAATTCCCTTTAATAGGCTATGTTGACCATGATTGACTTTGGTCAACCATGGTGAGTGGGTTAACCCTACTTGGGGGTCATGGGTCCCTTAAACTCACCCAACATTGGTTGGTCCATGGTGGGGCTCCAATTGGTCCAATTTAGCCTTAAGGTGTGATTTTGACCTAAATTGAGCTAGAGTTGACTTTGGTCCAATTGGTCAACTGGTTGACCAAGTGATGGGGCTTTTGGGTCCAATGAGTTCCTTAAAGTGTTTAGAGTGTGGATGTAAGGTCAATTTGAACATGTAGAGTCAATTGAACCCTAATTGACTTAGTTTGGTTAATGTTGACCTATTGTTGACTTGGTCAATTTCATGCAATTGGGTCCCACCCAAGTGCAATTCTCAAGGTAAAGGTCTTCCTTAGTGGTTAGGGTGGTATGGGGGAGGTCAATTTGGTGAATTGAGTGTCAATTGGCCTAAGGGAGTGGTATTGGGCTATGTTGATTTTGTGCCCTTGGTGTGCACTTAGCACACTCCACTTGGCCCAAGGGCCTAAGTGGCCACTCTGCACACCACCCATGCCCTAACACCATCTAGGCATCTAGAAGGATTGGGGATGTTATAGGAAGAGGAGGAAGAGCAAGGGGTGGAGCAGGGGCAGCAACCCGAAGGAGGAATAGGGGTGGAAGTCGAGAGGGGGGAAGTGACGTTGCCATATTGTGACTTCCATGATGAGGAAAGTCACGCGACGACCACTTGCCCGGAGTTCTTGGAGACGAAGAGGGCCAGAGCGCCAGCACCGCAGTAGTAGCAGCAGGTGAGGATTGAGGAGGTCCTGCCTCGATAGGATGAGGAGGAAAGGTGCGAGGATCGGGTCGATTTGGGGACCCGAGGAGGGATCAGAGTGATCCATGGGGGTGTAGGGGTTGAGGCAACCCGCAAGGCGTGTCTCCATACCGCATTCGACGAACTTGCCAAGTCTCAGCATTCGACGAACTTACCAAGTCTCAGCGTTCGACTAACTCCTTCCTGTGTTCGACGAAAGTGCTTCTCAGATCGACTAATTCAATTCCTCCAGCCAGATTCAGTTGTTTATCCTTCAGTTCGATGAACTCAACATTCAAATCGATGAATTCTTATCTCAGCTCGATGAATTTCAGACACATAAGTTATATTCTATTCTCTGATTTCAGATCAACCTAAGTCAGCAACGGATCTATTCTATCATTTATTCCAGATAAATCAAGGATTTTATCCTTCCTTTATTCCTTTCCATTGTCTTCTCTCGAGAAAGTAGTCATTTGGCTTATTGGAAAAGGATACATTTATTGAAAAGGAAAAGGAATTAAATATTTGCTTGCAGTTCCAAGAAATAATCCTCCTGATTATTCTATTCCTTATTCAGAGGATTTGAAATTCAAATCAGAGATATATTCTCTAAGGAAAAGTAAGACGAACAAGAAGAAGGATCACAAGAAGAGACAGTCGACAGAGAAGATACATTCTAGAGAAACATACAGAAAGTAAAAAAAGAGATCATCTTCCTCAAGAAGCACCCTTTCAATCTCTGAGAACATCAACAAGATCATTCTCTCAGTCTTCAGCTGCAAGTTCTAAATCTTCAAGAGCAACAACAGTCTGAGAAACCTTTGTCTCCCAGATTCATCAGCTATCAAGGAAGAGATTTATTTACATTCAAGAGGAAGATCCATCCATCAACTGTCAACCATTTCTATCAGACAGGGGGAGCTTTACAACAACAAATCCACTAGTCTTCTCTCAGCTTATTGACAAAGAAGAACTTCATAAACTCTCTTTATCCCATCTTCTACAGGGTTCTAACTCCCTTCAAAAGTTAAACCTTTGGTGGTAGGGCACCTGATCAAAAATCTGTGGTTTTTGTTTGGGCACCTGATCAAAAACCCACTGGTGATAGGGCACCTGATCAAAAACCTAGTGGATTCCTACCAAGGGTGGTAGAAGAGTAGATGTACCCAAGTTGACTGGGGAACTACTATAGATCCTTGTGTCTTCTATGTTTGTGTTTATTTTTCTGTTCTGTGTTGTGTGATATCTTTGTGTTTTGTTTTTATAACTCACTCTGTTATACACATATAAATATCACTATTTTAACTCCGCTATAAAAATAAGTGAAAAACTTTTTAATACTCTATTCACCCCCCCCCCCCCTCTAGAGTAAATCTAAGATCTAAACCTCCTTTCAACTTCTACCAGAGGTTACTTTCAATTGGTATCAGAGGACTTTCAATTGGTATCAGAGGCTGGTTGATTGTATACAGGCTAACACCCGAATCCAAAGATCTATTAGATCTTAATTTATTCTAGAGTTTTCTTTTTCTAAAAACTCATGGCACAGAACAAAGAATACTCAAGCACAGGACATCCTATGTTCAATCTAAATAAGTTTGCATTATGGAAGGAAAGGATCAGATTGTATATGAATTCAATTGACGAAGATATTTTTAATGTTATTTTGATAGGACCCCCTACTCCTACATCAACAACAAGTGCTGAAGCAATAACAACAAATAATGATGTTCCACCTCTTGAGTGGACAGAAGCTCAAAAGAAGCAGAGAAGTGTTGATGCCAAAGCAATTAACATATTGGCATAAACAATGTCAGATGACATTTTTCAAAAGGTTGTGGAATGCTCCTCAGCCAGGGAAATCTGGACTTCCCTCAACAACATGGTTGAAGGATCTGCAGATGAGAGAAAAGATAGAAGATCTCATCTAATCTCCCAGTATGAGAATTTCAAGAAGGGAGAAACTGAGACAGTAGCAAATATGTACAACAGACTTAGCCTCATAATCAATGAGCTGAAGACTTTGGACAAAGTGATTTCAATCACTGAAGTTAATGATAAGATCATATTGTGCTTCCCCAGCACATGGGACTCAAGGATCTGGCCAATCAAGGAAGCCAGAAGCCTGAATGAGATCTCTACTGAGACCTTGTTAGGCAAGCTAAAGTCCTATGAGCAGCTTATCAAGTCCAGAGAAGCTGAACATTCTACCTCCTCCCATCCATCAAGAAGGAGAGAAGTATTGCTTTTCAAGCAAATGAAGAGGAAGACAAAGCTCCAGGAGAAATGGAGTTTATGAGTCTCCTAGCCAAAAGATTTTACAAGATGGCTAAAAAGGATTTCAGAAAGAAGGACCTCAGATCAAAAGAAAAGCCAAGGTATGACAAAACTAATTCTAAATAAATTATTTATTATGGATGCAGGAAACCTGGACACATTCTACCTGAGTGTCCAGAGAACCAAAAGAAAGAAAATAGAAAAGAGAAAGAAGAGAAAGGCACTCTAGCAAGCCTTCCTCCCACAAACACAAGCATAAGGGAAGAGGCTTTGTAGCTGAATCTTGGAGTGAAATAGAATCAGAATCTTCATCCAGCTCTTCTGAAGATGAAGAAAATTTAAATGAGAAGGACCAATGCTTGATGGCTATATATGACTCAAGCAGTGTGTCAGAATATGCATCATCATCCAGCTCCAGTGACGATGAAAAAGAAAAAAAAACTTCTGCATGATGGCTATCAATGCCTCAAGAAACAACTCTGAAGAATCAGAATCAGAAATTGACAGTGATCAGGTAATTTCTACCTTTGATTTCAATTCAAATGAATTCAAAGATGCATTCAGAGCTCTTTGTATAGATTTAATCAAATATGAGAAAGAGATAATCTCTCTCAGAAATAAGTTGGCTGAAATGAACCAACTAAGTGAAGATAATGTCAATCTTAAGAAAGAATTGGCTGTCTCCAGAGAACACATTGTTCTCATTGAGAAAAAGTTATCTGAAGCCAAGAAGTTTAAAGAATCCCTCAATGGGAGAAGTATCAAACTGATGGACATCACAAGCACAGTGAATGCCAGACTTAGTGGCAGACTGGGCTTGGGTGCATCATCAAGTGAACCGCATCTTATTAATAAAAACATCTTATCTACACCAGTAAAATTCATTTCTGCTAAAAACAAAGAGGCAGTAGATGTTAGTAAGAATATTTCAAGCAAGAATATTAAGAATAAAGGAATTCAACAGAATTCGTCGAACGGAGCTCAACGAAATTACTTCATTTCGTCGAACGGAGATCGATGAACTCTGAAGACAGACCTTCAGTATAGTTATTATTTGAACGGTGCTCGACGAAATAACCTTAATTCGTCGAACGACGATCGGCGAATTCACCCAAATTCGTCGAAAGGAAAATATACAGAAAATCTGAAGAATTCTAATTCTTAATATACTAAAAATCCTTTCACTGAGTGGATAATTCCTCCTAGGAGATATCATCCACAAGGCTATAAGGATCAGCCTGAGATGTCTTTCATTTTAGAATTTTGTGGAAAAACAAAAGGACCCAAGGTAGTCTGGGTCAAGAACAACTAGAATGTTTTCTGTTTTGCAGGTACAAGGCTATCCATGAATAAAAGAAAAATGATACTTGGATAGTGGATGCTCAAAGCATATGGTAGGAAATAAGGCCAACCTAAGCAACTGCAAGGCAAGGCTTGGACCCAAAATGATCTTTGGAGACTCCAACTGTGGACAAACCAAAGGTTATGGATAGATCAAAGTTGGAGCAGTCACCTTCAAAGAGGTAGCTTATGTCAAGGGTCTAAAGCACAACCTCATCAGCATAAGCCAGTTATGTGATGAAGGTTATCAGGCAACTTTTAACCATTCCTTATGTCTTATTACCAATAATAAGAACATTAATGTGTTATCTGTTATTAGACATGGAAATATTTATTTAGTCAATTTTGACTCTCCCAATTCAGATATTTGCTTATATAATTTTATAAGTAAAACAAATGAATTATGACATAAAAGGCTTAGACACATTAACCTTAGAACTATCTCTAAGCTCTATAAAGCCAATCTTGTTAGAGGACTGACTTCTGGTTCATACAAGAAGGAAGGACTCTGTAGGGCTTGTCAATTTGGTAAGCAGACTAAGAGTTGTTTTAAATCTTTATCCAAGAGTGATTCACCTAGGATTTTGTATTTACTGCATTTGGACCTTTTTGGACCCACTGCAATATAAAGTCTAGGAGGGAACCATTATTATCTAGTTATTGTAGATGACTTCTCAAAATTCACTTGGGTGTTCTTTCTTAGGAACAAGTCTGACACCTTCAGTGTTTTGACAGACTTTCTTAGGTCCATCAAAATTGAGTACTCTACTCTAGTTGCATTGATCAGAAGTGATCATGGCACTGAGTTTGAATATCTTCTGATGAGAGAATTCTGTGGAAAAGAAGGAATTAGGCAGTGTTTCTCTACTCCTAGAACTCCTCAACAAAATGGGTTAGCTGAAAGGAAAAATAGAACACTTATTGAATCAGCAACTACATTGCTTTGTGATGCTCACTTGCCAATTTCTTTTTGGGCAGAGGCGGTGAACACAACAAATTATGTGTTGAACAGAAGCCTGATACATAAGCTTAAGGGTAAAACTCCCTATGAATTACTCAAGAATAAAAAGCCTAGGGTTAACTATTTTAAGATATTTGGCTGTAAATGCTATGTGCATAACAATGATAAGAAGTATCTCAGGAAAATTTGAAGCAAAATCTGCTGAAGGTATATTCCTTGGATATTCTCTTTCTAGTAAAACATATAGAGTTTACAACAAATCTACTCTTAAGATAGAGGAGTCCATGCATGTATCCTTTGATGAATCTAATATGTTAAATGAGGAGAGGAACACCACCTCTACCAAACATATTTTGCAGGTACCAGCTCTATGTGAAGAGATAAAAGGAATAAATCCACAGAGTGAAGAGTCTCTACTTCCATCATCTCAACTTAGTGAAGACAGTGAAGAAGAAGATCATCCAAAAAATCTTGCTGACAATTCAATTCAAGTGACAGCTGATCATATCCCTCAAGAAGAAACCATTGCTGAACCAACTCCAACTGTTGATCACATCATAGTTAGAGATCATCCAATATCCCAAATCATTGGAGATATTTTAGCAGTTGTTTGATGAGTCCCAATTATATACACATTTATGGACTCATCTGGGCCGATTTTGTAGTCTTTGCACTTCACTTTAGACATGTTTTCATTCCTATTTAATACTCCATGCTAAGTGCACTTCTAGGCCCGTTTTGGTGTTATTTCTTGTTCATCTTCGTTACTAGTTTTCATGCAGTGTTAAGTGTCACCTTCAGTTGCTAGACTGGTGTTGTATGCTGGAACAGGAGTCGTGCAGGTGTTCCCGGTACAATTCTGTACAGGAACACTGCGCACGATCACTGGCTCTATCGCGCACGACCACTGGTCGTGCTCCACTGATCGTGCGCACTTAACGCCCATTTTATGAGTTCTGTCTTGCTTATCGCACGACCACTTACGATAGTGCGCACGACCACTGGTCGTGCGCCACTGGTCGTGCGAACATGTATTTTATAAATTTCTTTCATTTCAGGCTCCGCCCAGGCAGCGCGCACGATCGCAGAACTCCAGTGCGCACTACCACTGGTCGTGCGCCAATGACCGTGCGCAGTATTCATTCCAGCACCTATATATATGCCTGTTCCGCTTTTAGGGCGGGGGGAGAACCGCCGAGAGCGCGGGTGGCAGTCCGTACGCCGGCGATTTCCATTCCTAGACACCTCCACTTCATCTCCTACGCAAGGGGAAGTCCTCTCCAACCATTCCAAGTATTTCTCCATTGTCCTGGAGCATTCCCCACCATCCGCAAGCCCTCAAGCAGCTGTTTTCCACTCCAGTCTGGTGAGAAGAAGAGGAATCCTGAGGTAGAAGACGACGGAACCACGTATAGAGATCGTGACAGTTTCTCTACACCGGAAGCATAGTCCGCCCGAGTCCGGAGGTAGCTTGACAAACTACCATTCCGGCCATGAACGGCCGCTAGTCTTCATCCATTGGTTATCTCTTTCCTCTCTCCTTCGTTGTAATCTTTGAATCTTTTAAACTTGAATATCATGATGTTTGGTTTAAATGAAATGAATGTTTCTTCTCTTTTCATCATTACTTGCTTGTGAATCGCTTCGCCTCCACTCATCCACTCACTCATTCACGCACTCATGTTGTTCGATCCGCGTTAGCAAGAGCTAACTGCGTTTGTGAAGAGGTGTTTGCGACCCACGCCTTCCCACACTAGAGTACGCTCCATCCGCCTCACGAAGCACGGCATCGCGGCCGTTACATCCATCTCGCCTTGCGAAGCGGTGCTTTCGACCCGCATTTCCTTCATTGTTGTTAAGAGTAGGAAAACCCAACCAAACCCCCCCCCCCCTTTTGTGTGTTTGTTTACGCTTGTGTAACAATAGTCACACAACGCGATTCGTTCACCCAACCTGCATTCCTCAAGAGACCGACACTCGGGGATCCTATTCCCAAACTTTATTACTTGCGCGACCGGTGCACTTGCCGAAATATCGCATCAGTGTTCAAACAAGGCATCAACTACACTAAAATCAGATGCATACTTATTTCCTATCACAAGTTGAACCTCAATCCATAAAAGATGCATAACAAGATCCAAACTGGATTCTTGTAATGCAAGAGGAGCTAAACCAATTTGAAAGGAACAAGGTTTGGGATTTGGTTCCAAGACCTAAAGGCCATCCAGTCATTGGCACCAAGTGGGTCTTCAGGAACAAGCTAGAGGACCAAGACTTCATAATAAGAAATAAAGCAAGATTAGTAGCCCAAGGATATTCTCAGGAAGAAGGAATTGATTTTGATCAAACCTTTGCTCCTATTGGTAGAGTTGAAGCTATAAGGATATCCCTTGCTTTTGATGCCTTCAAGAAGTTCAAAGTATATCAGATGGATGTGAAGAGTGCATTCTTGAATGGAGACATCAAAGAAGAAGTCTATGTGGAACAACCACCAGGTTTCATCTCTCCAACTCACTCTTCTTATGTATTTAAGCTTAATAAAGCTCTCTATGGTCTCAAACAAGCTCCCAGAGCATGGTATGAGACCTTAGCTAATTTTTTTTTGGAGAACAATTTCTATAGAGGCATTGTTGATAAAACCTTATTTTTCAAGATACATAAAAATCAAACTCTACTAGTTCAAATTTATGTAGATGATATTATATTTGGCTCTACTGATTCAAATCTATGCAAAAGGTTTTCTGACCTAATGCAATCTAAATTTGAAATGAGTAGTATGGATGAGTTATCTTACTTCCTTGGTCTTCAAGTGAAGCAAACTCCCAATGGCATATTCATATCACAATCCAAGTATGCTAAGGAATTAGTGAAAAGATTTGGTATGTTTGATGCTTCTACCATGAAAACACCCATGCCCTCCAATGCTGTTGTTGACAATGATGAATCAGGGAAACCTGTTGACCAGAAAGTATATAGAGAAATTGTTGGCTCACTACTTTACTTAACAGCTAGTAGACTAGACATAATATTTGCTACATGTATTTGTGCTAATTTCCAAGTTAACCCCAAAGAATCTCACCTAATTTTACTAAAAAGAATTTTGAGATATATAAAGGGTTGTCCAAATCTAGGACTCTGGTATCCAACAGCTTCAAAATTTGAATTAACTGGATTTACAGATTCTGATTATGCTGGATGCAGAGTAGACAGGAAAAGCACATCATGAACTTGCCAGTTTCTTGGTGATAAGCTTGTGTCTTGGTTTTGTAAGAAACATACATCTGTGTCTACATCAACAGCTAAAGCAGAATATATTGCTGCAGGTAGTTGCTGCTTATAGATACTGTGGTTACAAAATCAACTTCTAGACTATGGTATCAACTTAAATAATACAATTATATTTTGTGACAATACTAGTGCAATATCTATAGCACAAAATCCAATACTCCATAGTAGGACTAAACACAGAAATTAGGCACCACTTTATCAGAGATAATGTGGATAAAAATAAAATTTGCCTACAATTCATTTCTATTGATTTGCAAATGGCCGATATTTTCACCAAACCCTTGGAAGAAAAGAAACATATCTTCTTTATAAATCAGCTAGGAATGATAGATGGAGATTCAATCAACTAAAATTTTTTTTCTACTTATCCCATCATTTCGTCGAACGAAGATCGACGAAATTGAGTCTTTCGTCGAATGGAGATCGACGAAACCTATTAACTTCAGAGATCGACAAAGACAAGTCGTTCATCGAACTGAGATCGACAAAAATTAATTTTTCATCGAACGCTGTTTGTGAAGGTTAAGTCTTTTTGACTTTTGGTTTTATTAGGTTTAGCCGACCTCAGTTCTACGAAAGCTTGCGTCTTCTCTGATCCCTCTATATAATGAAACTTTTATTTCCTTTTATCTCTGCGCTTACAGAAATTGCTTTTCCCTCCAGTTCCCTTTGCACTTGATCATTCTTTCTTTTGCAGGTAACAATGGCGATTTCTCAAGCAGTTCTTTCCTCAATGAAGTTTGACGCTGGGTTTGATATCGACATCGAGTCGTTTGCGCATTCCGATCAAATATTCCAGGACATTATTCATTTGTTTGAAGAACAACAACTTAAGAAGTTAATGAACACAAGAATCAAGCTTCCAGTAGTCGAGATAAAGGAATGGGTTCACACCCTTAAGGCAGAGAATGCAACAACTATATCAGGAACAATATCTGGAAATCAGGTTACTCTTACGCCAGATGTTTTAACAGAAGTTTTTGGGTTATTGAATAGTAATGATGAGTTAGAAATAAGTTCTGTTGAATTTGATAATGTTTTGGTTAAGATGGGTCATTCATTTGGAAACCCTGACCATTTGTTGAAGAAAAACTTATCCAGTGAATATAAGCTTTTGGCAGATATTGTTGGAAAGGTCTTGCTCGGGAAGACCTCAGCCCATGATTATGTAACCAGACACCAATTTCTGTTGATGATGGCCTTGGTAGAGAAGAAGAAAATAAATTGGGGATTGATTCTTTTTGAATCAATTATGAAGAAAATAAGCAAGACTAATGTACGTAATGGCAGAATATTGGGAATTTTTCTTGAAGAAAAATATCCAGACCTGTTGGTCTCTCCTAAGGTGTTCATAACTGTTAGCAAGAGGCTAACATCAGCTATATTTGGCAAGTGGGAAAGGGTGATCCCAAAGAAGATTCTAAGGGCAGATGCCCCGAGGCCAGCTTTTGAAGGCACAAGGACTAACCTAGTCACTCCCCTGGCCATTCCAGAAGTCCCTCCTCTTGATTCTTCCAACTCAACTCTAACACCTCTCCCCTCTCAACTATTATTTCTTCTGAAGAAATTCTTCCTCCCAATTCTCTAATAAACCCTTCATCCTCTATCCAAGATGATTTCCTTACCTCTCTTGACTCCCTTCCCCCTTCCATCATTCAATCTCTTATCTCCACCTCAGTCTCCTACACATCCTCAGTCACCTATCCAACCTCATTCTCCTATTCATGAAGATTTTCATCCACCCATATCAAATGCCACTAACATCCTCATACCCTCTATTCCATCCTCTATCCCATCATCATCTCAGCATCCACAAGACCTTGTGTATGTTGATTTCTCATCCCTAGCTGATCAGATATTCCAACATATATCTCCCAAGCTAGATGCTCTCATGGATGCAAATCTTGCTCTAGTGTTTCAAGCCCTATATGACCTTTCTGCTAAAATTGCTTCATTCCCTACCTCCTCATCTGTCCCTTCTTCTAGGGGCCTAGCTTTAGGGCTTCCTGAAACTAGGCAGGGGGAGATGTCTCATGAAGAAGCTCTAGTGAATGCAGTTGCAGGTTCAGATATGTTTTGTGATAAAGAAGCAGCCCCATCTCTAGTTTTTGTAGAAGCAATTCCATCTCCAGTTCAAGATCAAATTCAAGAATCAGAAGTAGTTGGAGTGATAAATTCTCCTCCTACCTTTATCTTTATTGATTCCCCATTGCCAAATTTTGATGATATTGATGTTGATCAAAATGTTGATGTTAAGAAAAATATTTCTAAGCTCTTAAAGCGGTTGATGATTTATATGATAATCCTCAGTCCTCTTCTGATGATGATGAAGATGATGATGATTCAGATGACACATCTTCAAGGAAAAGAAATTCAAGATCTAAGCCTAAGACTGTCCCTAAGCCTCCCTCCGCTAAGAATGATATTCCATATTATATTCTGCATAATATCACCCTTACCAGGGATTCCCCAGCCTGGATGAGTCTATCCAAAAATGAGGCTAATAAAAGAAAGAAGATGAGGAAGACTGGTAATTACTCTGACAAGCCTGTCAAGTATAATCATCCTCCTCCTAATCTAGCAGCAGGTGCAGTAGGTTCATCAGGACTATCTTCTTCTCCCCAGAAATCTCTTTCTCAGCAGTCAAGGATACCAGCTAGTTCTAGCGGCTCTCAGAGTTCTAGGTCTTCCAGACCTCCTCCTTCAGGATCATCCAGAACCATTTTCCTCAGATTATAAATTTCATATATCTGATGGTTCTTTTCATAGGAAAAGGTTTTCTCAAGATTATCAATCCTCTTATCAGGCCAGTGAAATAGATGTTAGGCCTCCTTCTCCCAATCTAGAATCAGAAAGAATTTCTCAGATGGCTAGATCAAGGAATCTATTTCCATAGCTCAGATTAACAAGGAAAAAGCAGAAGAAAAAGATTATTCTCAATTTTCAACTATGTTAGAGTTCAGAAAGAAAGAGTTTGAAAAGTACAGATCAAGGCACTTATTCAATGCATAAGATTACTTAAGGTTGCACCCAACAACTGTGGTTCCTCAGGCAAAATCTCAAACCATGCTGGGAGCTCAAGGCCTTTATATGAGTAAAAAGGAATCCGAAAACCCAAACAGGCAAATCATATTCAAGCCTCCTTCAGAGAAGAAGTAAATGTTCTGACTTTTTGGTTTTGCTATATTTTCTATTTTCAATGTAATGTATCTAAACTCAGAGCACTATATTTCTTTTATCTGCTGAAAAGAATTTACATTCTGTCAGATATATATGCTCTGCTATTTTTCTGTTATTTTATTTGATTTTTGTCAAATAGTATCCTAACCCAAATAGGGGGAGATTGTTGGAACAAACCTATTACTGATTTGGGCTAGGATTACTATCTGTTGACTAGGACTAAGTTGACCCCCATTGTATAGTCTAAGGGTCAAGGTTTTAGGCTGCTAGAACTTAAGGAAAAGATTAAGTTTCTGCATTCAACGAACTCCATACTGCGTTCGACGAACTCCATCTTGCGTTCGATGAACATGCCAAGTCTCAACATTCGACGAACTTCCCAAGTCTCAGCGTTCGACGAACTCCTTCCTGTGTTCGACGAAAGTGCTTCTCAGATCGACTAATTCAATTCCTCCAGCCAGATTCAGTTGTTTATCCTTCAGTTCGATGAACTCAACATTCAGATCGACGAATTCTTATCTCAGCTCGATGAATTTCAGACATATCAGTTATATTCTATTCTCTGATCTCAGATCAACCTAAGTAAGCAACGGATCTATTCTATCATTTATTCTAGATAAATCAAGGATTTTATCATTCCTTTTATTTATTCCTTTCCATTGTCTTCTCTCGAGAAAGTAGTCGTTTGGCTTTTTGGAAAAGGATACATTTATTGAGAAGGAAAAGGAATTAAAGATTTGCTTGCAGTTCCAAGAAATAATCCTCCTGATTATTCTATTCCTTATTCAGAGAATTTGAAATTCAAATCAGAGATATATTCTCTAAGGAAAAGTAAGACCAGCAAGAAGAAGGATAACAAGAAGAGAAAGTCGACCGAGAAGATACATTCTAGAGAAACATACAGAAAGTAAAAAAAAAGAAAGAAAGATCATCTTCCTCAAGCAGCACCCTTTCAATCTCTGAGAACATCAACAAGATCATTCTCTCAGTATTCAGCTGCAAGTTCTAAATCTTCAAGAGCAACAACAATCTGAGAAACCTTTGTCTCTCAGATTCATCAGCTATCAAGGAAGAGATTCATTTACATTCAAGAGGAAGCTCCATCCATCAACTGTCAACCATTTCTATCAGACAGGGGGGAGCTTTACAACAACAAATCCACTAGTCTTCTCTCTGCTTATTGATAGAGAAGAACTTCATAAGCCCTCTTTATCCCATCTTGTATAGGGTTCTTACTCCCTTCAAAAGTTAAACCTTTGGTGGCAAGGCACCTGATCAAAAACCTGTGGTTGGTGTTTGGGCACCTGAACAAAAACCCATTGGTGATAGGGCACCTGATAAAAAACCTAGTGGATTCCTACCAAGGTTGGTATAAGAGTAGATGTACCCAGGTTGATTAGGGAACGACTATAGATCCTTGTGTCTTCTGTGTTTGTGTTTATTTTTTGTACTGTGCTGTGTGATCTCTTTGTGTTTTGTTTTTATAACTCACTCTGTTATACACATATAAATATCACTATTTTAACTCCGCTATAAAAATAAGTGAAAAACTTTTTAATACTCTATTCACCCCCTCTAGAGTAAATCTAAGATCTAAACCTCCTTTCAACTTCGATTAGAGGTTACTTTCAATTGGTATCAGAGGACTTTCACTACCCTCAGCAAGGATGGAGTGGAGTTCGCAAGGAAATGTTCAAAGTGTCAGTTGTTTGCTCCTCTCCAGCTCTTGCCGGCTCAAAGACTCTGAACCATCACAGCTCCTTGGCCCTTTGCTATATGGGGTTTGGACCTGGTCGGCCCTTTCCCGCAAGCTAATGGCCAAAGGAAGTTTCTATTGGTGATGATCGATTACTTCTCCAAGTGGATAGAAGTAAAGGCACTGGCCAAGGTAACGTCCCAAGTGGTAAGAAATTTTGTGCGGGGTGAGATAATTTGCAGGCACGGGCTCCCAATGGCCATAGTGACGGGCAATGGGCCAAAATTTGCCAACGAAGAGTTTGTCAGTTTCTGCACCCAACTCGGCTTAGACCTCAGGTTAACGTCAGTCCACCACCCGAGGAGTAATGGTCAGGTGGAGGCAGTGAACAAGATAATTGTCAACCTACTCAAGAAGAAAGTGGAGAATCTCAGGGGCAACTGGGTAGAGCAGCTTCCCTCGGTCCTTTGGGCCTTGAGGACTACTCCAAATACCACCACTAGGGAAACTCCATTCAAACTCTCTCACGGGTCTGAGGCTATCCTACCAATAAAGTTCGAGGTGAAAACGCCCAGGGTGGTCGCCGCGGGCGAAGGGGATGAAGAATTGCTAGTGGAAAATGTTGTAGAACAAAGGCTATCCTTGGACCAAGTAGAAGAGCTCCGAGACCTCGCTACTGTTCGGCAGGAGGAAGTCAAGAGGCGGTTGGCCAGGTACTTTGATCAACATATCAGAGTAAAACAGTTCGAGAGAGGGGACTTGGTCCTAAAGAAGGTAGATGCGGCAGGGAGAGGGGTCGCTGTAGGTAAGCTTGAGCCCAAATGGGAGGGGCCTTACATTGTAAGCGAAGTGCTCAAGTCGGGGGGGGGGGGGGGGGGGGTACCACCTCCATGATGTGGAGGGGGTAACTCTTGGCCGAACCAGGAATGGGGATGATTTGAAGCGATTCTTTCCTTAAATTTGTGTAACTGACTTGTTGTAAGTTTCATTCTCCATACATAGATTTTGAAGTTGTTTTTGAGTGGGAGTCTTCAAGTGTTCTGTGCTGGATTGCGCCAGATCGATTCCGTTGTTGGTCTCTCACAGACGGTGGGTCAGGTTGATCTCTGGAGAGGATGGCAAGGTAATAAGTATTGGTGCTGGATTGCCCCAGATCGATTCCGCTGCAAGGCTCTCATAGACGGTGGATCAGGTGGATCTCTAGAGAGGATGGAAAGGTAACAAGTATTGGTGCTGTATTGCCCCAGATCGATTCCGCTGTCGGGCTCTCACAGACGGTGGGTCAGGTTGATCTATGGAGAGGCTGGCAAGGTAACAAGTATTGGTTCTGGATTGCCCCAGATCAATTCCGTTGTCGGGCTCTCATAGGCGGTGGGTCAGGTTGATCTCTTGAGAGGCTGGCAAGGTAACAAGTATTGGTGCTGGATTGCCCCAGATCGATTCGCTACCGGGCTCTCATAGACGGTGGGTTAGGTGGATCTCTAGAGAGGCTGGCAAGGTAACAAGTATTGGTGCTGGATTGCCCTAGATCGATTCCGCTGTCGGGCTCTCATAGTTGGTGGGTCAGGTTGATCTATGGAGAGGCTGGAAAGGTAACAAGTATTGGTGTTGGATTGCCCCCAGATCGATTCTGCTGCCGGGCTCTCATAGACGGTGGGTCAGGTTGATCTCTGGAGAGGCTGGCAAGGTAACAAGTATTGGTGCTGGATTGCCCCAGATCGATTCTGCTGCCGGGCTCTCATTGACGGTGGGTCAGGTTGGTCTCTGGAGAGGCGGGCAAGGTAACAAGTATTGGTGATGGATTGCCCCAGATCGATTCCGCTGCCGGGCTCTCCTAGACGGTGGGTAAGGTGGATCTCTGGAGAGGCTGACAAGGTAACAAGTATTGGTGCTGGATTGCACCAGATCAATTTCGCTGCTGGGATCTCATATACGGTGGGTGAGGTGGATCTCTGGAGAGGCTGACAAGGTAACAAGTATTGGTGCTGGATTGCCCTAGATCGATTCCGCTGCCGGGCTCTCATAGACGGTGGGTCAGGTTGATCTCTGGAGAGGCTGGCAAGGTAACAAGTATTGGTGTTGGATTTCCCCAGATCTATTCCGCTGTCGGGCTCTCATAGATGGTGGGTCAGGTGGATCTCTGGAGAGGCTGGCAAGGTAACAAGTATTGGTGCTGGATTGCCCCAGATCGATTCCACTGCCGGGCTCTCATAGATGGTGGGTCAGGTTGATCTCTGGAGAGGCTGGCAAGGCAGCAAATTCTTTGGTGCTGAATTACCCCAGATGATTTCGCTACCGGGATCTCGCTAGCCAGAGGGTCAGGTCGATCTAACGAAGAGGCTGACGAGTAGGTTATCCCTGATAAGAGGCTTGGTTCGCAAAAATCTCAAGGCCTAGGGGAGGCGAGCCCGGAGACTCGCTCGGGTGGAAGAAAAGACACGACAGATGAGAAGTGACTAATTCCAAGGGTAAAAGCGGGGCGATTGAGCATGGTGGTCGTATTGCTCGCCGAGCAGGGCCCAGGATCGCGAATGTACTTATAATTTTCGATGGCATAGGTAAAAGCAGCGAACAAAGAAGGGTCCGTCGGCGAGGCAGCCAAAAAGAAGCCTTGGGAGCTCGCGAAAAGCGAGCGCGAGTGAGGCAGGGTAACATTGAGCCTGCTAGCAATTTTCCCTATGGGGCGAGCCTGTGGAGCGAAGCGGGCCCAGCTTCACCTCTGCTAGAAAAATTAGGCGGGTCTATCTAACGAAATCTCTTAGCAAAAGAAGGTTCAGAAATAAGGGAATTGTTAAGATATAGAGTTACGCGGGCATGAATAAAAGTGCGAGTGTGAGTAAGAAATTAAAAAGAAATTACTTTTAAAAGATAGAAAAAATATTTCTTTATCATTGCTCTAAAGATGTTTACAATTAACCGCGAACTCGCCTGTCAAAACAAAAGCTTTACACTTGGAAAAATTAAAGCATCAAGGCTGCCCGCCGAGGAATTCTTTAATCGCTCCCGCGATCCTCCACCTCAGAGATCGGCGCGAACAGGTCAGGGATGACATCCTCAGCGGTGAGCTCCATCGCGTTGGGGACGATCAGGCCTACCCCTTTCAGGGTGTCGAAGACGAGTTCGGCGATCACCATGGAATTCTTGCAGGCTGCCACCTTTTCACCTCACGACTGGCCTCGAGTCCCGGCTTACGGAGGGGGAGGGGGAAGCACCGCCAAGGTCAGCTCACAAACTTGGGCCTTGAGATAGGTATTCTCCATCTCCAGGTCGGTAATCCTCGCGGCTTGTTTACTCGGGGACTCAGCATCCTGCAGAAAGGAAGTTAGAAAAGGCGAAGCGTAGTGAGATAGGAAAAGACCTTTTGTAGGCATTACTTACCAGGCCTCCTTGGAGGCTGGAAAGGAGGCCTTCATACAAGGCCCCCATTCCCTTAAGCTCCACGACCTCATCCGTGGCCTTCTGGAGCTCGTTGGTGAGCTCCTTAGCTTCCCTGTCAGAGGTCAGATACTGTGACCCACCATATGGGTAAGTTCCATCGCCCGGAATTGGGCTCGCATAGCCTCATACACGAGTCCTCTGGGTTTTAAGGTCCTGAATAGTGACGCGTCCTCGCGGCCGTAGAGCCCAAAAGCGAGGGAGAACGCCTCACCCCCAATTTTATCACACTCTACCCAGGAGAGGAGGAGTGAGGAGCAAATGACCTTAATCTGCTCGGGGTCCCACGTAAGCATCGGCTCGCCGATTGCGTTCAGGAGCTTTGCTCCGAGCCCGAAATTCTTGTGGCTCGTCGGCTTGGGCATGTCGGTGGCGTCGCCTGGCTCGCCACTCTCATCGGCGGGCTTCTGGTTCGCCGATGGGGAGAGGGGGATCTCTGGCTCGGACAGATCCACAATATGCTTCCCCTTAGATGCGAGGGGGGGTGGGGGGGGAGGGGCTTTCTTGGTCTTCTTCGCCAATCCATGCGGGGTGAGTCGGCTTGGAGGAGGGTGGCGCTTCTTTCCCGACGAAGAGCTCGGGTGGTCTCGGCACACCTCGGCGACCACGCTTGCGACCGAGCCAGTGGTGTGGGTTGGGGAAGGCACATGCGGGGGTTGAGCGGAAGATCGCGCTCACCTGCAAATATGTTAGAAATGTGGGTCTTGTTCACTGTTTCATAGATGGTGATGTGCTGGCTCTCAAAGTGATCCGTCCCATCCTTATACGCGTGGAAAGAGAATACCTTGCGGAAGAAGAGCAGACTAAACTTGATCCTCTCCGCCTGCAGATAGCTGGCGAAAGCGACCTCCACGGCAATCGCGTTTAGCGTCAGCTGGCTCAGCAGAACGCCATATTACTTAAGTACCTAGAAGAATCAGCAAGGGTTATAGTACTCCTTCGCGAGGCGAGCCAGGAATACTATGTCCAAGAAACAATATATACCTGGCGCACTTCAGGCCAGAGGGGGAGTCGCAGTCCATTCTCAAAATGAGCGATAGGGATGGCAAGCTTGTCGGGGAAGGGATCGTTGACGGTGTGTCATTCGGTAGGGTGGCGAGCCACAAATTCAGAATGGATATACTTGTCCACCGTGGCAAGATATTCCTCCGGAGTGAGGTTGGCGCAGAAGAATGGGCCCTCATGGAAGGCTTCAGTGCACTTGGCCCGCCCCTCCAATTCTACATCTGTGACCATGATGTTATAGGGCTGCGAGTCGGAGAAGTAGCGAGCGTGAGCTAAGATCTGCGAGAGAGCCGGAAGAAGAGAAGAGCGAAGGAAGAGCAGTAAATGCGGTGGTTAGAAAGTAAAAGACGGAGACTATTTATAGAAATGGAAATGGCGGGAAGGATTCAAAGCGCCGGTGCCTGCAGATAGCGTATCCACGCTATATTTTTCCACCTCCTGAAGCCTTATCCGCTCCTAGCGAGTTCGTGCCCTGCAAAAATCACTCCAGCTAGTCACGGGCGAGCCAGACTTGTGCAAAGAAATAGAGCGAGTCGCGAGAGCAAGGCATACAAAATATAATTATTAAGAGAAAAGTCTGCAAGGGGCGAACGAGGTTGATATAGCGATGGAAATAATAAAAATAGGAAAGGTGGGCTCGCAAGTGACTCAAAAGTCTTAATGTTACAGATCGCCAAATTATTTAAAACCCACCAATAAAGGGGAGGGGAAGGGAAAGCAAACAGAAGATTACAAAGTAGAGGCCCATTAGTAGCGAATCCACTTCCAGCGCCCGCGGCCTCGCACTCCCGAGAGTGGGGGGAATCGCGGGTAGTGGTACTCGCGGACCAATTGGGCCTCGCGAGTTAGCAGCCACGTGTAATCCTCAATATGTACGATGTGCACCCCAGGTGAGGTGATCTCGCTGCGGTCGATCGACCACACCTCGGCAAGGATGCGCGCGTCCGCGTTCTCCATCGCAGCAAACTTCTCTTCGTATGGGACCCGATCCATCCGATTTTGTTCGTATAACTCCCGCAGCATGTATGTATGTTTCTGGAATATCTCAGTGACCCACCTCTTCATTTTCTCTGGATTTTCAGGGTCCCTCAGAAAATCTGCGACCTGACCCGGTGAGGGGGTGGAGACATCTCCACCTCTCCATGCTCTGACTCAGTGAGTGGGGTCAGAGGATGACCTGGGAGGTAGAAATCAGCGGGGAGGATGAGGAAAAGGTGCTCGGCAAGGATGATCTAACCTGTTGGGGGAATAGGGGTACTGGGTCACTGGAGAGAAGTGCCTGGCTGGCCCTTAAAAGTTCCGACGAAGGCGGGGGTAACAGCCTTCCCTAGACCAGGGCAGAATGTGGCTTCGGCAGCGACTCTGGGCTTAGCAAGTAGCGTCCCTCCGGGGCTCCGTTGTCCTAGAAGGCCGAACCTTGGGGTGATGATGGTCTGGTTCGGCGGGGCCGGTGGGTCCGTTGGAGGAGGAATCCGATCCTCCATGTTCGCGAGAGGAGACACTGCATGAGGTATAAGAGAGACTTAGTGAGTAATGAAATATGAAGGAAGGTGAGGCAAACCACTCACCTCTCCGTGAAGGAGGGTCCCAAAGGTCGGTGACTCTCACATCTGCGGGAGGAGTACCAGCCCCGCCAGGGGTGGGAATGCGAGTCTCCATAGTTGTTTTCTCCAGGGTATTCTCTCCCGGGGAAGTGTTCTGCGAGCGAAGAAGCGACTTCAGGTGAGAGAGACGTTAAATTAGCGAACTTGGCAGTAGTACCTGCGAGGTGAGCTCGTCGTGGGGTGATGGAGACAGAGGAGAGGTCCCATCCTCGCTAGGCGAGCGCCAGATTGTCTTCGTCGTTTTGGTGAGGGGCAGAGGTGGAGCAGGCTACGACGAGGCCCAAGAAGCGAGCGTGGTTGGTTTGACCTTCTGGGCTGCCTGCGAGGCCTTAAGGTGGGCCAGCATCTCTTCCTTCATAGTCATCGCGCCAGGTCCAACGGCGAGCAGCAAAAGAAAGAAGAGGGACGAAAAGTTTATGCCCTGGCTAGGGGGAAGGGTATTTATAGCTGTGGGCATAGGTCCCACCAAAAGATTCACGCCACGTCATCAAGAGGCTGGCGAATACCAGGGGTTGTATGTATCTTTGTGAGCCTAAGTAGCCTCAAGAAGAGCGGGGATTGTGTACAACCCCGATATTCGCCAGGAGATGAGCAGAGATTGAGAGGTCAGCAGGCGAGAGAAGTAATATGGAGGACGAGCCAGAGACCATCAAAGGGTTCGCTCGCAGGAGGCAAGCGAGCAATCCCCTTGGCAGCCGCCCGCATGAGACAAGCGAATCAATTTCCCGGTGGATGCTCGCAGGAAGCGGGCAAGCTGGGCTCTCGTCGTTGGCTCGCAAGAGGAAGCGTCGGGTGCGGCTTGCCCAGCAAGGGTCCAGGGATATATTTACCCGAAATCCCCTGATGGTCTGCAGTTATCCTCTCCAAACAGCGGAGTTTGGATGTTGGCAGACCATTTTGGGCTACGTATAGTAAGAGTGTAAGGCGGGATTCCGCTATTGGCAGACAAGTCTTAAAAAACAATAAATAAGCATTGAAGGGCACGTTTGGAGAGGATTCCAATCAGAGCATTCTGAACTTCCTTCTCCCTAGGTTTCCTTGGTTTAGCTCTCTAGCTCTCCAAGGTGCCCAGTCTCAGCTTTGGCTTGGGAGGGGAAGCGCTCAAAGATCTTCTGGGTTTGTGGTGGGAGCGCCCGCCTCTAGCGAGTCACCCAGAGGTGGGGACCTAACAGGTGGCTGGGTTGTGGTGGCGTGACCTAACAGGCTGTCGGCTGGCAGTGGTGGAGCGTTATTCTTTAATGCCACCGTCGACCTACAGGAGCCGTCTGATCCCAATCATGGGATCGGATGTCGTTGATTTTATTAGTTTTTTTATTAATCATTGGGCTCCATAGTGAATCGAATCCATATCTATTGTGGAGCCATAGTTTGGTTTCTATTTGGCTCGATCTCAGCCATGTAGGTGCTTTACGATACGTGTAGGTTGTTAAATCTCTTATAACATCGGATTTTGATTTTCCTGAGGCTAAATCATTGCTCAAAGTTAGAAACTCCAAACTTCAAGGTTGTAGATAAATATGAGGGCTACCTACAAAACTATTTGGGAATATTCTATGACAATTAGCTATTTTTAATAATTTAAAAGTGGATGAATTCTAAGAATTTTAAATATTAGAGGGGCTTATTTTAGAGACAAAATCTAAAAAATTGTGATATAGGGTTAAAGTCTATCTACATACACTATAAAAGTATGATGGTTATTAGAGCAATATTACTATTTTTAGTAAATTAAAAATAAGACAAAGCTATAGTTTTTAATTAACACAGGAAAAAACCCCTCTATCAAAATCAATAAATTTATTATGGTAGTCTACTAAAGACTTGTCACAGCCTCTGAAAAAGTTTGAGAACTTAGTAAATATTCCATCTATTTTTAAGATTTTATTTGGTGGTCCAAGATGGCTAATGAAATTAGTGGAGGCTAATTAAGACCTCAAAAGGCTATGGAAAATTTATGGTAGCACTCTAAGGATGTTATAAGCCAATGTTAAAAGTTTGATAATTTTTTGAGTTGATTTAAAATAGGATAAACCTCGTAAAAAAATAACAAACATCATTTATATTACGGGGAGTTAATACAGGTAATCCTAAACTCAAGTTGCTCGGTTTTTTATCTGATTTTGCTTATAATTTATGGGAGACCTGAAGGTGGGGCATTTTTTTGAGGTCAACCATAAATAGTGTTGAACTAGCCGCCACTCTCGAGCAGAGCAAACAAGTTCGATGTTTTGGATTTAATTTTGCCTATTATTTAGGTTGAACTAGAAGTGGGGCATTGTAATGACCCGACCTCATTGTCTGGCGTCATTAAGGTGACCCAGCCTCATTGTACGAACTACCCAGGATGCAGCCCCAGGTGCCACCCCAACCCCTCCCTGAGCCTGTTTCTCAGCTACAGTAGGTTGTTGATGGAGGGATTCGAACCCACGCCACCTTTGATAAGGCACCTTCAACAACCCCCATCACCAACTGAGTTGTCAACAACCCTCATCATGAACTGAGCTGCAGCTCTGTTGGTTATGAGGGGTGTTGAAGGTGCCTTATCAAGGGTGGCGGGGGTTCAAATCCCGCCATCAACAACCTACTGTAGCTGAAAATAAGATTGGTGAGGGTTGGGTGTGGAACCTAGGGCTACATCCCGGGTGGCTCAGACAATGAGGCCGGGTAACCTTAACGGCGTCGGACAATGAGGCCAGGTCATTACAGTCATTCCTTCGAGGTCAACCCTAAATAGTGCCAAACTGGCCGCCAACCTCTAGCAGAGGGGACAAGTTCGATGTTTTGGCTTTTTGTTTAGATTTATCTATAATTTAGAGTTCACTTAAAGGTTGGGCGTTCCTTCGAGGTCAACCCAAAATAGTAACGAATTGGTCGTCACTCTCGAGCAGAGCAGACAAGTTCGATGTTTTGGCTTTTATTCAGATTTTCCTATAATTTAGTGTTGACCTAAAGGTGGGGCATTCCTTCGAGGTCAACTCTAAATAGTGTCAAACTGGATGCCACTCTAGCATAGAGCAGAGAAGTTTGATTGTTATGATTTATTTTCCAGATTTGCCTATACTTTAGAGTTGACCTGGAGGTTGGGCGTTCCTTCGAGGTCAACCATAAATTGTGTCGAACAAGCCATCACTCTCGAGCAGAGTGGGCAAGTTTGTTATTTTGGCTTTTATTTCAGATTCACTTATAATTTAGAGTTCACCTAGAGGTGGGATGTTCCTTTGAGGTCAACCCTAAATAGTGCTGAACTGGTTGCCTCTCTCATTAGTAGAGTGGTGCAGTCGAGTTCGATATCTTGACTTATTGTCTATTTTGCACTACTATTTTATGATTTAGAGTTAGCCTAGAGATGAGAGATTCCTTCGAGGCTGACCATAAATGATACCGATCTCGATCGAATCTCATATTAGTTGAGTGGTGCGGTCGAGTTCGATGTCTTGGCCCGTTAACTATTTTTGCACAACTTCTTTATGATTTATAGTTGGCCTGGACATGAGAGATTCCTTCAAGGCTAACCTTAAATAATACCGAGCTTGACTGACTCTTATATTAGTAGCGCGGTGCAGTCGAGTTTGATGTCTCGGCCTATTGTCTATTTTGCACTTCTGTTTCATAATTTATAGTTAGCCTAGAAATGAGAGATTTATTCGAGGCTAACACTAAATGATATTGTACTCGGTCGACTTTCATGTTAGTAGAGCATTACAACTGAGTTCTATGACTTGGCCTGTTAACTATTTTTGCACTACTATATTATAATTTAGAGTTAGATTAAAGATGAGAGATTCTGTTGGGAATTTGATCCTCAAGATTCCTGATTTGAAGAAGAGCATTAACATAATAATAAACTTAATGTGTTTGATGCATCATTGATTATGCTTGAGACAGGTACCTTTTATCCATGAATGATTAAATATATGAATGTTGCTTAGGGTCACTTAGACCAAGCACTTACTCATGGTATATGATATAAAGTATATGACTTATTATATACTGGCATTTATTTTGAAGACTCTACTTGGAAGAATCAAGGAGATCTACTGAATTATAAAAATAGAGAAAATCAAATTATTGTTAAGTCAAAATCGACGGGACAGTCTATCGATTGAACAAAAAGTATCGACGGGAAGATGAGTCGACAGGAAAAATTGACTAGACAGCCTATCTATTCTGAGTCTACCTATTTTCTTACAAGGAAAATTGACTTGATAGACCACCTATTCTACAAGTCGATTAGATAGGGAATCGGCCGGATTAATGTCGATCGACGGGATGATCTTCATGTCAACTAGACAGATTTCAATGTATTCAGATTTGTTCTAAGTAATTGCAGAGCGTGTGTCATTATTATATTTCCAATCTTTTCATGCAAATCTAGGCGCATTTCAAGGATACTCCTTTGGAAGTCCTTAATAAATTAAATGCGTTGGAGGAATGCTTATGGAATTAATTACTCAATTATTACTATTGGAAACATTCCAAATTAAGTCAGGTTAGTGCATTCCTTTTCGGATCATTATTACTATTAGAGGAATATTCCAAATTAATTCAAATTTGAATATTCCTTTTCTGATCATATTTGAAAATTCAAATTCAATTATAATTATCACATCCCCTAATCTCTGCCATTTCCCATTAAAATAAGCACCATTATAAAAGGAGAAGGACTCTTCTTGTTGCAGTTAATGATCTGCAGAATACAAATTCGACAGTAAATTTCCTTAAATCAAATATTCTGCTATCAAGAGCAAATCCTTTTCATTTCTAAAGAGTACTATTGATCCTGATCCAGAAGAAGTCTTCAATTCTCTAACAACTAAAAAGGATTACTGTTGCTCATTTCATTGATCCAGATCTATTTTTATAAGTCATATACTACCATCTATCAAGGAAGAAGAAGCCAACTGCCAGGTTTCTATTGAAGACTCAAGATCCAAGTCTTAATCTTTTTGTGTCTACTCTTGTAAAAACAATATTTCTATAAATAGTTATGTAAGATCTTTGTGGTCTGAGTTTAGGATTCCTATGTGAATCTGAGGTAAGATCTTTGTGATCTAAGAGTAAGATCTTTATGATCTAAGTGTAAGATCTTTGTGATCCGACGAAGGATCTATTTGTTATTCTGAGTGTAGTTCGTGTATTGTAAAAGACTGGGGTAGGAACTCTGGTGTTTGCAAAACTATTATTCGCAAACAAAAACAACAAGTGTACCGTATCAAAAGTAGTATAGGTTTAAAGAAACCAAGGTCGTATAAAAATCTGGGCGAGTTGAATACTCTTACTTCCAGAAAATCCCTATTATCCTATCAATAGAACTTTGGATTTGTTTTGCTTGAGAAGCTAGGTGAATTAAAATGAGGATTAAAACAGTAATAAGGGCGATTAGGACTCGGTCTTGAATCACCGTAGAATAAAAATAATAAGAATAAAATAAGACTCTAATTCTCTTTCAAAGAAATGCTTAGACCGTGGGGGTTCTCAAATTCCGAGCGCACCATGGGTCGAGGATACGCCCAACTGAGTTTAGGTTGATCAATCAAACTTTTGCTCTAGAATCAAAACCCCAACAACTCTCTTTACCGAGGTGAACCTCTCTAATGGATTTGACTCCAATCCAGGAGATTTATGTCATCCTCTCTCAAGGGTTGCATGCAACCCTCTTTATCCTTGAATGATCGATTCGCCTTACGAGCTGTTTCAGCTAACTAAAGAACAAAAACTAGAACGAGAATCATATATCGATAATATAATCTCATTATGTTAAGATCCAGGATAAATCATAAGTTTTCTAAGGAGAGAAAAATGAAAATCAAATTTAATTCATGAGGTTTATTATTCCTTGGATCATCTCGACCGAGTACTAATAGAGATTTAGTTACTCATGGAGATGGAGGAATTGATGAAAATAAAAGAGTACATGATGAAATTGAGAATAGGATAAGAAGGAGAAAGGAACTATTTTATTGATTGCAAAAGAAAATTACAAGCTATTGAAATGAAAATTATAAACTTTTGAATTGAAAGTAAAATTACAAAACTCAAGAGAAGTACAAGAATACTAGAAACATGAAAATAAAGCAAGAAAATAAGACCAGAGCTCCCAAAAATTTGTCCCTTCAGTTCTGGTGGAGCTGGCTTTAAATTGGCTTCAAATTGAGGTTACACGCCCTCGGTCATGCCCGTGACCAAGGGCGTGTACTTGGCATGATCAAAGATGGTGTGGGATAGATCTCTTTTGGCATCAATATGAGCGTTACGTGCGCATCACGCCCATGACCAAGGACGTGTACTTGGTTTCATCAAAGCTGGTGTGAGATAGACACCTTCTGGCTTCAATGCAAGCATTACGTGTGCATCACGCCCTAGGTCACGCCCGTGACCTAGGGCGTGTAATGTTTAAAATAACGCCTGGCAGGAATCTTTCAGTGGGAAGTGGCGCGGGAAGTGATCACGCCCGTGGATGGATGTCATGCCCCTGGTCATGCCCGTGACCTGGGGCGTGTAATTTTAATTGACGTGGTAGGCTGATCTGACTGCGGGAGGTGGGTCATGGTCGTGACCTGGGTCACACCCTTGGTCATGCCCATGACTTGGGACATGTACTTGGCGAATCTTCACGGAATGAGCCCAGAGTGGAGGTAAAAGGTCTGGAACACATCTTAGGCTGTCACGCCCTTGGTCATACCCGTGACCTTGGGCGTGTACTTGCAATTTTTGCTCAAAATGCTCAGAAAATCTGAAAAACCCAGAATAAGCTTAAGTTAGCTTATATAAATGAAAAGAAACATATTACATGAGATAATTCAGATATATTACATGAATTCAAATAAAAATTGCATAAAAAATATATTAAGAGATGAGTATAGAAACTACTCATCAAACACCCCCATACTTGAGTTTTTGCTATTATAGAGCAAAAGGATGAGAGATAATCTACAAGGCATTGACACTATTTCTAACTAACTAAGATTTCATTAAATCAAGAGTAAGTTAAAGACAAATTCTAGAAATTCAAGAATTAAGTCAGAAATTATGGTGTTAATTTACAAAGAGAGACATGCTTAGCTAAGAAGACTTCACAAGATAACTATTTAGCAAAATAAATTGTAGAAATTATCATACAATGTTGGATTGAAATCATAGAAACTCTAACAAAAAAGAAGCTTATGGAAAAGACACCTACCAAAATATTGCTCTCTTAATAATTTTATTTAGAACTAGAACCAATGAAATTGGCTAAGGATGGGTTTTACACAAACTAGCAAAATGAAGATATATTAAAATAGAGATGAAGAATTTTATCCTCTCACCTTATTTGAATAAGAATTTGTATATGTTTAGGAAAATAATGAATTTTATCATCTTATTTTCCATGCCATATAATCTTTTTTAAAAAATTCTCTTCAATCAAAAACCCAAAATGTATACGTTTAGAAGTAATGAATTTTATCCTCTTACTTCATGACGTAGTCTCTTAAATGATTTTGGGCACATATGTTTAGGGGATAATGAATTTTATCCTCTTATTCCCATGACCTATGATCTTTTACTATAATTTTTTATTTGCCAACAAAGGGTGGGGGATAAAGAAATATTTCTAGTTTTTTCATTAAACTATTTTGAGAGCAACTTTTTAGTGGAATGAAGTTTCCTAAGATCTTGAAAGTTAGTAGAGAATATAATAAATATTCAAGGTTGTTTAGCCAATTTACTACAAAGAGGAGCCATTTAAAATCAAAAAGAGAAGTAGTGCTAAATAAGATCTCTAATTGAATTAAAAACATAAGGTGTTTCTTAAAATTAAATTACTTCAAATTTAAATCTAACGAATTCTGATAAAACAAAACATTTAGCTAGATTAAAAAAAAATGCTTATATTTACTTCTCAAACTAGATTTCTAGAGAATATAGAAAACACATAGTAAGGGGTGAATAACTATATATATATATTCTTTTTTCCTTCTTCTTAGACTTCCCGAGGTCTACCCGGTGAAGGGTTCACAACGTACTAGTAGGTGTGATGGGATTACAAGCCCAAACCTCCTTTTCCAAGAAATTAGATTCTTATACTATTTAAAAAAAAAATTGTTTCTTTTTATAAATTGAAGAGAAAGTCTAGAAAACTACACTACACCCCCATACTTAAAGATAAACATTGTCCCCAATGTTTAAAACTAAGTATGAAGTATCAACAAGATAATAAAAAAATGGTGTAAGTGAATCAAAAAAATGATGTGAGGAGAGGAGGAGAGGGCTTCCCTGGTTGGTAGATTGGTTTGCCGGAACAAAAACCTGCAAAATAAGTTAAACAAACAAAGCAAAAGCAAGAAAGATAACGTTGGGGTGCCTCCCAAAAGCATTTTGTTTACTGTCGCATAGCTTGACTAAGTGATGATTGTTTTAAAAATTATGAAGTTTAAGCATTTCAATGTTTTCGGAAGTAGGGTCGCTGGGGTGGTACAATTTTAACCTATGTCCGTTAACCTTAAATGAGCTATTTTTTGGGTGCACTATTAGAATGGTCCCATATGACCAAACCTCTTTTACTAAGAAGGGTCCAGACCATCGAGATTTTAATTTGCCCAAAAAAAGCCTAAGTCTAGAATTAAAGAGAAGGACTAGATGTTGGGAAAAACCCCTTTGATTTAACTTAACAAATTACATACAAAGTGATTTTATCTCTTAGGATAAATTACCCATTGTATAGTGAGGATATTTTGGTCATTAGATGTCTTAGGATGTCACACTCAACCTAGGGTGTCAAGACCACATCAGGAGAAGCAAAATTGGGTAAAGTTAACTTTTGCGTTGAATAGAATTCGACACAGCATTGAGTTAATGTCGACGCTACTCTGACTAGAAGTTCAAGTGGTTAACCCTTCTATCGAAGTAATTCAAGTCAACATTACGTCAAATAGATATCGACATAGAGGCCATAAAGCTGTCGAAGTACTTTGAGAAGTCGACGCAGCTTCTACTTCAACTCAGCAAAGAAGGAAGTATCTGTTGAAGCCATCTAAAGTCGACGCAACGTCGACTTCATCACGACGCAGATAATGAAGTTCAGAGCCATGTCATCAACTCGACGGTTACGTCAATAAGGTATCGACACAACGTCGACTAGCAGAGTTCAATCAGAGCAAGGATGAATTCGAAGCTACTCCTACAAGAACTCGATGGTGCGTCAATAAGAAAGGAAGAGAACTCGACGCTACGTCGAATATAGTCTGAAAAGGGAATCCATTTTAGTTGTCATTTTGGACCCTCTCTCATGGTCCACCTCACACAAGACCGTTCTCCAACGGCTCATTAATTGCCTCAAATAGAAATAAGAACTAAAAGAGGACAAAAAACTTTCTTGGAAACATGCTTAATGTTGGTGAACGGGTCGTTTATTAAAGAAGGGAAGAAAGAGATTGTCCAGAGAAGAATACCTTTTCAGGTTTTACTAGAAAGGGAAACAAATTCAAATCTGTGTGTGTACAATAAAAGGCAAGAGAAGAAAGAGAGGGATAGAGCACTCATCATAATCGAAAATATTGTTCTATTGGGCTTCCTCTTCTTCTTCTTCTTCCTCAGGAACCCTAATAGAGTACACATAGAAAATAAACAACTACTGCTCTCCATCTTAAAGAATAGAGGATCTGAAAGTTTCTCTTCATCACAATCACATAACAGCAAAGATCTCAATCAGTGGAAACAAAAAGGATCTGACATCCATAGCTCTTGCAATACAACACTATCATAAGCAGGAGTTAATCTAGAGCAGATCCAGTGAAAGATCCAAGAAGCTGTTCTTCATACAACCTTCATAAGAATTTTGAAAATAGAATTCATACTCTCCTCCCCTTCTTTCTTTCTCCTTCTCATTCCTTGTAAAAGTGTTTTGAGAATCCCTCTTCCAAAGTATTCAGTGGTTCAAGATCTCCTTATCAAAAGATCTGGTGGTTCAAAATCTCCTTATCAAAAGATCTTCTGGTTCATGATCTCCTTGTCAAAAGATCAGTGGTTCTAAGAGTCTCCTTACCAAAAGACTTAGGCACAGTTGGTGCATCCCTACCAGGTGGTAGATGAGGGGAGTACCCACATTTTGGGGAACCTCTATAAAAATCTGTGTGTCTTCTGGATTGTTTATTTTCTTTGTTGTCCCTCATAGCTTAGATTACTTTACTGTTTTTCTGCTTTATCTTTCAGCACTATTTTATTCTGGATAAGTATTTGTTGAAGCATAACACTTAGGTTTTATTGTGCTTTCACAGCTAAGTTAGAAATAAATTTAAATCTTTATTCACCCCCCCCCCCCCCCCTCTAGAGGATTCTCAGAGGCACACTGTGCACTTTCACTAGATCTCTCAGCGAGAAGAACTTTGTGTTTTATAATTTTCTATCATGGTAAAACTTAGTACACTCTGTATAAAATTTATTATTTTTGTAGGCGTTTGCACGTCATTCATCTAATTCGTTCAATTGAAAATTCTTTGTTCAGAGGCTAAGTTTAAATCTAAATTTAAATATTTAAGCGCCCAAAATGCGTGATGTTTCAATTCTACCGGTAAATGGCATGCTTTTCCATAGACTAATCTATACAGTGTACATCCGATGGAGGCTTTGAATTTCATCCGATAAGCCCATAAAGTGTCGTCTAATTTTAGCGACCAATTCTTTCTATTAGCCGACACCATTTTTTCTAAAATACTTTTTAGCTCTCGGTTCACTACCTCCACTTGGCCATTTGTTTGTGGGTGATAGGCGGTTGAAAGCTTGTGCGTAATGCCATACCTTGCTAAAATTTAGGTATGTTGGTTGTTACAAAAGTGTGTTCCCCTATCACTAATTAGAGCACGTGGTGAGCTAAATCGTGAAAATATTTTTTTAAAAAAATTACGATGACTCTTGCGTCGTTGGTGGGAAGGGCTTGCGCTTCCGCCCACCTCAACACGTAGTCGACCACAATAAGAATGAATTTTTTATTAAAGGAGGAATGTAGCGGACCTATGAAATCTATTACCCATAAATCAAAAATTTCGCATTCTAAAATAATGTTTTGGGGCATTTCGTCTCGGTTAGAAATGTTACCTGACTGTTGGCACCGATCACAATTACTCACAAAATTGTGAGCGTCTTTGAATAAGGTGGGCCAATTGAAGCCCGCCTCTAGCACCTTTCTTGCAGTCCGATTTGATTGATAGTGACCACCGGTTGGTCCTTCGTAGTAGTGCCGCAATATTTGGACGCCTTCCTCTCCCGAACTACATCTTCTTACCACTTGGTCCGTGCAGAAACGAAATAAAAAGGTGTCTTCCCAAAAGTAAATTTTCAAGTACGAAAAGAATTTCTTCTATTGTTGAGTTGAAGAATTCTTTGGGAGGACCCGAGCCACTAAATAATTGGCAAAATCTGTGTACCACGGGGTGGAAGAAGTCATTACCTTTTTGATGGCAAGGAGGCGCTCTTCAGGGAATTTATCATCAATTTTGGCCTCCACTAGTTCTCCCATCGTCGGATTCTCCAATCTTTAGAGGTGGTCGGCCGCCAAGTTCTCTATTCCTTTCTTGTCTCAGATTTCCAAATCGAATTCTTGCAAGAGGAGAATCTATCTCAGTAGTCGGGGCTTTGCGTCCCCTTTATCTAGTAAGTACCGGAGTGCGGAGTGGTCTGTAAAAACAATATTTTAGATAGCGTTATATATGAACAAAATTTGTCGAATGCAAAAACAATCGCTAAAAGTTTTTTCCGTTGTTGTATAATTAGCTTGGGCGGATGTAAGTGTTTTGCTGGCGTAATAAAAACAATAATTTTATTAAATGCTTTTAAACATTCTTCATCAAAATTAAACTCAGATTCTTTTTCTAATAGTTGTGTTAGCGGTTTTATATTTTTTGAAAAATCGCGAATGAATCGCCTATAGAAGCCCGTTGTCCTAGAAAACTTCTAATAGATTAAATATTGGTTGGAGGAGGAAGTTTTTCTATGACTTTGATCTTGGCCCTATCGACCTCGATCCCCTTACTTGAGACTTTATGCCCGAGGACTAATCCCTCTTGGAACATAAAATGGCACTTATCCCAGTTGAGTGCCAAATTCGTGTCTTCACAGTGTTGAAGAACACAATCAAGATTGTTTAGAAAATTAGTAAAGGAATCGCCAAAGACTGAAAGTTCCTCTGTTCGTGGTCACACCGAGCTCTAATTAGTTGTTTTGTTTGGTCGTTTATTGCTGAGCCTAAGTTATACTAATAAGAAAATGTGTGTTTGCGTATTTATTGTACAGAGAAAGTCTTTCTCTATTGTGGTGAATTTGACTAACATGGGATATGTGTTATGATGCGAAATGATTCAAAATAAAGTAGACAGCGAAAAGATTCCAAATAAAGTAGAGGTAACGCACTGTTGTAAATTGGATAGTGATGAGTATAATAGACGGACATGATCTACCATGTGTCTAACATAATTTACACAATTTTTATGTCATGATCATGAACGCATTTTACTTTGATCAATCATAACCTAATATTGCACGGGTTTCCTGAGAGACCTCTCTGCAGGCCATCCTCAATGCTCTAAACATAGTAGAGAAAAACTCCAACATTTCATTTCAAGTTGTCATTCTTCATCGCCTCACATTAAAGGAAAATGATAACAAAGTTATTTATGAACATCCCACATAATTCAACCCTTTTTTGCCAAAAACACCGCACCAAACAGAGCCCAAAACAATAAACACTGCTTATGAGTATATAATAAATGCACTCCAATGATAATTTCATGTTATAAATTAGTATAGAATAAGATTCTTCGGATCAAGAACACATTGGCAAAGGAAAGAGAAGCAGGGTAAAAAAATAACGGCTCAGATGATACTCGCATGGGTTGCCTTGGGAAACCCCTCCCCAGGCCATCCTCAATACCCTAAACATAGTAGAGGAGAACTCTACCATTTCATTTCAAGTTGCCATTCTTCATTGCCTCAAATTAAAGGAAAACAATAAAAAAGTTCTTTATAAACATCACATATAATTCAACACCTTTTTTCAAAAAAGGCAACACCAAACAGAGCCCAAAACAACAAACACTGCTCATGAGTACTAAGAAGTCGAGAAGAAAATACTGTAAATTATGTGTGACAACTGATAGAGCATGTCCATCTAATTTACTACACCGCGGCACCTCTACTTTATTTTGAATCCCTTCGCTTTTTTACTTTATTTTGATTCATTTCGACCCGCAAATGTCAATAAATGCATGATATGGAACATAATAAATGCATAATGAACAAATTGGGAAGAGCTAAAATAAAGACACCTTAGATTGATATAGGAATAGCAGAAACATTTTTCTGACGTAGGAATAGCAGAAACATGTAAGCAAGATCAACCAAACCTTGCTTGTCTTCAAGAAAGAAAAGAGAGGTGGCCACAGACCATTAAAATAATAGAGCATGTCTGTCCATCATACTCACCACCGTCCAATTTACTACACGACATCAGCTCTACTTTATTTTGAATCCCTTCGATGTCTACTTTATTTTGAATCATTTCGACTCGCAAATTTCAATAAATGAATGATATGGAGCATAATAAATGCATAATAAACATAATGAACAAATTAGGAAGAGCTAAAATAAAGACACCTTAGATTGATTTAGGAATAGCAGAAACATTTTTTCTGACCTAGGAATAGCACTGTAAGCCAGATCAACCAAACCTGGCTTGGCTTCAAAGCAAAGAGAGGTGCAAACAGACCAAGTGCTTGTTGCTGTTTAGAAATAGTGAGCAAACAAAGTCCAAAAAATTGTAGGGGAGATGGAGAGATACATGTTGAGGTGCTGGAGCAGAAAACCTGTGCAGAAGAGCTTCGATTAGGAAGACCTAAAATAAAGACACCTTAGATTGACCTAGGAATAACACTGTAAGCAAGATCAACCAAACCTGGCTTGCCTTCAAATCAAAGAGAGGTGCACACAGACGAAGTGCTTGTTGCTGTTTAAAAATAGTGAGCAGACAAAGTCCAAAAAAAGTGGGGGAGATGGAGAGATACATGTTGAGGTGCTGGAACAGAAAACCTGAGCAGAAGAGCTTCGAAATGCCAAAGGACAGAAGAGCTTTGAACTCCTGGAAAAGCATAATGAAAATCAAATGTTGAACTGCTGGTCATCGGAGAAGAATTCGGGGAGATACCTGTGTAGGTGTTGGGACCGAAAGAGGGAGAGATAAGTATTTAGGCGTCGGAGCAGAAAACGTGAACAGAGGAGCAATCAGAGAACTTGCTGTAAGAGGTAAGTGTGTTGGCAGATAATGAAGAGCAGGGTGAAGATTGGAAGGAAAATGGAGGGTTTCTGGAGTGGAAGAGACCTTTGCGAAACAATCCCGACCTCCCGCCAAAATTAAGTGTCGTCGCGAGATTGTTTCGGTCTTCGGCGTCGGCGACGGAAGAGTCCTTCAGTGTCGGTGACGGCAGAGGCGATAAGAGTGGCGTTTCCTGTGGAGAGCGGTAGTGGAGGAGAGCGCAGAAGAGCTGGGTTGTGGGGGTTTTAGAGAACCGCGAAAATGATGTAGACGGGGATGGGATACCTGCTGCCATTCGAAATGATTCAAAATAAAGTTGATGGTGAAGGGATTCAAAATAAAGTAGAGGTGACATGGTGCTGTAAATTGGACGGTGATGAGCCGAATGGACGGACATGATCAATTCTTTGTCTCACATAATTTACATAATTTTGTTACCATGATATTTCTTTTTAAAATAGTATAGATATATATATTTTTTTTTTAAAAAGCAGGTTGAGTTAGTCTCGAACTTACCGAGGTCTACCATGTGATGGGTTTGCAAGGTACTAGGAGACGCGATGGTATGACAAGCCCAAATCTCTCTTTCCGAGAATTTAAATTGTGCCTTGTAAGATTTTTAAAATTTTTGAGAGAAGGGTGAGAAGAAAGAGAACGATAAAATTAATAGATATTTCTTTTTTTTGAAATATCAACTCATACTCCCCGACAACGATGCAAGAAACTTGGTGTGTGCAAAACTATTATCCAAAAATGACAACCGCAAGTGTACCTTATCGAAAGTAGTATAGGTTTAAAGAAACCAAGGTCGCATAAAAATCCGGGCGAGTTGAATACTTTTACTTCAAGAAAATCTCTATTATCCTATCAATAGAACTTTGGGTTGGTTTTGCTTGAGAAACTAGGTGAATTAAAATAAGGATTAAAACAATAATTAGGGCGATTGGCACTCGGTCTTGAATAACCTTAGTATAAAAATAACAAGAATAAAATAAGACTCTAATTCTCTTTCAAAGAAAAGCTTAGACCGTAGGGGTTACCAAATTCCGAGCGCACCTTGGGTCAAGGATACGCCCAACTGAGTTTAGGTTGATCAATCGAACTTTCGCTCTAGAACCAGAACCCCTAAAACTCGCTTTACCGAGGTGAACCCCACAATTGGATTTGACTCCAATCTATGAGATTTATGACATCCTCTCTTGAGGGTTGCATGCAACTCTCTTTATCCTTGAATGATCGATTCGCCTTACGAACTGGTTCGCCTAACTAAAGAACGAAAACTAGAACGAGAATCATATATCGATAATATAATCTCATTATTTTAAGATCAAGGATAAATCGTAACTATTCTAAGGAGAGAAAAAGGAGAATCTAAATTTAATTCATGGAGATTTAGTTACTCATAGAGATTTAGTTACTCATGGAGATGGAGGAATTGATGAAAATAAAAGAGTACATGATGAAATTGAGAATAGGATAAGAAGGAGAAAGGAACTATTTTATTGATTGCAAAGGAAAATTACAAGCTATTGAAATGAAAATTATAAACTATTGAATTGAAAGTATAATTGCAAAAAGCAAGAGAAGTACAAGAATACTAGAAACATGAAAATAAAGCAAGAAAATAAGACTAGAGCTCCCAAAAATTTGTCCCTTCAGTTCTGGTGGAGCTGGCTTTAAATAGGTTTCAAATTGATATTACACGCCCTCGGTCACGCCAGTGACCATGGGCATATACTTGGCGTAATCGAAGCTGGTACGAGATAGATACCTTCTGGCTTCAATGCGAGCGTTACGTGCGCATCACGCCCTAGGTCATGCCCATGACCAAGGGCGAGTACTTGGCGTGATCGAAGCTGGTGCGGGATAGACACTTTCTTGCTTCAATGCGAGTGTTATGTGCGCGTCACGCTCTAGGTTACACCCATGACCTAGGTCGTATAATCTTTAAAATAGCGTCTGGCAGGAATCTTTCAGCGGGAAGTGGTGAGGAAGTGATCACACCCGTGACTGGATTTTACACCCCTGGTCATGCCCGTGACCTGGGGCGTGTAATTTTAATTGACATGGCAGGCTGATCTAGCTGCGGGAGGCATGTCATGGCCATGACCTGGGTCACGCCCTTGGTCATGCCCATGACCTGGGGCATGTACTTAGTGAATCTTCACAGAATGAGCCCGGAGTGGCAGCAGTAGGTCTGTAACACATCTTAGGCTATCACGCCCTTTGTCACGCCCGTGACCTTGGGCGTGTACTTGCAATTTTTGCTCAAAATGCCTAGAAAACCTAAAAACCCATAATAAGCTTAAGTTAGCTTTTATAAATGAAAAGAAACAAATTACATTAGATAATTCAGATATATTATATGAATTCAAATAAAAATAGTATTAAAAATATATTAAAAGATGGGTATATAAACTACTCATCAAACTCTGTGTGAGGTCTGAGTTTTGGAGGAGTTTTGTCGTGTCAAGCACACTGCTTGAAAGGTAAGGGGAAAGTGGATGTACCCAATTCTTGGGGAACCACAATAAATCTCTGTGTTCCTTGTTGTGATTTCTTGTTCTGTGCTTTTATTTTTAAAAGATCTCATAAATCACTATCACACTATAAACCCCCTCTAGGTGTGATCTTAGTCATTCTTCCAGAATAACAATTGGCATCAGAGGCAGGTTGAGTTCTAAATTGCCTTACAACTAAGGAACAAGATCTGCTAAGGATTGATCAATATTCACACCATGACTAGAGAAAATCACAAGGAACTCAGTTCAATGAAGTTGCCCATATGCAGAAAGGAAAAATTTGTTATATGAAAAGAATGAGTAAAACTTTATATGAAAGCATGAGAGCCAAGGATCTTCATGACAATTGAAGATGGTCCCTTCAATCCAATGAGCACTCCATCTTCCAGCACTGAAGCTCCTGTTCCTAAGAAATATGCTGATATGAATAAAGATGAAATGGTATTTGCTACCATGGACAAGAGGGCCAAAAATATTCTGGTAAGTGCTATTGATGATTCTACATTCCAGAATCTAGTGCACTACAAAATTGCCACAGAAATATGGGAATCTATTATAGTCTACATGGAAGGAACTGCTAAAGTTAGAGATGACAAAAAATTCCTCCTGAATCAAGAATATGAGGCATTCAGACAGGATAAGAAGGATTCCATCTCTGAGTGATATGAACAATTCTTCAAAATTGTGAATGGCTTGAGAACCTATGGAAGGGTGTTCTCTAACTATGAGCCTAATGATAAATTGTTGATGTCCCTCCACAAAGAATGGGACAATAAAATATGTGCCATAAGGGAGGTAGGAAAGTTGAGCATCATGGAACCCCAAAACCTATTTGGGAAACTACTCTCTTATGAGCTACAACTAAACACCAGAAAAGCTGAAGAAGATGGCAACAAGCCAAACAATAAGGAAAGATCAGTGGCTATCAAAGCTGACAATTCCAAAAAGAACAAAGAATCAGGAGCTGAAGAATCTGAAACCAGCTCCATCAGCAAAGGACTGTCTGATTGGGAGCTCACGCTATTCTCCAAAAACTTTATGAAGATTCTTAAAAGGAGGAAAGAAAAGGGAAAACATTCATCTTCTTCAAACTCAAGGAGAAACTATAATCCCCATAAGGGAAAAGGGGACAGGTATGATTCTAAACAAAATAAACATACTTCCACTGAAACTATCTGCTTTGGATGCATGAAATCTGTCCACATGATAGCTGAATGTGCCTCCAAAAGAAGAGACGGTAGAAAACCTGAAGAGAAAAAGGCCTTTAGGGAAAAGAACAAGGAAAAGAGCTTTTTGGCTAAGAAGTGCAAAACCCTGAGTGATGATCAGAGAAGCTCCTTATTAGAAGAAGAAGAAGAAGAAGAATATATGGCAGCTATGTCCATAAGTGAAGAAGGAGAGCAGGATAATTCTCTTTTTGCATAGGTACCCATCAAAGCCTCCTTGCCTATTTCAGATACTGATTCTGAGGAAAATTTTTCCTCAGAAGAAGAATCTAAAGGTGACTTATTAGATAAATATGGAGAGTTGCTTGAAGCTAGTAAGAGAAGCAAGAAGCTTTGCAAAGAACAAGCTGAAGAGATCTCATCTCTCAAGGGAAGAAACTCTGACATTTCTGAGAAGGCTAAAAGGCTAACTCTGGAAAATGCAGAATTTTTCCAACTCAAGAAGGACTACATTGCAAGCTCCAATCTTGAACTAATAAGTAAGTTTGGGAAAACTCTAAAGGCTTTGATAGACCACAGGGAGCTGTGCAAAGTCCTAACAAGAGTGGTTGAATCTCTAAAGAAAATTAGAAATCAATCTAATGCCTTAATATCTAGGGATAAGAAAATCAAAAATTTGGAAGACAAAGTTCTTATTGTAAGGAAGCTTGTAGCCAGTTACTCCAAACGTAAGACTATTCTTCCCCTGATTGATGGATTTTGTGTTGGAGCTTGTGTTCCACATCTCTTAGTTTGAGAATAACAAATCACACTATGTATTTGATTTTGCGTGTGTTTATAGTGTGCAGGTACTATAGTTAAATAACCCCATAAACAGGATGTTGATTGATGATGATTCTCTGAACAGAGAGCTAACGCCTCGCATTAGTAATTAATGCCCCGTGTTAACTTATCGTTGAGTGGGGATGACATCGAGAAGGGAATGACATAGAGAAGAAATAACGTCCAGAAGCTGGAGAAAATGCAATCGTTGGAGCTAACGCAGACGTTGAGTCCATAATCTGCCATGATCTCAAAGTTTGCATGATCTCATCCACGACCATACATGATCACTAACGCTGGCGTTAACTTCTTAATGCCCGACGTTAGCTACCGTGCCTATTTAAAGAGTTGATTTTATTGCTCAATTGGTGAACTTTCAAACCTTCATTCTAATATTCTGAGAGAGCTTTTCATCCCCGAATTCAGAGAGCACTCCCAACACCACCATTGAGGAACAAGAGTGAGAAGGAGATTTCCAATGGTCAAATTTGAACAAGGATGCTCGCTTCAACTCCGACAATGGTCTTTTCATGTCTTCAACATCTCCTTCAGAGATCTTCAATATAGGGAGTCTTTTATTCTGAATTTTCTTTTATCTTTTCATTATCTACTTGTAACGGTAGTGAATTTGCCGCCATGCGTGTGTCGACTAGTCTCGGTTTGGTTTAGCGGGAAAATTGCAGCCTTGTGCGTGGTGACTAGGTTAAGGGTAAATCTAGGGAGTGGCTAGAGGCCTTATCTAGGGAAAGATAGGCTATAGCCAACCGGTCCTTGGGAGAAGGACCGATGAAGAAACAAAAAGTGATTTTTACCTTGTCTCCTTTAATTTCAAGCGTTATTGAAATTTTATCTTTGTAATTCTCTTTGATATATAATATTCATTTTCATTATCTCTGATTTTCTGAAATTGTATTTCATTTTAGATTTCGTAAGGAAAATCACTTTGTCATAATTCTGTGAAACCTAATTTTCTGGAGAGCTAATGCCCGCCATTAACTCTTAATGCCAATTTTAGCAACAAAATCAAAAAAAAATTATTTTCTATAAATCTCTCAGTTTTAACTCAAAAATTTGTAAACCCCTTATTCACCCCCCCCCCCCCCCCCCTAAGAGGGCCATAAGATCCAACAAGTGGTATCAGAGAGGAAGGTTATTCCAAAATGGTTTCATAATCGAGAAAAATGGCGCATCATGATCATGCTTTCATTGAAGGCCAAGGGATTAGTAGACCTCCACTATTTATCGATACTGATTATAATTATTGGAAAACAAGAATGTATTGTTTTTTAATTGCTTTAGATAATGATGTGTGGGGTATGGTGGAACAATGCTACTCTCCACTAACATTTGTTGTTGGAGTAGTTACTATGGAAAAACTGAGAGACAAATGGGATGATAACGACAAGTTAAGGTGCAAGAATAACGCTAAAGCTATGAATGCTTTATTATGTGCTTTGGATAGAACAGAATTTAATAGAACCCGTGCTTGCAAAACTGCTTATACTATATGGAATTTATTAGAAATAACTCATGAAGGTACTTCGCAGGTCAAGGATTCAAAGCCTTTCCAACTTGAATCCGAATACGAGAAATTCCGGATGGAGGCGGATGAAGACGTAGATTCAATGTACACATGGTTCACCAAGATCGTCAATGACTCAGAAGTACTTGGAAAGGTGTTCTCTAACGGACGACTTAGTGAGAAAAATTCTAAGGTCTCTCCCTCCAAAGTTCAATCCAAAGGTGACGGCTATCTCAGAATTGCATGATTTGAAGAAACTCCAAATTGAGAGCCGCATTGGGAACCCCAAGACCCATGAGGTTGAACTTAAAATTCAATAGCAAGAGTACAACTTGGAGCCAAAGAAGTAGGCTTTGGCCATAAAATCAAAGAAGGAGGCTGACGGAGATGGTGATGAAGAGGGCGAGGAGAGCCTTTTTATGAAGAAGTTCAAAAAGTTCATAAAGAATCCAGAAAGGAGAAACACCTTCCGAAAATATTTCATCAAGAAGGGATCCTCATCGAAGAAGGCAAGAGGTAGCGATGAGGATGATGATGAGTGACCACCACCGAAGTGCTACCATTGTAGAAAGATTGGACACATCCGGAGCCAGTGCCCAATATATCTAAAAGAGCATAAAGAAAAGCGGGACATGGGAAAAGAGAAGAAGAGGGTCCTAAAAGCGGCTACTTGGGATGAATCCTCCTCCAACAAATCAAGCAGCTCATCCTCGGGTAGTGAAGAAGAAGCCAATATGTGCCTCATGACAAAGACAAACACACTATCCGATGATGAAAGTAGTGTCCAAAGTGACACTGAGGTAACTCTTCCTACTACTTATGTGATGGTTTATATATTGAGTATTTATAAACATGCAAATTTCAGTACAGAAGAGGGCATATTAAACGAACAGAAGAGGGCATTACTGAATTAGTTTTATATAGTTAAGAACATAACCATCTCAGCACACAGAGTCATAAAATGGAAGCATTTATTTTATTAAGATAAAACCAGTTCACAACTTATCCACTTATTTCTATAGAATGAAAATACAACAAGGTTTAAATATTACAATGTTTACTTCAGCTAAGTGGCTTACAAACATCGGCACGCAGGCCGGCCACACATGAAAAACAGTAAACATATAAACTTGGCCTTCAAGGGCCATCACAGTGGCAATGGCTTCAGGCCACTATTTCCCGCTAGTCTCGCCAGGAACTGTACAAACAAATACACCCAACGAGTAGGAAAATAGGTAACCGGTCAGCTTTAGCTGACCCAGATATAACGACCCACCCGATTCCTGGGGCGGTGGTACTCCTTCCCTGCAAGCAAGCAATAGCAACATTTATTTCACAAGTGCGTCTAAGCACCGCATAGAAACTTTCACCATATACGTCGACTAACGGCCACACGTATTGTGCTCTCAAGGCACCCTTCAGCATACTCCCCGAGTTACGCCACCATGCTAAGGCTTATTTCAACATAGACAACCAAATTGAGCTAGGCTGTACACACGAAGTTCCAACACTCTTCCATAGCCCGGTGCACCGAGGGGCGACCTCTTCACCACCACTATGGGCGGGTTCGGATCATCTAGGCCCGTGCTCAATCATCGTGATCAACTCTGCATGAGGCGGGTAAGCTTTCACATATGCCCGTTACTCAAAGCGAGGCTCGAGAGCCCCTCCAGCTACTTCTACTACGCACCCAGCCCCCAGAACTTAGGTCGCACAGGCTCGCAAAAACTGCTCACTGGGAGATACCGCCGGCGCTAACGCTAGCGCCCGACGCTAGTAATAGAACTCAGTTCTTCAACCATTTCTCAGTTATTTTCTGGGCAACTCCTCCAGACCTCACGGTGCACCTCATAATACTCAGAGCCCGAAAAACACAGCACATATCAAAGAGTCTTCTCCGGCATGCAACAAGCAAGCATCACCAATCCAGACCAACCTATCCAGATGGGCTTCACACAGCATGCCTATGTCCGTACTTCGATTCCCGACTCTAAATGCAAATTCTTGTGTGGATAACATCAACCCACCGGAAGAACTCATCTACTAATTAGTAAAAGTCTTACAAATCATGCAAATCCAAGGACGCACATGTGTAAAGATGTAGGGAGGAGAATCATTACCCTCGGTTCTCATTTCGGTGCCATAACTAGAGAGAGAATCGGCTGGAATCGACGTTGGCACAAGCACGCAAGTAATCTCCTTCGCAAATTTTCCCTTCGGAACGACGAACGGCTAGCCCCCAACGGATCTCCTTCTGCAAACTCTCAGCTCACTTCTCATGCAAACAAGTAGAGAATTATCAGACAAGTGAGAAGAATGGCCGAAAACCAGCTTTTTATACAATTCCGCTACTGCCGGCACTAGCCACTAGCGCCTGGCGCTAGCCCAGAGTCGGTACGGCTTAATCGCTTAAGGATTCGTCGAGAAATGCTACCGCTAGCACTACCGCCTGCGCTATCTTTCGTCGATGAAGTTCTCGGGAAAAGCCACATTCGTCGGCAAATGCCACACTCATCGAGAAAGGACACATTTCTCGGGAAATGCACTACCGCCGGCGCTATCCCTAGCGCCTAGCGCTAGATCATTAGCTTCATAACACTTCCATTTTATTTGCACATGAAACTTGGGGTCTTATAATTCTTCCCCGCTTAAAAGAATTTTGTCCCAAAATTCTAACAGTGCAAATAACAACAAGATACAAAACAAATAACTTGTACCTCAACGGAACAATTCAGGGAACTCGTCACGCATGGTTTGCTCATGCTCCCATAAAAGTTCCTCACGACCGCAAATGTCCAAGCAAACTTTGACTATCTTGATCAGCTTATTCCGTAGCTGCTTAATATCAGTGTCTTCAATGCAAATAGGTGTGACCATCGTCTTCCACCCATCATTGACCGACACTTGATTCGCCACCAACACCTGGCTAGGCTCTGACATAGCTTTACGCAGCACTGAGATGTGAAACACATCGTGCAAACCGCTCAGCTCCGTCGAAAGAGAGAGCCGATAGGCAGCTTCACCAACACAGTCCAGTATCTCGAACGGCCCAAGGTACCGTGGACTAAACTTTTTCAAGCGTCAAATCCTTGACACACCTTTGAAAGGTTTGATCTTGAGATACACCCAGTAGCCCACTTCAAACTCTATATCTCTATGTTTGGCATTGTAGTATTTTGTATGCCTATCTTGCGTCACCAATAATCATTCCCGGATTATTCGGATAGTTGAATTTGCATCTTTGACTTCCTTCATCTTAAACAGCTTCGTCTCTCCCATTTCCGCCCAAGCCAAGGGGTACGACAAGCTCTACCATAGAGGGCCTCGAAGGGCGCCATCTTTATACTTGCTTGATAGCTGTTATTATAAGCGAATTCGATCATAAATAAATGATCTTCCCACTTTTTACTGAAGTCCAGGATGCACATGCGGAGCATATCCTCCAATGTTCTGTTAGTACGTTCAGTCTGCCCATCCGTTTGAGGGTGGAATGAAGTACTAAACTTCAATTTTGTACCCAATAACTGGTGGATTAGCCTCCAATCTTTCGAAGTAAAGCGCCCGTCTTGGTCACTTATGTTGCTACGGGGCACATGATCACCCAAACAACATCATTCCCACTCTGTGATATCTGCAAACCATGCACGAAATCCATCGAAATGTCATCAAATTTCCATTCCGGTACAAGCAACGACTTCAGGAGCCCACCAGGTTTCTGACATTCGGCCTTCACCAGTGCGCAAGTTTGACACTTTGCCACATAAAGGGCGATGTCCTTCTTCAAACCTGGCCACCAAAATAGCCTTTTCATGTCTTGGTATATTTTTGTGCTCCCCGGGTGAATTGAGTATTTTGTGAAATGTGCCTCGTACATCAATTCCTCCCTCAATTTGTCCACACATGGGACGCACAACTGACCGTCTTTCCACATAAGATCGTCATCCAACACAAACTCTACAGTTGACCCATCCTTAGTCTCTGCCAAGAAGTGCTGCATTCTTGAATCAAGCTCCAGGGCCTGTTGTATTCTGTCCGTGAGGTCGTATTGCACCTCATTCCAGTTTAAGCATGCACTTGCACTAGAACTCCTCTCAACACAGGAGATCTCGAAGGCTTCCAGGTCCCTTATCAGACGCAAATCATTCATCTGAATCCATCTGGCCTGCGCAGAAGCCCTCCAGCTCAATGCATCTGCGACGACATTTCCCTTCACGGGAGTATAATGTATCTCGAAAGTGTAGTCCCCCAGGAACTCAATCCACCTTCGCTATCACATATTGAGTTCTTTCTAGTTCAATAGATACTTTAGGCTCTTATGGTCTGTAAAGATATCAACCTTCACGCAATACAAGTAGTCCTGCCATAATTTCAGAATGAAGATCACGACTGCCAACTCCAAGTCGTGGACCGGATAATTACGCTCATGCACTTTCAACTGGCGAGATACATAAGCTATAACTTGACCATTTTGAAGAAGTACGCAACCTAAGCCGCTCCTTGACGCATCGCTGTATATTTCATAGCCTTCTACACCACATGGCAAACACAAGATTGGTGTCGTGGTCAGATGACTCTTTAACTCCTCAAAAGCTCGTGCACACGCTGGTGACCAAACAAACTTTTGATCCTTCCTTGTCAAGGTTGTGAGAGGAAGAGCAATCCAGGAAAAGTTCTCCACGAAGCACCGATAATAGCCGACAAGTCCAAGGAAACTCCTGACTTCCGCTACTGTCGTCAAAATGGGCCACCCCTGGATAACAACTATCTTTGTCGGATCTACTATGATACCCTCACCACTAACCACATGACCATGGAACGCCACCAAGGCTAGCCAAAACTCATATTTGGAGAACTTGGCATACAACTGACTCCGTCGCAGGGTCTCCAAAACTATGCGTAAATGAATCGCGTGTTCTTCTTCAGATTGAGAGTATACCAGAATATCATCAATAAAGACGATCACAACCTTGTCAAGGCACTCTCTAAAGGTCCGATTCATCAGATCTATGAACACTAATGGCGCATTCATCAGTCCAAATGACATAACGGTAAACTCATAGTGCCCGTAGTGGGTACTAAATGTCGTCTTGGGAATGTCGCACTCCCGAATCCATAACTGGTAGTAGCCAGACTTAAGATCCGGCTTCGAATATACAGTTGATCTGACTAGCTGATCAAACAAGTCATCAATTCGAGGAATCAGATACTTGTTCTTCTTGGTCAGCTTATTCAATTCACGGTAGTCAATACAGAGACGTAGGCTTTCGTCCTACTTCTTCACAAAGAGGACCAGAGCACCCCAAGGGGATGTACTTGGGCGGATATATCCATGCTCGAGAAAATCCTATAATTGAACCTTTAACTCCACCATCTCCTTTGGCGCAATCTGGTATGGAGAGTGTGACACAGGCTTGGCACCTGACACCAGCTTTACTATGAAGTCAATCTCTCGCTCAGGTGGCGCCTCAGGAAGATCTTTAGGAAACACATCTGGATACTCCGAGAAAATTGGAATGTCACTCAGACTGGTTTGAGGCTTTGCATCCCCAACAAGCACAACACACAATTCTGCACCTGGCCGAACTGCCTTGACTATTTGGACAGCATACATCAACGTCTTGCTCGATCCTTGCAAACCAGCAAACATAGTCGCATGCTCGGTATTCTGCCCCAGTGTGACCTCCTTAGATGTGCAATCAATGTAGGTCTGCTGCGGTGACAGCCAGTCCATACCAAAGATAACATCGAACTCCGAAAGCAGCAGTATCAATGCTTCCAAATCAAAATCTTGACTTCTGATGCGTACCTTTACCACACATCCTTGATCCGCACACATAGAACACCCATTGGGTAGCATCACATCTAACCTTATCTACATGCTTAATGAAGAGTGTATTATCTGCACTTCCCATTTTATAATCGTGCTTTATTAAAAAATAATGTCAATCTATCATACCAAGAACGTGGCGCTTGCTTTAATCCATAAAGCACTTTCTCTAACTTATACATATGATTTGGAAATTTTTCACTCACATAACCGGGGGATGTTCTACATAAGATTTTTCTTTTATAATCCCGTTTAACAATGCACTTTTAACATCCATTTGAAATAATTTAAATCTTTTAAAACTCACAAATGCAAGAAATATTCTAATTGATTCTAGGTGAGCAACGGGTGCAAAGTTTCATCAAAATCTACCCCTTTGATTTGTGAATATCCTTGTGCAACTAGTCTAGCATTATTCCTTGTAATCCTAGAGTCACTATCTAGTTTATTTTTAAAAATCCATTTGACACATATAACCGGATGATTAGATGGCCTCTCTACTAAATTCCAAACCTTATTACGCGGTATAAATATTTTTTTGTTCTATTTTGGATACAAAACAAAGGTTTGAAAAAGACTCATGTAAAGAAGAACGAGTACTTACCCCTTTTGATAGTTCTCCAATCACAAGCTCCCTTGGATGATCTTTTACAAACTATAGCACACTTGGAGGAACATATTCTACTATCTCTTCTTCTTAATTTCTCCTCTTTTTCTTCTTCTTTTCTCCAAGTGATTTATCATCCATATACTCCAAAGGGGGAAGGGGTTCATCTTCGATTCATGTACGATTAGTATCTACACACAGAACAAACTCATCAAATCTTACATGAATAGACTATTCAAATATTTTAGTTCTTGTATTTAAATTATATATGCCTTACTATTTGAAGAGTAACCAATGAAAATTCCCTCACCCCATTTTTCATCAATTTTTTCTAATGTATCTCTAGTATTTAAAATAAAACATTTGCAACCAAAAACATGAAAATAAGAAACATTGGGTTTTCTCTTAAAATAAAGCCCATAAGGTGTTAATTTTAGAATAGGACAAAGCATGACACGATTAATAATATAACATGAAGTATTAATAGCTTTGGCCCAAAATGATTTAGGCAACCCATTTTCACAAAGCATGGTGCGTGCTAACTCTTGAAGGGTTCTATTTTTCCTCTCCACTGCACCATTTTGTTGTGGTGTGCTTGGATCGAAAAACTCATGTTTAATTCTTAAATCATTACAAAAAGTAGAAAACATATAATTTTCAAATTCTCCTCCATGATCCGAGCGTATGCATTTAATTTTTAAATCAAGTTCATTTTGAATACGAATGCATTGTTTAGTAAATTCAAGAAATGCATCAGATTTGGAAGATAGAAATAAAGTCCAACAAAATCTAGAATAATCATCAATTATTACAAAAGTATATTTTCTACCTCCTAGACTAGAAGTGCTAACTAGTCCAAATAAATCCATATGAATTAACTGAAGTGGTCTAGTAGTAGAAATTACATTTTTGCTTTTAAAAGAATTTTTGAAAACTTTCCTTTTTGGCAAGGCGTACAAAGAGATGATAAATTACCATTAAGCATAGGTAGAACTTTAATTAATTTATCTTTTGATAATTTCAAAATAAGCTTGGTGTTAGAGTGACAAAGATGCCTATGCCAAAGTTCCCATTTGTCATTTTTAGATATAAAGCATATTAAAGATAATTGTGAAAGATCACTAAAGGCAATCATATAAACATTATGAATTCTAGGTGCGGTGAGTACGACATCATTTGTTTTAGAATTTATGACTTTGCAAAGATTTGTAGATGATTCAAATAATACTTTTAAATCATTATCACATAATTGACAAATTGATATTAAATTATGTTTCAAGTCATCTACAAATAAAACATTAGAGATTGAGAAAGATTCATTACCCACTGTGTCGATGCCCATGATCCGTCCTTTTCCGTTATCTCCAAATGATACCAACCCTCCTTTCTTCATCTCAAGGCTAAGAAACTTTGCTTTGTTGCCCTTCATGTGTTTGGAGCATCCTGAGTTCAAATACCACACGTCTTTTTTGTCCTTAGCCTACCAACATACCTAAAAAGGAGATGAGAGTAAAGATACGGATACCCAAGAGGTTCCTCCCATAGAATAGGTGGAAACCTTAGGCACCCATATTTGCTTTATAGCACTACAACCCTTCTTCCTACATGAGTCTGAGATGTGTCCAAATAAATGACATTTGTAACATGATATAAAAGGGGATGAGACCCTTTTCTATGTTTTGGATAAACTCTTGCAGGAAGATGAAATAACATTTGAATTCTAAAATGATTTTTTATTAACAGAAATAAAATTTCTGGATTTATTGCTAACGCCAGTGTTAAGAGTTAACATTGGGCGATAGCTATAGTAACATATCCAAGGCCATATTTGGCACTATCATGGCATTGGTTGGCCAAAATCATGTCAAGAGATCTTTGCCCAACTCTGAATTTTTTAATAGCCATATTTAAATCATGAATACGAGCTTTGAGTGCGGTGTTTTCCGTTACTAACATAACGTGCCGATTCGCAAAACATTTCTTTCCTTCTTCTATTTGAGAAAGAGAGGTTTTTAAAGTTCTTTCTAAATTCCCCGTCTCCTTAGTAAGAATTTTGATATTGGAGTGAGACTTAGAAAGAGCTTCTTCGAGTTCTTTCAATTTTGCCAAGGAGTGATTTCTCTCTTGGTAAGATACCTTCTCTTTCCCTAATAGTTTAGATAAATTTTTGTTTTCTTTTAACAAAAGTTTATTTTCAGAATTTAGAATCTCAATTTCATTTAAACTTTTATAAAAAAATTTGCATGTTTGTAAATACTCAATATATAAACCATCATAAGTGGTAGGAAGACTTACCTCAGTGTCGCTTTGGACACTGCTTTCATCATCGAATAGTGTGTTGCTCTTTGTCATGAGGCACATGTTGGCATCTTATTCACTGCTGGAGGATGAGCTGCTTGATTCATCAGAGGAGGAGTCATCCTAAGTAGCCGTTTTAGGACCTTCTTCTTCTCTTTTCCCATGTGCCGCTTTATTCACGCTCTTTCAGATATTTCGGGCACTAGCTTTGGATGTGTCCGATCTTTCTGTAATGGAAGTATTCTGGTGGTGGTTGCTCATCAACGTCCTCGTCGCAACCTTTTCCTTTCTTCAATGAGGATCACTTCTTGATGAAATGTTTTCAGAAGGTGTTTCTCCTTTCCGGATTCTTCATGAACCTATTGAACTTCTTCACAAAAAGTCTCTCCTCGTCCTCTTCATCGTCATCTATGTCAGCCTCCTTCTTTGATTTTAAGGCCAAAGCCTTCTTCTTTGGCTCCATGTTGTACGCTTATTGTTGAATTTTGAGTTCAACCTCATGGGACTTGAGGTTCCGAATGAGGCTCTCAATTTAGAGCTTCTTCAAATCGTGCGACTCTGAGATAGCAGTCATCTTTGGATTGAACTTTGGAGGGAGTGACCTTAGAATTTTTCTCACCAAGACGCCATTGGAGAACTTTTTTCCAAGTACTTTTGAGTCATTGATGATCTTGTTGAACCTTGTGTACAATGAATCTACATCTTCATCCACCTCCATCTTGAATTTCTCATATTCGAATTCAAGTTGGAAAAGCTTTGAATCCTTGACCTACGAAGTACCTTCATGTGTAATTTCTAATAAATTGCATGTATCATAAGCAGTTTCGCAAGCGCAAGTTCTATTAAATTTCATTCTATCCAAAGCACAAAATAAAGCATTCATAGCTTTAGTGTTATTCTTGCATCTCAACTTATCATTATAATCCCATTTGTCTCTCAGTTTTTACATAATAACTTCTCCAACAACAAATGTTGGTGGAGAGTAGCATTGTTCTACCATACCCCACAACACATCATTATCTAAAGCAATTAAAAACAATGCATTCTTGTTTTCCAGTAATTATAATCAGTACTGGCAAATAGTGGAGGTCTACTTATCCCTTGACCCTCAAAGAAAGCATGATCATGACGCACCATTATTCCCGGTTGTTAAACTATTTTGGAATAACCTTGCTCTGATACCAATTGTTGGATCTTATGGCGCCCTTAAGGGGGGTGAATAAGGGGTTTACGAATTTTAGAGTAAAACGGAGAGTTTCATAGAAAAACAAAACTTTTTGATTCTAGTGATAACGCCAACGTTAAGAGTTAATGTTGGGTGTTAGCTCTCCAAAAAATTAGGCTTCACAGAATTATGTCAAAGTAATTTTACTTATGAAAACTTAAATGAAATACAATTCCCAAAAAATCAGAGATAATGAAAATTAATATTATATTTCAAAGAGAATTACAAAGATAAAATTTCAATAACGCTTGAAATTAAAGGCGGCAATGTAAAAATCACTTTTTGTTCCTTCACTGATCCTTCTCCCAAGGACCGGTTGGCTATAGCCTATCTTTCCCCAGATAAGTCCTCTAGCTACACCCTAGATCTACTCTTGACCTAGTCGTCATGCACAAGGCGGCGAATTTCCCTCTAAACTGAACCCGGCCGAGTCACCACGCGCAAGACGACAAATTCAATACCATTACAAGAAAATAGTGAAAAGATAAAATTAAATTCAGAATAAAGACTCCCTATAATGAAGAGCTCTGAAGGAGATGTTGAAGACACACAATGACCATCGTCGGAGTTGAAGCGAGCGTCCTTCTTCAAATTTGATCATTGGAAATCCCCTTCTCACTCTTGTTCCTCAATGGTGGTGTTTGGAGTGCTCTCTGAATTCGAAGATGAAATGCTCTCACAGAATATTGGAATGAAGGCTTCAAGGAACAACCTTTGAGCAACGAAATCAGCTTTTTAAATAGGCACGGGAACTAACGTTGGGCATTAAGAAGTTAACACCAGCGTTAGAGATCGTGTATAGTCATGGCTAAGATTATGAAACCATCGAGATCGTGGCAGATCATGGACTCAATGCGAGCATTAGCTCCAACACTGGCGTTGGCCCTTAGTTATCGATGATATTTATTCTCCACGTCTCGACGAAATCCCTTCGCGATGATAGGTTACGCTGGACGTTAATGTCTAACACGGGGCGTTAACCTCTAACGCGGGGTGTTAGCTTCTAATTTGGGGCATTAGCTCTCTTTTCATAGAATTGTCATCAATCAACATCCTGTTTATAGGGTTATTTATCTATAGTACCTGCACACTATATATATAAAGCAAGATCAAATAAATCATGTGATTTGTTATTCTCAAACTATGAGATGTGGAACATAAGCTCCAACATTCAGCACTATCGTCAGCGGTATAACTTACATCCCCGTGATAGCTCTCAATTCATAGTGTGTCTTCATTCTGCATTGTATTTCTTTTATGGGGGTATTATACATATAGTTAATGCATGCTATAAACACACGACAAGCATGATCAAATACATAATGGGATTTATTATTCTCAAATAAAGAGAGGTGGAACGTATGTTCCAACAATCTCCTCCTTTTGATAATAATAAATCCACTAAGAACAAAATCCATTATAGTAGTGTTGTGTTTATAGAAAATGCAATAAGTAATAATCATGAAAAACATGTATACTCCCCTTATATGGACGCTCCCCCTACATAGATGCATTCTTTGTATTTTCTATAGAGCTCCCCCTAAATTATTAGATTTCCTTAATTTTCTCTCCCCCTTTTGGTATTATCAAAAAAGGGTAGATTTGAGTTTTAGCGATAAGCTTTATGTTGCTCTATGTAGAGAAGTCATAAGATAGATGCTACATGGTGAAAAAAAACATGATCGAGAATAAGTAGTGTTGGGAAAACCCCTTTTTATTTATCTAACAAATTATCTTAAAATGTTTTCATTAGTAAGGTTGTATTACCCACATTGTATAGAAAGGGTAAAATGGTCATTAGATGTCCTAGGATATCACATTCACTTAGTGTGTCAAGACCAGGCCTAAGAGAAGCACAAAATTTAGTTGAGTTTAAACTTGCGTCGAATAGAAGTCGACGAAACTTCGACTAAATGTCGACGCAACTCTGACTAAATGTCGAAGTAACTCAAACTTCCTATCAAAGTATCAAGTCAAGTCAATGCAACATCGAAAGGAACTCGACGCAGAAGGAAGAGCCTATCAAATTCATATCAAAAGTCGACGCAACTTCGACTTCAATTCGATACAGAAGATAAAGGTCAAGTCCAAGTCTTCAATTCGACGAATATGTCGATAAGTAATCGACGCAACGTCGACATCTGAGTTCAGCCATAGCTAAGAAGGAATTCAAATCTACTTCTATAAGAACTCAGAGGTGCGTCGATATGACAAAAGATGAAGTCGATGCAGCGTCGAATACAGACAGAAACAGAAGGTTTTCTGCTATCCTTTCTGGTGTTTTTCTAGATGATCTGCAAGGCTAAAATATGTTCTCCAATGGCTCATTTATTGTCAAGAATGGAATGGAGCATTCCATAGATACAACAAAGACATTCTTGGAAGTTATTCAAATCAGATGGACGGGTCGGGAACAAAAATAAAAGGAAACATCAATTGTTCAATGGACATTCCTTCTAAGGACAGTCCAGAAGAAGAATGAAATTCAAACTCAAATCATAGAGCATAAGTATGTTGAGGAAGAAAAGAACATTCAACTGATTCATTATTCTGTCTGTTGAATAGGGCTTCTTCTCCTTCTTCCTCCTCCAACCCTAAGACAGGACAGATGAACAACTTCTGTGGACAGGAAAAGTTCACAATAGCACTGCTGCCTCTTCTTATACATCACATAGCAGTAAGTCAACAAAAGTGCAGAGAGGATAAGGATCAATCTTATAACCCTTGCAATTATCACTATCTTAAGCAAGGGTTCATCATATTCAGATCTTGAGAAAAATAGAAGCAACATCATCCATAGAGATAGCTTCTGAAGGATTCTTACTAAAGAATTCTATTCTCTTCTTTCTTCTCCGAATACTATTCTCATTCCCCAACTGTAAAAGGGTTTTAAACCCTCTTTCAAAGGATTCCGTGGTTCTATGAGTCTCCTTATCAAAAGACTCAGTGTTTCTAAGAGTCTCCTTATCAAAAGGCTCAGTGGTTCTGAGAGTCTCCTTATCAAAAGACTCAGGCACTGTTAGTTCAATCCTACCAGGGAGGTAGAAGAGTGGATTACCCATATTTTGGGGAACCAATATAAAAATTCTGTGTCATCTGCCTTGATTTTATGTGTTGTCCAGTTTACTATTTTTCTGTTTCATATTTTCTATGCTAACTTTATTCATTTTTGTTATTGGTGATTGCATAGTACTTACTAGTTTTATTGTGTGTGCATAACTACGGTATAAAAGTTCTAAAACTCTATTCACCCCCTCCCCCTAAGGAATACTCAGAGGCATACTGTGCACTTTCAAGTAGTAAACACAGCGAAAAATATAGAGTAAGCATTTTTTTATTTAAAGGAATAGTCATGATATAACTTTGTTGAAAAATAAATACTCATGATCGAGTGGAAAACATAATAAGCACTCTTAAAAATAAACATCTTTGAAATAATAAGAGAACAAAATATAGGGATTTTTAAGTTTGATAAGATGATGTTTTGAAGTTTGAAGTACAAGTGATGCTATTACATTAAAATATTGCAAGCATGATTTGAAATATAAAGAAAAGATAACGACTATAATGTAAATTAATTTGCATTTCAAGTAAGGATAAACATTGTAGCGGTTATGTTTTGTCATATAGTGTACTTATTAAAGTTTGTAGAGAATAGTGTAGATGTGCTTTAGAGTCCAATTCTCAAGAGTGGAAGTTTTATATAAGATAATGATGTGTACAAGAGTGTTTTGATAAAGTATACATTGTTGGAACATGGTTTTTCGCATCTCTTTAGTTTGAGAATAACAAATCCCATATTGTATTTGATCAAGTTTGTCTTGTGTTTATAGTGTGCGGGAACTCACGGGTATGACACTAGGATGCTACAAGTTGAATGAGGAATTGATCAAGGGCAAACATGCAAAGTGACCACTAACATGTGGCGTTAGCAATAGCGCTGGCATTAGCGTCTAGTTGATATTGACATCATGTCAGATGCTGGTCTAGTTAACATAGGAGGCTTCACAATGATATGCACTATCGTTGGGTGCTATCACTAATGCCATGCGTTAGCTCTAGAATATGCAAGCGCGCCAAATTGAAATTCAAGGGGAGATCTCTGGAGGGAAGAAGGATGCACATATGGAAGGTTACTACAGTTGGGCGGTATCGCTAACGTCGGGTGTTAGTGTTGCCTAAGATGTAATGATTCCTAAATTGCAAAATTTCCATCCCGGATTGACGATTCTAGTGCCAAAATTGTTTCCTAAAGTACTGCAGCCAGGCGTTATCAATACCATTAGTGGTATTGGTCTTAGTCTATAAAAGACCATTCTCATTCCACTTTTATTTGTGACCAAGAATATAATTCTATAACTCCGTGAGATGTTCAGAGATCCTTCATTTCAGACGAACATGGTGCTCCCACCAATAACATTAAAGATCAAATGTGATATTCGAAGGAGGATTTGATCACGCCGATTCAACACGAAGAACGAATGCTGTTACTTCAACAATCTCTTGTGTTCCTTCGCCATCTCCTTCAGAAGTTCACTATAGAGAGTTTTTACATTTCAAACTCATATTGCACATTCTTTTATTTGTTTCTTTGTCTTTGTATTGACTTTGTGTTTTGGTGGAGAACTCGCCGCGGGTGTTGATGACTAGTTCCATGGGATTAGATCTAGGGGTGTTCGATACCTTATCTAGGGATAGATATGCTAGAGCGGCTTGAGGCCAAATATAGGGATAGATAGGCCAAAGACAACCAGGTTTTGGGAGAAGAGTCGGTATAAAAAACAAAAGGAGATTTTTATTTATCGCCTTGATCTTAGCGTCATAGAGATCAAAGTTTTGTAATACTCTTTAGTGAAATAAAAATCATGGCTTTCTTTATTTTATCAAATTACTGTTATTTTATCTTAAGGATTCAAAGTAGAATATTTGTAAACTAACATTTTAGAAGGATCAATCTCTGCAAGCTAACGCCAGGCGATAAAAGCTACTACTGGAGGTAAGTAATAGAGATTGAACATTTCCTTCACCATCATATTAAAACTATTCTTCTGTGGTAAGTGAAGTTTTTCAAAACAATATTTCAGAAAACACTTATAGAACTAAATTTCAAAGAGCCCTAATTCACCGCCCCCCCCCCCCCCCTTTAAGTACGTCAGTAGATCCAGCAAGTGGTATCAGAGCGTGGTTATTCCAAAAAAGGTTTCACCATCGGGAATAATGGCGCACCATGATCTCGATTTTTATGAGGGGCAAGGGATTAGTAGACATCCTTTATTTAACGGATCCGACTAAAATTATTGGAGAACTAGGATGCGGTGTTTTTTAATGACTTCAGATATAGAGGTCTGGGATTTGGTAGAACAATGCTATTCTCCTCCTGCATTAGTAGTTGGAGAAATAACCATGGAAATACCAAAAGATAAATGAGGTGAAACTAATAAAACTAAATGTAAAAATAATGCTAAAGCTATAAACGCATTATTTTGTGCTTTAGATGGAACTGAATTTAATCGTGCCTGTGCATACGAAACAGCTTATGATATTTGAAATTTATTGGAAATAACTCATGAAGGTACTTCGCAGGTCAAAGATTCAAAGCTCTTCCAACTAGAATCGGAGTACGAAAAATTCTGGATGGATCCTGATGAAGACATCAATGCAAGTACACACGATTTACAAAAATCATAAATGCCTCAAAAGTACTTGGAAAGATGTTCTCAAATGGCGATTTGGTGAGAAAGATTCTCAGATCTCTCCCACCAAAATTCAACCCAAAAGTGACGGCCATTTCAAAATTTCATGATCAAAGACTGCTCCAAATGGAGAGCCTCATCGGAAATCTAAAAACCCATGAGGCTGAACTCAAGATTCAACATGAAGAGTACCATACGAATCCAAAGAAGAAGGTCTTGGCAATGAATTCGAATAAGGTGGCCGATGATGATGATGATGAAGAGGATGAAGAAAGCCTCTTCATAAATAACTTTAAAGGATTCATGAAGAAACCGGAAAGGCAAAACTCCTTCCAAAAATACTTCACAAAATATGCAAGGAAGAAGGGATCATCTACTAAAAGGGAAAAAGGTAGTGATGATGACAACAAGCAGCCATCATTGGAGTGATACCACTGTAGAAGGACCGGACACATTCTAATTCAGTGCCCAAAGTACCTGAAAGAGAAAAAAGAAAAGCGGCACAAAGGGAAGCAAAAAAAAAGGTACTAAAGGCGGCCACTTGGGATGACTCCTCCTCCGAGGAATCGAGCGTCTCAACCTCCAGCAATGATGAAAAGGAAAACATGTACCTCATGGGAAAAAACAATGAACCGTCAGATGATGAAAGCAGTATCCAAAGTGACACTGAGGTACCTCCTCCAATTTATAATGACCTATATGATGAATACTTACAAACTTGCAAATAATTTGATAAAAGTTTACAATATCTTGACATTTTTAAAAGTTAAAATAAAATCTTATTAAAAATAAAATAAAAAAATTAACTAAAGAATTAAAAACATTAGGAAAAGAGAAGGTTCATTGCTAGGAGTGCAACCATTCTTTGGCAAAGGTAAAGGAACTTGAAGAAGCTCTTTCTAAGGCCCACTCCCATATGGAATCTCTTACAAATGAAAAGGGGGCATTAGAAAGAATCTTGAAAACCTCTTTTTGTAATGTTAGTAAATGAAAACACCGCTTTGAAAGCCTGAATTCATGATTTAAATATGGTCATTGAAAAATTCAGAGTTGGCCAAAAATCCCTTGACATGATTTTGGCCAACCAATGTCATGGTAGTGCAAACTATGGGCTTGGTTATGGCTCTAGAAGGTATCATCTGGCGGTAACTCCTACCGCCGACGATATCAATAATTCTAGAAATCTAAATTCCTATTATAAAAAATCAAATAATATTTCTTCTAGTCCTACATCTTCCAGCAAGAGTACCCAGAAATCTCTGAAAAATGTCTCAATCCCCTTTATTTTGTGTCAATTGTCTTATCTTTGGACACACCACAGACTCTTGTAAGAAGATGGGAAGAAGTGCCTTAAAGAAAATCTGGGTGCCTAAGGTTTCCACCTACTCTATGGGGGAACCTCTTGGTATCTGTATCTTACTCTCATCTTCTTATTAGTTATGTTGTCAGGCTAAGGACAATAAAGACATCTGGTACTTAGACTTGGGATGCTCCAAACACATGACGAGTGACAAAGCAAAGCTCCTTAGCATCGTGAAGAATAAAGGAGGGATGGTGACTTTTGGTGATAATGGAAAAGGAAGGATCATGGGCATTGGTATAGTGGGTAACGATTCCTTTTCAATCTCAAATGTTTATTTGTAGAAGGTCTAAAACACATCTTAATCTCAATAATTCAATTATGTGATAAAGGTCTAAATATCATATTTGAATCTTATACAAACCTTTGCAAAATTATAAATCTTATAACAAATGATATAGACCTCACTGCACCTAGAACACACAATGTTTACATGATTGCTTTTCATGATCTTTCTCATTCTTCAATAAAATGCTTAATTCCCAAAAATAATGAATTAGAACTTTGGCAAAGGCGACTTAGTCACTCTAACACCAAGCTTATTTTAAAATTAGCAAAAGATAAATTAATTAGAGGATTATCAATGCGTAACGGAAATCTATCGTCACTTTGCTCGCCTTGCCAAAAAGGAAATTTTTCAAAAAATTATTTAAAAGTAAAAATGAAATTTCTACTACTAGACCTCTATAATTAATCCATATAGAACTTTGTGGCCCGGTTAGCACTGCTAGTCTAGGTGGTAGAAAATATACTTATGTATTAATTGAAGATTTTTTAGATATTGTTGGACACTTTTTCTTACCTCCAAATCTGATGCGATTTGTGAATTTACTAAATTATGCAATTCTATACAAAATGAACTTGATTTAAAATTAAAATACATAAGCTCAAATCATGGAGGAGAATTTGAAAATGAAAAATTCGCTACTTTTTGTAATGATCTAGGAATTAAACATGAGTTTTTTGCTCTACGCACCCCACAGAAAGAAAAAATAGAACCCTACAAGAACTAGCATGCACTATGCTATCTGAATATGGGTTACCTAGATCTTATTGGGCTAAAGTCATTAGCACTTCATGTTATTTTCGTTAGCACTTCATGTTATTTTCATGTACTTTCAAACGGAACCTAATGTATCTTATTTTCGTGTATTTGGTTGCAAGTGTTTTTTATTAAACACAAAAAACACTTTAGGAAAATTTGATGAAAATTTTGATGTTGGAATTTTTCTTGGCTACTCTTCTACTAGTATGGCTTATATAGTATATAATAAATGAACCAAAATAGATGAAGAATCTATTCATGTGCAATTTGATGAGTTTGTTCCTTGTGTTGAAGTTATTACTATAGGAAATGAAGAGGAATCTCTTCCCCTTTGGAGCATGAAGATGATGAACCACTTGAAGAACAGGAGGAGGAAAAGGAAGAGCAAGAGGAATATGTACCTCCAAGTGTGCTTAAGTTTTCAAAGAGTCATCCAAGGGAACTAGTCATCAGAGAACCATCAAAAGGGGTAACTACTCGTTCTTCTTTACATGAGTCATTTCCAAACTTTTGTTTTGTTTCCAAAATTGAACCAAAAAATGTTTCAACCTCTTTAAATGATGAATTTTGGTATTTAGCTATGAATGAAGAATTAGATCAATTAGAACGTAATAAGGTTTGGAAATTAGTAAAGAGGTCATCTAATCCTCTTGTTGTAGGCGTAAAATAGATTTTCAAAAATAAATTAGATGGTGACTCTACGATTACTAGGAACAAAGCTCTCTTAGTTGCACAATGTTATTCACAAATCAAGGGGGTAGAGTTCGATGAAACATTTGCACCTGTTGCTCTCCTATATTCAATTAGAAATTTTCTTGCATTTGTGAGTTTTAAAAGATTCAAACTATTTCAAATGGATGTTAAAAGTGCCTTTTTAAATGGGATTATAAAAGAAGAGGTTTATGTTGAACACCCCCCCCCCCCCCCGGGTTTTATAAATAAAACTTTTCAAATAATGTGTATAAGTTAGAAAAAACACTTTCTGGTTTGAAACAAGTGTTACGTGCTTGGTATGAAAGATTAACATCGTTGTTATTAAAACACAATTATCAAATGGGAAGTGTCGATAACACACTCTTCATTAAACATGTTAATAATGAATTGATTATATTACAAATTTATGTATATGATATCATTTTTGGAGCCACTAATGAAGAGTTGTGTAAAGAAGTAGTAATAGTGATGCAAAAAGAATTTGAGATGAGTTTGGTAGGAGAACTTATATACTTTCTAGAATTTCAAATCACACAAAGTTATTATGGAATTTTTATTTGCCAAACTAAATATGTTCATGACATGCTAACAAGATTTGGATTTGAAAACCTAAAATAAGCTACCACACTAATGAGTGCATCAGTAAAATTAGGAATAGATGAAGCTGATATTTCTATTGATCAAATTATATATAGAGGAATGATAGGATCATTATTATACTTGAGTGCATCTAGACCTGATATTATGTTTGTCGTTTGTTTATATGCTAGATTTCAAGCTAATCCAAAATAATCACATTTAAAAGCGGTTAAACGAATCTTTAGATTTCTAATTTGAACACCTAGATTAAAATTATTATATCCACATAATGATTCCTTTATTTTACATGGCTATTCTAATTTAGATTATGTGGGTTGTTCATTAGATTGTAAGAGCACTAGTGGCACATGTCATTTCTTAGGCCCTTCACTTGTAGCATGGTCGAGTAGGAAAATGAATTTTGTTTCCCTCGATCTCCACCACCGAGGTCGAATATATCGCACTAGGTAGTTGTTGTGAACAAGCCTTATGGATGTGACAAACACTAGAAGACTATGGAATTCATCTAAATAACATTGAATTGAAGTGTGACAACAAGAGTGCAATCGATCTAACTAACAATCTCGTTCACCATTCTAGATCCAAACATATAGACGTTCGCCATCACTTCATTAGGGATCACAATAAGAAGGAACATGTGAGGGTTAGCTTTATTAGTGTTGATTCACAAATTGCGGACATTTTCACTAAACCACTCCCCGATGCACGATTCAATCGACTTAGATTAGAATAGCATGTTTTGGATATCTCAAACTAAAACTGTAAAATCCAAAACCTTCTTCTGCATATTCTCTAAGTTCCTTACTACATATAGTAGCCCTCATCATGGCACATTAGAATCAAGAAAAATCAAAGTCGAAAAACCTCTGTCTGCTAATGCCAGGAGTTAGGTCCTAACGTCGGCGGTAGCATATTTTCCTTTAATTCCTTTTTTTAAATGAGTGAATAGTTAATTTCTTGCTTATCCTTTCTGCTTTTAGAAAATATTACGTACTTTTATGAAATTTTCTTCAAGAAAATGAACGACTCTTAAACAAAACTTTCAAAAACTCAAAAATATGTTTTTACTTATAAAGTTATTCAAATTCATGTTTTGTATTTTCCAAAAAAACTAAACTAAAAAAACTACTCCTTTTCATTGCATATTGTTAAGGATGACTAGATATATCTCTTAAAGATTATTACAATGTATAATTTTATCTTCAAGTTTCTTTCAACATTGTTTTTGGTTTATCATGCCTTGAATATTATCTTGTAAATATGCAATGAAATTGTTTATAGAAATATGTGTATGATTGCTTAGCATGCCTCTAAGTATGAGTAATATTTTATGTTTGATAATGATTTACTCACTCGCATCTTTGATAACCTACATATGTTTTTAATCTTACTCTTGCATGATTGTGTAGTGTAACAACATACAATTATTGATATATATGACTAGACTACCTACACCATATTAAAAATTTCTTTGATGCACTTACTTTTCATGAGAAGTGTGTTCAAAAATTCAAAACTATATGTTTGCAAAAAAATAAGTGAATTCGGAGACCTTTGTCACTAAACTAAAATTCAAATGAATAAATGACAAAGATAACTCCATCAAGCACTACTCACCCTCCTGATAAGTCTTAAAGTGCATTGTGAGGTTAAGCACCTTGGAGAGAATTGTAAAGTGTCTTGTGCAAACACATCTATACACCACTTATCTTTAGTGCACCGGATCACAAAAAATATAATCAAAATAAAATCTTATGTGTTCCACCAAGCACTACTTCACTCCCTGATAAGTCTTAATGAGTATTGTGTGTGCAAAGCACCTTGCTAGTTGTACTATATTCTTGTACATTGATAAAAAAAATAGCTTTGTGGGTAGAAGTAATTCAAAAAATGAATTTTTGATAATGTTGTGTTTATTACATTGCATATGTCATGTATTTTGATTAAATCATTTGTATACTTTTATCAAAACACAATTGTAAACATCATTATTGAAAGTGCATAGTTGTTCTCCTGAGAATTCTCTAAAGAGGGGTGAATAGAGATTTACCAACTCTTAATAAAACTTTCTCAGAAATTATTACTATTCCCTAGGCATCCAAAATTCCAACTAGAATTAAAGCAATCATAGAATAATAATGATAAATATGAGACAATCACTGAAAAAGCACAACCACAGAATACACCAGAACTTATAGTGGTTCCCAAACACTTATGGGTACATCCACTCTTCTACCCCCTTGGTTGGAATTCACTATCACAGTGTTGAGTCTTTTGATAAGGAGACTCTTCGAACCACTTAGTATTTTTATCAGGAGACTCTTACAACCACTGAGTATTTTGATCAGGAGACTCTTGCAACCACTAAGTCTTTTGATCAGAAGACTCTTAGAACCAGTTATGAATCCTTTGAAGAGGGATTTTTAAAACTCTTTTACAATATGTTTACAGGTAAAAGAATGAGAGATCATAATAAAAAATCAGAACAATTATATGAGTTAGAGAATTCTTCTGATCAAGATCGTCTCTCGGAAGCACTGAGGATCTTTGAGCACTATAGTGGATGATAAATCTTCAGATTTGGTGAATCCTTGATAAGCAGAAGGTCAAGAATTGTTCTTCTTCACAGACATGGTTCAGATGATCTTGTTCTTGATTATCTTCTTTCAGAGGAAGGATCAAGATGAATCTCTGCAGATTGAGAGAAGAAATCTACAGTCCATAATTCTATCGAGTAGAATGAGAGAGAGATAGAGAGATGAAGAAAGACCTCCTCCCTTTTGGAATTCTGTATCTATATAATCATCTGTCAATTCAATTAAATTAGAATCGAATCACTTTCCCTTCTGATCCATTCTCTAATTGGAATGTAGGAGGAGAATTATAGCTTTCTTTTGATATGTGTTGATAGTCTGTCAATGATCTTCAATATAACTTCCAATTTTATCACCTCTGAATCTTAAGCGGCTTCCTTTCTCTATTTGTACTCGTGCGACCCGTTAAGATTCAAATAACTTATATATATATAATCTGTATTATCCTCAGAATCAAATTAAAGAAGTTTCCATTTTTGAACTGTATTCGACGTTATGTCGAATCTCTTCTGACTTTATATTGACACACCTTTGAATTCCATTAGAAGCTACGTCGAAATCTGCTTCAGAAAACCTAAGCTTTGAAAAGAACTCTGCTATCGACGTTGCGTCGATTCATTACCGACGTATCCGTCGAGATAAAAGAGCGTAGACTTCAACTTCAGACTTCTACGTCGAATACCATTCGATGTTGCGTCGAGTTCAACTTTCATCAGTACTTTGAATCCTTCATGACGTAATATCTCAATCTCCTTAATGTTTATAATTTAGAGTGAATCAAAGCATACATCGACTTAGACTTTTGTCACTGCGTCGATACATAGTTGATGTTGTGTTGACTACCAATCAAATGAAGCATCGACTGCCAGTCTAAGTTGCCTTTTACTTCCTTTCAAAGTTGCTTCGACTTCCAACCGAAGTTGCGTCGACTGCTTTTAGACGCGAGATTAACTCAACTAATTTTTGGTCTCCTTTTGACTAGGCTTTGACACCATAAGGTGAATATGACATCCTAGGACATCCAATGACCAACTTACCCTTACTATACAACTTGGGTAATAATTCCAAGATAATGAAATCACTTCTACATAATTTGTAAGGTAAATCATGAGGGTGTTTTACGTACCCAACAATCTCTCCCTATTTAGCTTAGCAAATTTTACAGACTCTTAAATGATTTCAAATATACTGGAAAGGAAAATAATACAAATACAATGAAAAGGACAGTAATATATAAAATGTAGAGAGTCTTCTGAGATAAAATTTGAAACTTCAGAATGATAAAGAATAATTATGTCCACCATAATTGAGTTACCCACAATAAGCTTTCAACTTTTTCTTTGCTACGAATTCAGAAAAGGTTTCATAGAGTTGTTTGAATTTTGCTTCCACGTACTTGAAGTTAACAGCTTTTGCCTTTTCTGGATTTTTCTAAATTCTGTCACAACCTTTGAATAGCTTTTCAATATCAACTTCAGCATCAGGATAGACATCATTTACTTTGAATCCAAGGCTTAGGATTTTAGCTGTCAATTCATTTATTATATCCAAGTCTTCCTCATTTGATTCAGGATCTGGCACTATGAAAGTTTATTGTGTGATACCAGGAGTTGGTGCTATTTTGAAAAAAATCTTTCTACTCTTTTGTGTTGAAATGGCTAAGCTGCTATTTTATAATTAAATCCAAGACCCCTTTTATGAAGTTGTCCTTCATCTTTCAGAAGTTTTGCTTCGGGATTTTGTAGCATATTTTGAAGGGTCAAACAAAGTACTTGGGATTTTGATGGCTTCTTTGATCTGCTTTTCTTCAACTACATCTTTCCCTTTCTGGAGCCTTTCAATAAACTTCTTTCTATTATCCTCAATATCTTTTTGAAGAGCCTTATATACATACTAATCCCTTTCTCTAATTTCATCAAAGGCTCTATCAAGTTCTGTATTAGTATATACTTTCATCTTATTTTTAGGCATTTGAATCTTCTCATATGTTTTATAATATGATTCGTCCTTCTTGTACTGCTTTCTTTCTTCTTTGGAATACCTTTCGTAGATAGGTATTTACTTTCCACATGTTCTTTGGACTTTTTAGGAACTGTATTTTTTATTTTCTCAGGAACAACTTTCTTTTCTTTAACAGGAGCTACAAGAGATACAGGTGTTGGTGCTAGAACTGAAGGAAGCAGAACAGGAGCAGGAGGAAGCAAAATAGGAGACATAGTTGTTGATTATTTTGAAATAGGTTTCATTTCTGTGTTCTCAGTAATAGGTGATTCATTTCATACTGTAGGTTCTTTAAAACTTTTCCAATAATCAGCGTCATTGGATAAAAGGTCAGATACCTCCTGAACTAAACACTCCACTGGATTGTAGACAGGAATCTATTTGGATAATATAGCGCAGGAGCGATAAAGAGTTGAGAAATGACTGTCGGTTCTCCTTTAGAAACATAAGGAGGGTATTGATACGCAGGAGTCCCTTCATGTATCCAGGACATTAGTTCATGCTCAATATCAGTATAAACTGATTCAGAATGGGGCATGTTGTCACCCTTCTCCCCCTTCTTTATATCATTGATGAAAGATATAAAGACCTCGGTAGGAAACTCTGATGACCTCAGTTCCTTCTCAATTGCTTTCGTCTGAGCTGAGAGACGCTTCAACCTGCGATGTTGTTCAGATAGTTTTCGATAACAGTCTTCTGAGAGTTCCATGTATAGAGATGAAAATTTGGACAGCAATGTTTCTAAAGCCAAATCAATCGCTTCAAGGATGTCACTGTTAGAGGCCATTGGTTGTCTGTGGGTAACTAGAAAGAAAAGAGAAGACGAGAGTAGAAAAATAAGAAAATAAGAGAGCAAGAGAAAGAAAATTTGAAAACACAATGAAGTCAAATGAATGTGTTGCTTTTAGAAGGTGATCCATCATAACTTAGGGTTTTACTCGAAGAAATGTGGAAAATAAATAGATGCAGTGCACCAAAATAGGTCAAAGTAGCTTATACAAGAAAGTTTTGTGCGTGCTCGAAATGTCGACATTGCGTCAAGTGGCAATCGATGTGACTTCGAATAAATGCAACACCAATTGAGTCTATGCATGCATTGATATGAATTCGACGCTGCAATAAGTGTTATTCAAATTAACTATCTCAAAAAGCTCTCGAAGCTGACGTCGAGTAGAAATCAATGATGTGTCAATTTGTATTCGACGTAGCTCTGAATAAACATTTAAATTTTTCTCAAAGAAATTGCTGCTTTTTCCCAACAATAACTTTCTATGAAAAATAGATTTTACTAGATAATATATGTGACCTAGATAGCTCCATCAAGCATTCCTAATGCATTAATGAATAAATTTTACTTGTTTTAATCAAGTGGCTTAGTGAATATATCATCCCTTTGATTATCAGTGGAAATGTATTGAAGAGATCTTACCCTCTCTACATTATCTCTGAGAAAGTTGTGTCTTATCTCTATGTGCTTAGTTCTACTCTGGAGAACAGGATTGAAAGCTATAGAAATAGAAGTATAATTGTCACGGAATATTGTGGAGTTCTCAAGAGTCAAGTTGTAATCCAACAACTAATTCTGCATCCATAATATTTGTGAGCAGCAGCTTCCTGCAACTATATAGTCAGCTTTAGCAATAGAAGTGGAGACTGAGGTTTGCTTTTTGCTAAACCAAGAAATCAGTCTAGCAACCAAGAATTGACAAGTTCCAGAGATGCTTTTTCTATCAAGCCTGCACCCAGCATAATCAGCATTTGAGTAACCTACTAGCTCAAATCAAAACTCTGTGGGATACTATAAGCCAAGTTCATGTGTACCCTTTAGATATCTGAGAATTCTTTTTACAGAACTCATGTGGGATTCCTTGGGGTCAACCTAAAATCTAGCATATACACAAGTAGCAAACATTATGTCGGGCCTGCTTGTTGTAAGATAGAGAAGAGAGCGAATGGATGCTCTATAAGTCTTTTGATCAAATGACAGACCTTTTTCATCTCTATCGAGTATAGTATTGGTTTTCATGGGGGTTTTCATGGTAGAGACATTTTTCATCCCAAATTTCTTGATAAGCTCTTTAGTGTATATGGATTGGGATATGAATATGTCATATGCACTTTGCTTTACATGAAGTACAAGAATGTAGGATAATTCCCCTATGCTACTCATCTCAAACTTAGACTGCATTAGGTCAGCAAACCTTTGGCAAAGTCTTTGGTCTGTGGAGCCAAATATGATGTCATCTACACATATTTGTACTAGAAGTAGCTGATTCTTATGTGCTCTAGTGAAAAGTGTTTTATCCACCTTTCCTCTTACAAAGGTGTGTTCTAGAAGAAAGGTGGACAAGGTCTCATACCAAGCTCTTGGAGCTTGCTTGAGACCATATAGTGCTTTATCTAACCTATAAACAAAAGAGTGATGAGTTAGATTGACAAAACTTGGTGGCTGCTCTACATATACTTCTTCTTAAAGAGTTCCATTCAAAAATGCACTCTTCACATCCATCTGATATACCTTGATTTTCATGTGAGCAGCATAAGCAAGAAACATTTTGATTGCTTCCATTCTAGCCACTAGAGCAAAAGTCTGGTTGTAGTCAATTCCTTCTTCTTGATTGTATCCTTGAGCCACTGGTCTGGCTTTATTTCTTATGAATACTTCATTTGAATCCATCTTGTTTTTGTACACCCATTTTGTTCCAATGATTGGGTAATTCCTTGGACATTCCACAAAATTCCAGACCTTGTTCCTTTCAAATTGCCCAAGTTCTTCTTGCATGGTAGTTATCCAATGGGTATCATTGTCTGCCTTTTCAAACTTCTTTGGTTCATATTGAGATAGGAAACACTGCATCATGGGCTTATTTGTGAGTTGATTTCTGATCTTCACTCCCTCAGTCATGTCTCCTATAACTTGAGATTGAAGGTTATTCTTCAGAGTTGTTCTAGTTTTTGGTAAGCTGTTAAGTGGATTCATATCTACATTTATCGGTTCTTCTTCATTGGCTAAGGTAGCAGCATTTTCTTCCTATTGAATAGTTTCCTGCTCTAGTAGGATATGTCACTTGATTGTCTCATCATTTTCAACAATATCTTCATCTGATTCATTATCAGTTTGCTATTTTGCTTCTTCATGACAACTTGATGAATGATTTAGAATACTGAGTCTTTCAATTTGATCTGCAAGTTGATCTTCTTTCTATAAAATAGCTTTTGTGGAAGTTTCCTTCCCCCTTGGAAAACATATTAGTTTCATCAAATATAACATGCATGGACTCCTCAATTTTGAGAGAGCCCTTATTATAACACCTATAGGTCATGATAGATGAGGAATATCCCAAGAATATTCCATCATCAGCCTTCTTGTCAAATTTGGCATGTTGTCTCTTTCCATTGCTTAGAATGAAGCAAGTACGCCCAAATATCCTAAAGTATGTGACTATGGGTGTCTTTCCTTTCAACAGCTCATAGGGAGTTTTTAACTTAGACTTGTGGATATGACTTCTATTCAAAACATAGCAAGTTGTCTTCACTACCTCGGCCCAAAAGGACTTTGGCAAATTGAACTCAGCCAATAATGTTCTCCATGATTCAATTAAGGTTCTATTTTTCTTTCCAGCCACCCCAATTTGTCGGGGTTCTAGGAGCGGAAAAGCTCTGTCTTATCCCTTCACCCTCATAAAATCTACAAATTAACTTATTCTCAAACTCTGTACCATGATCACTTCTAATCATAGCAACCTGAGTATTAAATTTAGATTGAATCTGTCTAATGAATCTTGGGAGTATTTTGAAAGTTTTAGACTTAGATCTTAAAAAACACCCATTTGAATCTAGAAAAGTCATCTACAATAACCAAAGTATAAGACTTTCCTACTAATCTTAAATGGAGATTGGACAAAAGAGATCCATGTGCAACAGGTAAAGGATTATAGGGGAATCATTCATACCAATTGGTTTGAATGGGGATTTTGTTTGTTTTCCTAATTGGCAGGCTCTACAAGGATGATCCTTTTTGTACTTACCAATTGGTAAGCCTCTTACTAGTTTGTGCTTAGATAGTTTAGCTATTGCTTTAAGATTTAAATGACTTAATCTCTTATGCCATAATTCATTATTTCTAAATTAGAGTTAAACATGCAAATTTCAGATGTAGAATAATTGAAATCCACTATATACACTTTACCTTTTCTAATCTCAGTTAATATTATTTGGTTGGTTAATGAATTAATAATATGACATAATGATTTAGTGAACACAACCTTGTATTCACCATCACACAATTTGCTAATGCTAATTAGGTCATGTTAAAGATCTTCAACATAAGCTACCTTAGAGAAGGAGATTTCTCCAACTCTGAGCACACCATATCCTTTGGTCTGACCAGAGTGAGAGTTACCAAAAAGTACCTTAGGGCCTTCCTTAGCCTTGTAGTTTTCCAACACATCTTTTGCTCCAGTAATATGCATGGAGCATCCACTATCCAAGTACCACTGCTGGTTTGTGGTAGGACAGACTCTTCTCTGAACATAAATTTAACCTGGGGTCCCTTTCTTCTACCATCATAAGGAATTATGAAAGAATAGGTTGGTCTTTCAGAGTACCCCTTGAGTTGATGAAGTTCTGGTTTATTATACCATCAATTTTTTGCTTTGTGACCAAATTTAGAACAATAATAACATTTAAAGTTGAAGTGAGAACTTGCAGGAGGGAATCTAGAATAAATTAAAACATTTTCTGGAAACATATGTCGAGAAGAAGTCAACGCATCTTTATGTTTATGTCAAAAGGAATTTGACATGTCTACATAGTTGCGTCGATAAAAGGTCGATGCAGGATGCTATTTGCGTTGAGTATGATTCGACGCACTTTCATACCTGCTTCGAATTGATGTCAAGCACTTGCACAACTCCGTTGAATTGCATTCGACAAATCATTAAAGTTGCTTCGAGTTCTATTCGACGCATAATTCCTTTTATTAAAAGATTGATTATTGTTCATGGATTTTTTTAGTGGATGTTTGTGTTGGATCGTTAGGCACCCTTAGAGGGGGGTGAATAAGCGTTTTAAAAACTTTAGATATATTTTGAATAACTTTGAAAAAGCTTTGATTATTAAACTAGAGAAGATCAAGACAAATCAAGTGAAGTAAAAGTAAAGACATGATTTTATTAACTTGAGAAGCATGATTACAAAACTTGATCTCTTATCAAAGCTAGATATCAAAGCTAATAGAAAGACTCTTTTTTGTTTTCTATACCGACTCGTATCCCCATGAACCGGTTGGCTTTAGCCGATCCTTCCCCGGATACGGCCTCAAGCTGCTCTAGCCAACCCTTCCCCGGATATGGCCTAGAGCACCCCCTAGACCTAAACCCGAGACCTAGTCGCCAACATGAGGCAAATTTCAGCCCTAAGTCCTACCCAGACCTATTCGCCAACACGAGGCGAATTTACTACACGATTACAAGAAAAGATGTGAAATAAAAAGACAATAATATAAAAACTCCCTCTATGTAAATCTCTTGGAGAAGTAGACGAAGATGCAGAGTATGATCGTAGTCGATGCGGTCTTTCGTCACGATGATGACGCGTGTTGAAATCTTCTCCACGGATCTCCTTTAGTCTTTATGGATTTGTGGGAGTATCTCTTTAAACCTTCCTCTCTATGCTGTGGCACGAAGCTCTGGAATTCTGGATCTCTAGAGGCTTAAGAAGACGAAGCCAAGATGTCATTTTTATAGACTTAGCGCTAGTGCCTGCGCTAGTGCTACCGCCGGCGCAATCCTATATTAGGACGCATTCTGCGCGGCAGAATCTTCAATCAGAGGAAACAATTTCCCCTTGCCAACTGTGCTCCTCGCTATCACCTGCGCTATCGGATATTGCCTGGCGCTATCTCCTTCTATAAGTTCTCCCGGCAATTGCGCTTAATCCAATATTTTGTCGAACGAGAATTCGTCGAACGCCGCTAAGAGTTTGTCGAGCGAAAATTTTGTCGAACGAGAATTCGTCAAACGCCGCTAGGAGTTTGTCGAACGAAATTTTCATCGAACGCCGTTATGAGCATTTCATCGAGCGCCGCTAACAGTTCGTCGAACGGCAGCTAGCGCTGCGCTAGTAGATGTTTTGGATTTGTTAGCTTAACTTTGGGGGCAACCTTCTTATGTAATCCTTGAGTCATGTGGACTTAGTTATCATACACACTTAAACACACAAGATCAAATACACATAGGATTTGTTATTCTCAAACCTAGGAGATGCGGAAGACCATGTTCCAACAAACTCCCCCTTTTGATAATAACAAATCCATTAATGATAATTCAGAGCATTAATATATAAGCATGAAGAAATATACTTGTGTGTGTGTGGGAGTGATGAGTTAGGATAATTTACGATTTTAGCATTTAGAATTGCTCCCCCTAAATACATGCTCCCCCTAAGTGAATGCTCTCCTAATATGTAAGCTATCATCTTAATTAAGCATTATATTTTGATAGCTGATAAATATTTATCATGTTAGTTCTCCCCCTTTTGTTATTAGCAAAAGCGGGTAAGGAGACACCACTTATAAGTTGATAATAAGATAAAGGCATGATCGAGCTTATAGAGAAGGAAATGACAAGGAGTTTTAGAATACTTTTCATTTAAATAGATCAGAGTTTGAGTATTACAACATTTTCATAAATTAGAGTTTGTAGCATAAACAAATGTAATGATTTTCAAGTAACTAAACTACCCAGACAATATGTCTACACCCTAGCCCCATACTAAGTGACGGATGGGCATGAGGAGCTGCAAACATGTCGTAGGTTGGGATGTTAGTCCCATATGCAAACACTAGACACAACTTAACCTAGCACTCTTTCCCCCCAGTGCCTCGCAAGGCCCCACTAGAACCCTCCCCGGTTAAGGACAAGACATGACTAGAGATAAGGATATCTAATGTCAACAACCCTACGCCCCCGCTATGGTGAGAAATGAAGTCATGGATAATAATTATTGGAAACATTAAGCGTTTAAAATCAAATTATAATTTCATAGCCAATGAGTTTTAATATTTGAATTCTGAAAGAAAAGTTCAAGAGCTAATTTGAAATTCATTAGTAAATCAGAGTTTTAGCATTACAATATTTATGTTAGAATAACCAATATAAATTCTACCAAGCAAGTCTACCATTTGTTGAAAGAAAGGAATTTTGGTATTTAAGACTTTGATATAAGCATGAAAGCGCAAGGTAGAAATATATGGTGATGATGCGGAAGACTTATAGAAATACAAGAAACATCTTATTGTAATGATGATCCATAAATAGATATATGAGTTAAATTTCATAAAGAAGATTTTTTTGTAAATCATTTTTCAAAAATCTTTAAGTTTGATAATAATGTAACCAAGCATGAAATAATGTTATCAAAAAGAGATTACTACAATGTTATTTTAATTCACAATTTCAAAACATACCAAACATTGTAGAAAGCATGCTACGTTATCTAATGCATTTCATAAGTAAAAAAGAGTATAAAATTAACAATAGGGTCCAATACTCATGAGAAGAAGTGTTATGGAAGATAATGATGTGCACAAAAATGTATTTTTGAGTAGAATAAACAAATGTTTTAATCAAAAATACAAGTAATATGTAATGTAAGAGCACAATAAAACACAAATAATTTTACTTCCACGCACTTCAATGCACAAAAAAAATGTACAACTACCAAGGTGCTTTGCACACACAATGCTCATTAACACTTATCAGGGTGCAAAGTAGTGCTTGGGGGATCACACAATTTTATTCTTCAATATTGATTTTTATTGTGATCCGGTGTACTTAAGAATAAGTGGTTTTTATTTTGAAAGAAAGTTATGGTTTGCACAAGATACTTTACTATTCTTTCCAAGGTGCTCAACCTCACAACGCTGATTAAGACTTATCAGGAGGTTCAAGTAGTGCTTGGTGGAGTTATCTTTGTCACTTTATTTTATGATTTTTGTTTTGTACAAAGTTCTCCGAATACACTTGTTTTGCAAACCAATATAGTTTATGAAAAAGACAACCACTTTTCTTAACTTTTAAAAGTGCAAATAAAGGAGTGTAGGTAAGATACTTGTGCAATTTTAATTCATTGTACTAATACATAACATACACAAGCATTCTTAGATTAAACGCATATGTAGACAATGCCAAAATAAGTGAGTGAATAAAAAGCATTATCAAACATAAAACATTTACTCATACTTAGAGGCATGTTACGCGTAGTTCTACAAAACTTTCAATATAATTGATGCACATTTTAATAGATATATCAAAGCATGATGAAAGCAAGGTTCAAAGTAGTTTGAAAAGATAAATTGCAACATTATAGAAGTTCTAAATAATAGATTAAATCATGCTTGATTTTCTCAATGATGTCCATACAGTATTTTTGATAATTTAAAGTTTGAACTCATAATATTGATCTTGGACTTCCCAAGGACTACCTTGTGAGAGGTTCGCCCGGTACTAGATGATATGATGGGATGATAGCCCAAATCACCCTTTCGCAAGATACATGTAAATAGAAAAATTAATTCAAAATAATAATTTTTGATATATATATATTTTAATATTTTTGTAATTGATTTTTGCTTCTGAAATAGAATTTAAACAAATTACAAAAACCAAAAAGGCAAAACATATTTTTTGTAATTTGGCTTTTGTATTTTTGTATTTGATTTTTCAAAAATGTAATAAAAGCAAAAGTGCAGAAATGAATAGTACACATAGATTAATATATTTTTAGGGATTTTTCAAAATTTTAAAAATACAGAAAAACACAGGTGTGCTAGCGCCGGCGTTAGCACTAGCGTGGGAAATAGTACACGATTTTTTATGATTTTGAAAATTTTAATTGTTGAACTTGAGTAAGTGTCGCAATAGTAGTTTCATGCAGAAATTTCAAATTTTTAGGAGATGTTTTGGATGGTCCAAATTGCATGAAACGTTAGCGATTTTGTATTTGACTTTACCAACTAAACTTTGCATGAGATGACATGAATGAACAAATCAAATATGCATGATTTTAGTGATTAACCATAATGTTCATGCACAAGAATATCTTGAATAAGCCCTAGATGAGAATACCCAGTCTGTATGTCTTGGTAAACATATAAAGCCTAACATAGACACAAATATTCTTTAGTCGACAATGTTAGTGTGATAAGTTTGAGATTAATGTTACACCAAGGTTTGTTGATACAATGTCGCATGTATGTAACAATAGAGATTCAAGTTTTAGACATAGAATAAAGTGATGATTCTAATTTATTTATTCATATGGATATAGAGTTGATTCTATGGTCTATGCAAAACACAATAGATTCATATAGTAATCATGATCACAGACTATATGTTTCGAAGGAATAAAATCTTTTGTAGTTATATTTGATGTTTGACTTAGAAGATCATATAATTTTGCATGACTATTATATATGATCATTAATATTAATTCATAGTGATTAAGAACTCGTAATTAATTATTCATGATAATATACATGAGGAATTTTTAAAGAAAATTCATATTCAACCTTTTCAAATTATTAGATCGAAACGTTGTAAGGTGAATATGAGAAAATATGTTTATTTTGAAGAGTTTTGTAAATTTTCTCTTTGGTTTTTGAATATTAAACAAATACATATATTTTTGTTGATTTTTCAGAATTTTAAAATTATAGAAAATCAGAGACTTGGGCTAGCGCCGGCGTTAGGTCTTAGCGCCTGCGTTAGCTCACAGAGAGTGCTTATTTTGATCGTAAAGCCTAGATTTTCTTCGATTTTGCTTCTGATTTTTCTTAATTATGTTTTTGCAATGTAAGGTCTGTCTAATGAAGTGATGAGACGAGAAGAAATCGTTAAAGTTGCGGAAGTTAAAATTAGTACATGAGTTTCATCTTCATTAAAGTTTCATATTTATTAAACCTTAATTAATGAGTTTTGCACAACATATGCATGAGTGAAATGATCATATATAAGTGAAATAATATTCATGCAATTTTTCAATTCCAATTTAAACATGATTATGATTAAACATACTTGGGGTAATTGAAAATGACGCAAATATATTAACTACCTAAGCAAAACTTACGCATTTTATAAATTTAGCCTAATACCCCTAAAATACACCTTTTAAATCCAATGTGACACTTATTTTATTTAGTCTTAATAATATCATAGAACAAATTTAGTTTTTCAAATTTTATAAGACTTTTAGGAAATGGATTTTAGAAGGATAGAAATAAAAGGATAAGTAGATCACTTGAAAAATGACATGACTATTTATTCAATTTTTATTCAATTTGATTTATTTATGAATTTTGGTTTAATATGAGAAAGTCATATCACAAGTCATATAAAGTGATCATATCATGATGGTTCAAAAAATAAAAACAAAAAGGAAATTAAGTATATCATGAAATAGATAATTGATATTTTATTTGCTAGTTGATTTCTACTTCATGCAAATAATTGGATACTAATGAATGAGAGATTTAGGTATCCAAAGAGGACTGGGTATGACGGTTCCTTTAGGTACCCAAATACATCGTGTTTGCTTTTGGGGAGATGGAAGTGAATGAGCCCTTTTGAGTGGAGTTTGAGTTTCATCTTTAACTTTGGGTCTCCATTCAAACCTTGGTTTAATATTATTCTTATATGTCAAATTTCCATGATGATTTTGTAAAACATTGTTTATAGGAAATTTGTGAACATTTAATTTTATGTTGGGAGAAACATGATTTTGTAAGTAATAATGATTTGGATTTTCATTTTCAGGCATTTGATATTTTTTATTTCCTTTGTTAGTCTTAGACATATTATGAAAATTCAGATTTAACTTGCTTTTGGAATTTGCTTGAAATTGTTGATTTATGTGTTGAGAATTTTTCTTTATAATTTCCTTAAGCAAGTTTACTTTAGTTTCCAATTCATAGTTCTTAACTTTAAGATTATGTCTTGCTTTACTATACGCTATTGTGCTATTTTTGAGAGTGGATACGATAGACTCAATATGATTGTTGTATTCGTTTCTAAAGTCATCAAAAGTTTCATCCATCTCTTTAATTTCAATTTTATAACTTGTACACATAGCACAATCATTTTTCAAAGTTGAATTTTCTAAACATAATTTTTCATTTTGTTCTTTTATAAAAAGAAGTTCCTTTTCAAGTTCCTTGTATTTTTCTTTTAAATCATCAAATTCCATTCAAGGTGTAGTGTTTTCAACTAAGGAACCATGGATAGAACTAGATAAATTTGAATTTGATTCTTCATTAATTTTTGCCTTTAAATTTTTATTTTCTAAGCGCAAATGTTTATTAGCATTTTTTAATTTCTTAATTTTGCGCTTTGTAGTTTGAAGCATTTGTAATGTAGAAATAGAAGTACAGAAAATGGGATTAGAATTCCTTACATTGCTTTCGGGAGAGGCACGATTTGAGCATATCGTTTCTTTTACATCTTTTTGGCACTCCTCTTCCGAAGACAGTACTTTTTCTTCATTTCCATTTGATGTGTGCTCCATTGATCCGTCATGAGAGGAGCATTCTTGAAGACCTGTGCAAGCTTGCATATTCTCCGGTTCTTGCGATTGTTCCATACCTGTAGAAGTAGAATCATACATTTCTTCAAGAAATCTCCATACTTTGTATGCACTAGAAAAACAATATATTAATTTGAAAATGTCTTGAGATAAAGCACAAAAAATATAATGCATAGCTTTTGCATTTAGGTGACTCTCTTGTTTATTTGATTCATTCGCTGGTCTAACTATTGCTATATCCCATGCATTGATATCAAAATTTTTAATAAATTTTTCCATTAATAATTTTCACCCTTTATAATTTCTCCCTTCGAATAAAGGTGGTCTAGGAGATTTTTCTTCTTCATAAAACTTTCCCCACTAGTAGAAGCGAGATCATGAGACGCCATTATTCCCGGTTGTTAAGCCGATTTAGAATAACCTCGCTTTGATACCACTTGTTGGATCGGTAGGCGCCCTTAGAGGGGGGGTGAATAAGGGTTTTAAAAACTTTAGATATATTTTGAATAACTTTGGAAAAGCTTTGATTATTAAACTAGAGAAGATCAAGACAAATCAAGTGAAGTAAAAGTAAAGACATGATTTTATTAACTTGATAAGCATGATTACAAAACTTAATCTCTTATCGAAGCTAGATATCAAAGCTAATAGAAAGACTCTTTTTCTTTTTTATACCGACTCGTATCCCCACGAACCGGTTGGCTTTAGCCGATCCTTCCCCGGATACGACCTCAAGCCGCTCTAGCCAACCCTTCCCCAGATATGGCCTCGAGCACCCCCTAGACCAACACCCGAGATCTAGTCGCCAACACGAGGCGAATTTCAGCCCTAAGTCCTACCCAGACCTAGTCGCCAACACGAGGCGAATTTACTACACGATTACAAGAAAAGATGTGAAATAAAAGACAATAATATAAAAACTCCCTCTATATAGATCTCTTGGAGAAGTAGACGAAGACGTAGAGTATGATCGTAGTTGATGCAGTCTTTCATCACAATGATGATGCATGCTGAAATCTTCTCCACGGATCTCCTTTAGTCTTTATGGATTTGTGGGAGTATCTCTCTGAACCTTCCTCTCTATGATGTGGCACGAAGCTCTGGAATTCTGGATCTCAAGAGGCTTAAGAAGACGGAGCCAAGATGTCCTTTTTATAGACTTAGCGCTAGCGCCTGCGCTAGTGCTACCGCCGGCGCTATCCTATATTAGGACACATTCTGCGCGGCAGAATCTTCAATCCGAGGAAACAATTTCCCCTTGCCAACTGTGCTCCTCGCTATCGCCTGCGCTATCGGATATCGCCAGGCGCTATCTCCTTCTATAAGTTCTCCCGACAATTGCGCTTAATCCAATATTTCGTCGAACGAGAATTCGTCGAACGCCGCTAAGAGTTTGTCGAGCGAAAATTTCGTCGAACAAGAATTCGTCAAACGCCGCTAGGAGTTTGTCGAACTAAATTTTCGTCGAACACCGTTATGAGCATATCGTCGAGCGCCGCTAACAGTTCGTCGAACGACAGCTAGCGCCTGCACTAATACTACCGCCAGCGCTAGTAGATGTTTTGGATTTGTTGGCTCAACTTTGGGGGCAACCTTCTTATGTAATCCTTGAGTCATGTGGACTTTGTTATCCTACACACTTAAACACACAAGATCAAATACACAAAGGATTTGTTATTCTCAAACCTAGGAGATGTGGAAGACCATGTTCCAATAGTTTGCCTAGTTTTCCTTGTTGATTATTTATGTTCACCCTATTAAATATTGTAATTCTATCAGGATGACTATGTAATTCTTCACAAGTTTTAATGCATTGATTTAATTGACTCTCACTAAACCTAACAAATGCTACTGGTCTTTCCCATGCTGGTTTGTTGGAAGTTACATTACTAATTGAAGAATCTACTCCTAATCCAAGATATCTAAACCTCTTAATGAGATTCTTTAAGATTTCTTTAAGTTTTTGACTTCTCCCATTTAGAGAATCTTCAAAGTCTTTTGCCTTTGTAAGCTCTTCCTTAAGAGTTTAATTTTCAACAGTTAATTTATCTATCTCCTTTTCCATCTTATATATCACCCCTTAATTCATAGTTATTATAACATGCATCTTCTTCTTTAAGGTATTATAATTCTTTTCTAAGGCACTTAATTTCATTCTGAGCCTCTAGATGATCATTACGAAATTCTTTAAACTAGTTTTTTAATTCATCTAATGAAAATCACGGTCATCAAAGAAAGATACATGCTCCTCTTTAGAGGAATATTCAAGAGCCATCAGGCAAGGATCTTTAGTCTTTGTTTCATCCTCACTTTCTGAGGATCTGTTGGAGCTGGATTCAGTATCACACAAAGTATCAGCAACAAATCCTCTCCCTTTCTTCTTATCCTTCATTTTGAATGTCTGCTTCTTATGATTCATTTTAGGGCTTCTTCTTCTTAATATCAGGGCACTCAGTTGCAATGTGCCCTAGCTTCCTACATGCATAATATGTAATATCCTTGTTAGGATTATAATCATATCTTGGCTTGTTGGAGCTTCTGTCACTCCTCCTTGAGTCTTTAGTTCTGACCCACTTCTTGAATCTTCTGGCTAGAAGATTAAACATCTCTTCCATTGAAGTAGAGGGTTCAGTTTCAAAAGCTTTTAAAGTTATTGTTATATCTCTTAAGGAAGTTGAAGCTTTCTCTTTGGCTTCTGTTTCAGCCCTACTCTTTAACACATCTCTTATGATTTCAGCTTCCCAACGAGAGCATCTGTTGATATATCCTTATGACATCTTGACTCCCTTATTGCCCAAATTCTTGATTATCATATTCTAGGGAAACATATGAGAAGCTAATCATTAATCTCAGTTAGTGATATTTCCTTGTCAAGGCTCTTGAGCTCACTAACAATCATACTGAATCTGGCATACATGTCAGCAAAACTTTCTTCTGCTTTCTTCTGAAAGTTTTCATACTATGAGATAAGGAGAGACTTTATATCCTTCCTTTCATTTGAGCTTCCTTCAACTATACTTGAAATGAAATCACAGATTTCCTTAGTTGACTGGCACTCAACAACCTTCTGAAATATATCATCAGTCATTGTTGACACAGGATATTCTTTGCTTTGGAATCACATGCCTTGGCCTTCTTTTCAGGATCTGTCCATTCTGATCTTGGCACAATTTCTTGAGTGGTATTCCACTTGAATCCTTTTTGTATGGCTTAGGAGGACCTATCAACACAGCATCAAAAATATCCTCATCAATAGAATTCATAAATAATTTAATTTTGATCTTACAGAGTGTAAACTTGTCCAGGTTACAAACTGGTGGTCTAGTGGATGCATTGTCCTTAGAACCAATTTTCTTAAAATAGTTTCAAAATACAAAAATATAACTAAGAGAATCTTTTGATCAAGTTGTTAACCCCTTTCTGATCAACCTGGATATGATACCAATTGAAAGTGCACAGTTTTTCCCCTAAGAATTCTCTAGAGGGGGTGAATAGATATTTAAACACTTTTAATAAAACTTTCTCAGAAATTATTACTAATTCCTAGGCATCCAAAATTCCAACATAAATTAAAGCAATCACGGAATAATAATAATCGACAAGAGACAATCACAGAAAATGCACAACCACAGAATACTCCAGAACTTATAGTGGTTCCCCAAAACTTATGGGTTCATCCACTCTTCTACCCCCTTGGTAGGAATCCACTATCATAGTGATGAGTCTTTTGATAAGGAGACTATTAGAACCTTTGAGTCTTTTGATCAGGAGACTCTTAGAATCACTGAGTCTTTTGATCAGGAGACTTTTAGAACCACCGAGTCTTTTGATCAGGAGGCTATTGTTGGTTTTTCCAAGGTGATCTGAAAGCAATCAAGTAGTTAGTCTTACTAACAACGCAATATGAGCCTATAGGGTCGCACATAAGAGTGTTGGAGAAGTTGGATGAAGGATTGTGTTGGCCTTACCCATATTGTATATGAGTGGAGGACCAATCCTGTGACTGATTGGAGTTGCGTCGAGAATGTCTCGATGGGAAAAGTAGTACACGACGAAATGTGTTAATTCGTCGTTTCGTCAAATTGTCTCGATGGTACATATTATACTCGACGAATCGTCGAGATTGTCTTAACAGAACACGTCACATCATATCGTCAAATTGTCTCGATGAAACGTGTTGTACTCGATGAATCGCCGAGATTATCTCGATGGAACACATATTGTCATATCATTGAATTGTCTCGACGATACATGTTGTACTTGACGAATAGTTGAGATTGTCTCGACGGAACACGCAATGTCATATCGTCAAATTGTCTCGATGATACGTGTTGTACACGATGAATCATTGAGATTGTCTCGATGGAACACATATTGATTCGACACATCGTATCGTCGAATTTTCTCGATGATATGTGTTGTTCTCCAATAAAGTCTCAGTTCTACGAATAACGTGTTTTATGCCTTGAGTATAAAACAGGAAGCGATTAGGTTTCCTGGAGATGATCTTCTTTTCGAGAAATTAACAGAGCTGAAATGGAAGGTTTCCACATAGGTCTCAACAGTTTCGTCCCCATTCTGCAAGACCGCTGCCTCCTCCTCTCCCTGTCGTTGGATCTATCAGTTCGTGGGAGACGTAGAGGAAATTCTTCCTCCATCCCAAATCTTGTTGGACAAGGTTCGCGAGGTTCTCCTTCACTGTGTGGACTTCTATAGAGGTGCCGATCCATTTCAGTACTTGGAACTCAGAGTTTGTCTTTGGGATCAGATCTTGGAGCATCTTGGTTGAGTGTTGACTCAATCCCCTTCAGGTATATTGCAATGTGTTGCTTCTCCTTTTATTTCTTAATTCATGAAATCGCAAGATCCGAAACTCTTTTGGGTTGCTCTTGTTCTATCTTTCCGATGCACACATCAGATGTGTTGTTATTGAAAACACAACAGTGGTATCAGAGGGAGGTTGGCAATCTAGTGCGTGTAAATAAGAAATTTAGATGTGTTCTAAATGTCTGGATTTCTTCCTGGAGCATTATTTTTGATGCATTTTGTGTGGTTTCTAATGAAGTGTTCTAAATCAGAACCCCGCAAGGAACCCATATGATTGCGTTGCAATTTTCATGTCTCGGAAATTGTTTCTCCTTGGCAGTAACCATCCCTCAGAATGGTTTGTGAAACCAAATGTCTTAGATTTTAAATCTAACATTGAGAGACGAGCTTGTCTACTGCATAAGTGGAGTTTTTTTTGCCTGTGTCCAATGCATGTAAATTTGGGGATTTAGAAGTGTTCTAAATGCTAAGATTTAGCCCCTTTTATCATGATAATTTTATTTTGTGCACATCTGGGATGTATTTGGATTGTGCATATTGTATTTTATTTTGTGCATAATGATTAAATATTCATTGATTATCATAAAATCCTTTATCCAATATTAAATATGTGGATTCCTTCCAATGGATGACACTCTTCCTGCCTCGATCGATGAAGTGTGGGCTTCTCAAAGCAAGGTGCATTAATCTATCTTGGTAAGGGTGCGAGTGAATAATTATAATATCCCACTGTCGACATCGGGTCCAACTTAACTAGGTAACCTCAAAGGTTGAGTGCCTAGAGGCATAGGGTTGGCATGCACCATATGATGGATGTGAATAAAGAGTTATTCACCAACCATTCAGGAATTGCATAATGATGCAATTGGAAAAAGTTGCCTACCTAAATAGCCACATTATGGGTGATCAGCCAAAGATGACTTATGATGACGGTAAAATACGGATCTTGTCCAATAAGAGAGAAGATCGCATAAACTTTCTGAATTGATTTTAAGGGTTATCAATTTGAAAAAAATAGTGGGAGTGTTTAATAAAAGTCCTCATTAAATAAAATGTATTTTTAAATATAATACTAAAATTTATTTTGCATGAATGTTGTAGAACTCCCATGGCAAGTGGATCTCACTCCACGTTGTCCCTGAGAGCCATCCATGAGAAGGAGAAGCTCAATAGGACTAACTTCCTAGACTAGTATAGAAAACAGAGAATTGTTCCCAGGCAAGAGCGCAAGTGTTGGGATCATTGTCCACAATGTCTTAGATTTGGACAAGTCCTTTCATAAGTCAAAGATATATCTCAGAATGTATTTGATATACTCTCTAGAATCAATATGCAGGAGATCAGGTCAGGCAAAGTGCTCAAGAAATTCATCCAAGTTCACAAGCGTCGAGACATCATACATCGCTCGACGCCTGTGACCCAGAAGCGTTGACTCATGTCTACTGCTCAAAAAGACAAGGTCGCCGCTGAAGTTATGAGACCAAGTTTGGAAGCGTCGAGCCAAGTTATATCACTCGACGCCGTGGAAAGAGAAGTGTCGACCAAACTTCAGTTAGCTCTGCGCCAACAAGAAGAGTCGAGATATGAAGGCATAGTTAAGAAGCATCGAGCGCCTATACGTTGCTCAACTTCTACAGATAAAAATGTCGACTAACTGATGATTGATCAACGCTTAAGAAGGAGGAGTCAAGAGCTTCAGTCTAAGAAGTATGTGTCGAGTATCTACATATCACTCGACGCCTAATTGAAAAAGCGTCGAAAGAGATGCTCAGTGCTCAACGCCTTTTCTACAGATACTCTGAGCTGAGAAATTTATTCTACAGTCAGCTGAGCCTTTATTTCTTCTAAAGCCATTAAAGACCGTTGAAGACTTAGCGTCGTGCTGACGTGGAGGAGCGTAACAGATGTTGCAGATGGCGGGCTATAAATAGAAGGCATGACCTATGGTTTTATAAGTTGATTGCTCCTATCTTTCGAAAGCCATTATTGTCTCCATTAGTTTGAGGGAAAGTTTGAGAAAGAATCTGAAGAAGTCGTCTTCTCTTTCAGAACCGATCTAACTTGAAGATTTATTTCAGCAATCTGGTGCTGATACATCTTTCTGAAAGAAGAAGATTAAGAAGGAAGAATCTATCTTCCTGGGAAGAAGAACAGTCATCACAGCCTTTCGAATCAAGAAGATCATTTGCTGCTGCTATTCTATTGAAGATTTCTGTCTGATCATTCAGGCAGATCAAGAAGACTCAACAATCTGAAGAATCTGAGTCTAAGTATTGTTATTTCTTTTATCAATCTCTGTAGGATCTGAGTTGTCAGATCTTAGTGTAGGATCTGTCAAGGATCTGAGTTGTAAGATCAGGTGTGATCTGAGTTATAGGATTCAGGGGTGAATCTGAGTTGTAAGCCTAATTATAAAGGCTGAGGTAGGATTTGTGAGATCTGAGTTTGTAAGATCTGCTGAGATCTGAGAGAGTAAGATCTGTGAGATCTGAGTCTGTAAGATCTGTTGTGATCTGAGCTGTAAGACCTGTTTGTGGTCTGAGATCAGGAGGAGATATAAACCCTATCTGGCACACTGCTAGAAGGGAGAAGGGGGAAAGTGGATTACCCAAGATAAGGGGAACCACTATAAAATTCTGTGTCTTTTCTATGTGTGTTCTTATTCTTGAAAGCTCTGATCAGTTTAATTTTGGTTATAACCAAGAACTGCAATAGTTTTTAAATAACCTATTCACCCCCCCCCCCCCCCTCTAGGTGATTAGCTACCCTTAATTAAAGTCTTTCAAGTGGTATCAGAGGGAGGTTGTTCAAGAAAAGGTTTAACAGCCTGAACAAGATCTTCTAAGGGTAGATTTCTGAAGTAATGATGGCTAATACAGAAGGAAACAAAGAATTCACATCTATGAAGCTACCAATTTGCAGAAAAGAAAACTTTGGGATTTGGAAGGAAAGGGTCAGACTTTTCATGGAAGCCTCTGATCCTAGGATATACATAACTGTTCTAGAGGGACCTTTGGTTCCTATGAAAGTTTCATTTACAGATGGAAGTATCAAGACTCCTAAAACTTATTCTGAGATGACCAAAGATGAAGTGATTCTGGCCTCCATGGATAAGAGAGCTCAGAACATCATTGTTAGTGCTATTGAGGATTCAACTTTCCAAAACTTAGTCCATTGCAAAACTGCCAAAGAAATGTGGGAATCTCTCATTGTCTATATGGAAGGGACTGAAGAAGTCAGAGATGACAGGAAGTCTCTCCTAAATCAGCAATATGAAGCTTTCAGACAAGACAAGAAAGATTTAATAGTAGTTTGCTATGAAAAATTCTTCAAAATTGTAAATGGTCTAAAAACTTTTGGAAGAACTTTCACAGATTATGATTTGAATGATAAATTCTTAAGATCACTGAATAAAGAATGGGATATCAAGATCTGTGCAATCAGGGAAATGGGAAATCTGGGAAATATTCAGCCACAGAATTTATATGGGAAACTTTTGTCCCATGAACTTCATCTGAATACCAGAAAAGCTGAGGAAGGACAAAGCAGGGAAAATCCCATTGCTCTGAAAGCAGAAAGTTCCAAGAAAAGCAAAGAAAGAATGTCATTATACCCCAGGATACCATCTGAATCAGAAGAATCAAAGACTAGTAATTCTGATTCTGAAATATCAGATGGTGAACTGGCACTCTTCACCAAATAGCTAAAAAGGATGTTGAGAACAAAACAACACTGGAAAACTAGACCCTCTCGGTCATCCAGATCTAAGAAGCACTCAAATTCTTCAGAGGGATTCAAACAAGACTCCAAGAAGGACAGGTATAACTCTAAACACAATAAATCTAATTCAAAAGAAATTGTGTGTTTTGGTTGCAGGAAATCAGGACACATGATTGCTGATTGTCCTTCAAAGACAAAGAACAATAAGAAATCTGATGAAAGGAGACACAAATCTGACAAGAGACATGAGAAGAGTCTAATAGCTAAGAAGGGCAAAGTCACTCTTAGTGACAGTGAATCTCAATCATCAGGCTCAGATAGTGAGGAGGCACTCATAGCTCTGATGGCTGCAAATGAAAGTGAAGACATTTTAAATCATAGATCAATGATAAAAGTCCCACTATCAAGGTCTGATAGTGAAGAGGATGAAGAAGAAAATGCAGGACTCATGGCACTAAGTGATCAAGAAGATCATGAGACAACTACTGATATTAAGGTACTTGATAAAACTCCTTTATCTGATTCTGATTCTGAACCTGAAATAGATTCATTCTATTCTAATGAAAATGACTCACAATCTAACTTTCATGAAGATGAAATTATTGAAAAATATCAATTACTTCTCAAAGCACTTAAAAAGAGCAAAAGGCATAATAAAAGGTTACAAAAAGAATTATCTGAATTAAAGCAAACTAATTCCCAAAACTCTGAGGCAGCTGAGAGGCTGAATCAGACAAGCAAAGAACTTAGCAAACTAAAAGTCTTGTCTATTATTCACATACAGACTTTATGCACTAAGGAGAAGTTAATAAAAGAACTTGAAGCAAAACTCCTAGCAGAAAGGAAGCTTGTAGCAAAGTTCTCAAAACCACAAACTATCCTTCCCATAATAGATACATTTTCTGCACAATATAGATCTGGCATAGGATATGATAGGAATGCAGACAATAACCCTAAAAGTAATGACAAGGCACCTATGCAACCTATACAATTTAACAAAGCTGTGCCTATCACAAATAAGCATGCTTAAAAAGGTGTGCATAAGTTTTATAAGGGTGAGTGTTCTAATAGCAAAGATGATTCAATTCAACCAAATAACAATAATGCCAAATCACTATGCAAAGAAAAAGTATTAACTCATCATGACTCCTTTGTATTTAAAGCAAACTCAAAATCCAAAAGAAAGGAACTAAGACCTGAAGTGAAAACCACTGCTGTCAAGAAAACTGAACCAGTAAAATTTACTAAAACAACTTACATAGCTCCTTTGAATAAGGAAATTAAGCAAAATATGAGTCAACATAAAGAAGTAAGAAGACCTCCAAGGAGATATAACAGATATGAATGCTGGTGCTGTGGAAGGGTTGGACATTTTGCTCTTGACTGTTGGTTCAATCCAACTGTTCCAAGATTCAACTCTGGGAGACCAGTACTCAGACCTATGGCAACTCTCACAGCACCAAGGATTATTCAACAACTAAATGTTCCAGCTCATACTAACAAGGTTCTAGGACCCAACTTGGTGTGGGCTCCTAAGAAAAGGTAATTTCTTTTTGCAGGGTTGTCCAAAGACCAATCAACTTCCTATCTGGTACTTGGACAGTGGGTGCTCTATGCACATGACAGGAACAAAAAGTCTGCTGAATGATTACACTCCTGTGAGGAATGGACCAAAGGTTATCTTTGGAGGGTCTGAAAAAGGTAAACCTAAAGGTTATGGTAATATCTCAAATGGAATTGTCACCATCACCAAAGTGGCTCATGTTGATGGATTGCAACACAATCTCATCAGCATAAGTCAATTGTGTGATATTGGGTATGACATTTCATTCCACAAGGATGAGTGCCTGATTAAGAAAGAGAATGATATAATTCTCTAAGGCACTAGGAGTGGCAACATTTACTGCCTAAACTTTATATGTTCTGATCAAGTTAATTCCATATGCTTAGTAGCAGAGAATAAAGTTTCTAGTAGTGTTCAATGGCATAAAAGGTTAGCCCACATAAACTATAAGACTATAAATAAGCTTATTTCAAAAGACCTAGTGAGAGCTGGGCCTAAGAGGAAATGTGTGCAGGAGGGTCCATGCCATGCTTGTCAAATGGGTAATTAGACCAAGTCTTCCTTCAAATCAATAGGTGAGAAGGATTCCATTAGATGTCTATACCTACTTCACATGGATCTATTTGGACCAATGTCAATCCATAGCTTAGGAGGAAAGTCATACACCCTTGTAATTGTTGATGATTATTCCAGATTCACATGGGTATTCTTCCTTAAACATAAGTCAGACACTTTAGAAATATTTACCAGCTTTGTTAGGCAAATCATCAATGAAATAGGAAATCCTGTAGCCAAAATTAGACGTGATTATAGGACTGAATTTCAGTTAGGTGCAATGACCAAATTTTGTGAAAATCAAGGCATTTCTCAAGAGTTCTCATCTCCTAGAACTCCACAACAAAATGGTGTTGCTGAGAGAAGAAATAGAACCCTTATTGAAGCTAGTAGGAGTATGCTAAGTGATTCTTCTCTTCCTGAGTTTTTCTGGGCTGAAGCTGTAAACACAGCATGCCATATGCAGAATAGGGCTCTTATCAACAAAAGACTGGATAAGACCCCATATGAGTTGTTGAAAGGTAGAAAACCCACTTTATCCTATTTCAAAATATTTGGTAGTAAATGTTTTCTACTAAATAATGGAAAGCACCATCTCACTAAATTTGCTGAAAAAGCACATGAGGCAATTTTTGTTGGTTATAGCTCTCAAAGTAGAGCCTATTGAATTTTCAACAAAAGGCCAAATAGGATAGAAGAATCTATACATGTTGTATTTGATGAAACCAGCCTTATTTATAAGGATCTGTGAAGTTTATCAAGTTGTGCAGGTTCTACACAGAAATTGAAGGAGATGAATATCAATGAACAACACAATGAGGATAATGAAGAAACTAATAAGACTGTAATTGTAACTAGAGATGATGAACCTCAAGCAGAAGACAACTATGAAGAACCTATTGCTGTTGAAGAACCACCACATCCAGAACCTCTAGAACAACCTACTCAAACAGATGCACCAGAATCTCAAAGGGAAAATGAAAGGTGGAGGAATGCAACCAAACATCTGAAGGATCATCCCAAAGAACTGATCATAGGAAATCCAAATGATGGTGTGCAAACTAGAAGAGGAAACTCAATACATCAGGCCTTACATCACAGCTTTTTATCCAAAATAGAGCCTAAGAAGTTTGATGAAGCCAATAAGGACACTTCATGGATATTAGCTATGCAAGAAGAGCTAAATCAATTTGAAAGGTGCAAAGTCTGGATATTGGTTCCAAGACCAAAGAAACACAAAGTCATTAGGACCAAATGGGTATTTAGGAATAAGCTGGATGAAAATGGTGTGATTATGAAAAACAAAGCAAGGTTGGTTTCCCAAGGATATAGACAGGAGGAAGGCATAGATTTTGATTAAGTATTTGCTCCTGTGGCAAGATTGGAGGCAATCAGACTATTCCTAGCATTTGCAGCATACACTGGATTTATAGTTTATCAAATGGATGTAAAGTCAGCATTCCTTAATGGAACAATATTGGAGGAAGTATATATTGAACAACCCCCAGGTTTTATTGACTCTACTCATCCAAATCATGTTTATCTTCTATTAAAAGCATTGTATGGTCTGAAACAGGCACCTAGAGCCTGGTATGAGACATTATCTAGATTTCTCATTGAGAACAAATTCTCAAGAGGGAAGATAGACAAGACATTGTTACATAGGATAGTTAAAGGTCACATTATTCTAGTACAAATATATGTAGATATAATCTTTAGCTTAACTGATAGTAACCTTTGCAAGAGGTTTGCAAACCTTATGCAAGGGCAATTTGAAATGAGCAGCATGGGTGAGCTTAAATACTTCTTAGGACTTCAGGTGAAACAGTCTGAGGCAGGAATTTTCATTTCTCAGACCAAGTACACAAAAGAGATTATTAAGAAGTTAGGAATGGAAAATTCCACTGTCATGAAGACACCAATGGCAGCAAATATGTCACTGGACAAGGATGACAAAGGGAAACCTATTGATGAAACCTTGTACAGAGGCATCATTGGCTCATTGCTCTACCTAACTACTAGCAGGCCAGACATTATGTTCTCAACATGTGTGTGTGCTAGATATCAAGTGAACCCTAAAGAATCTCACTACACTGTTGTCAAAAGAATCCTGAGATATATGCAGGGTACTCTTAATCTTGGCCTTTGCTATCCTAGAAGCAATGTCTTTGAACTAATTGGTTTTTCAGATGCTGATTTTGCAGGATGCAAGGAGGACAGAAAAAGTACATCAGGCACATGCCAATTCCTTGGCAAAAGACTAATATCTTGGAGTTGCAGGAAGCAGACCAGTGTGGCTATTTCTACAGCAGAATCTGAGTACATCTCAGCTGGAAACTGCTGTGCTCAGCTACTATGGATTCAACACCAACTCCAAGACTACAAAGTTTAGCTAAGTAAATCTCCTCTATATTGTGATTCAACTAGTGCTATTGCTATTGCTAATAATCCTTTATCACATAGCAGAACTAAGCACATAGAAATTAGATATCATTTCATTAGAGAACATGTAGAAAATGGAGATATTACAATTGAATATGTCCCCACTGAAAAACAAGTTGCTAATATATTTACTAAACCCTTGGATGAAACAAAATTCAATAACTTTAAAATTTAATTAGGAATGCTAAAAATGGATTAAAGTTGTTTTGAAATAAATAAATGAAAATAATGATTGAGTCCTAAAAAGCGAGTGGAGAAGTTATCAGGCGTCGAGAGAAGTTACCTGGCGTCAAGAAAGGATACCTGGTGTCTAGAAGATACCTGGCGTTGAGAAGATACTGGCGTCAACCGAAGAAAAATGGCGTCGAGCTATCTCAACGCTTGAGCGAACATAGCAAGGCCATCTCGACAGGGTAAATTTGAACCATTTGATCAATCTTGTCAAACAAGTTAGGCGCGCGGCTATTCATCTTCTTGAATTAGAAATTCTATAAATAGGGAAGACACTTCGATAGTACATGTGCCCTAGATCTCTCGTTTCGAAATTGTTTGCCCTAGAAAATTTCTCCATCAATTTTGTCACTCTTCGATCATTAACCATAATGCCACCCAAGAGCATTGATTTCCTTTATGAAGGAAGCGAGCTTGTACGCAATGGATTCCAATCTGCTCCAGAAGAAATCAAATTAACCATTGAGCTAATCTACAAAGCATGACTCGAATTCGTACTATCTGAATCGACTCTCATTTGGAAACGAGAGGCCTTAGAACTTTATTCCAATATAGTAATAGACTCCGTCAATTTGAAGCTTAAGACCACTGTGAATGGTAAGAAGATTAAGATCACCCCATCAAGACTCGCTAAGGCACTAGAACTGCCCAGATTAAAAAGCAATGAAGAAGAAGAAGAAGTGAGCTCTGAACAAATTAAATTAGCACAAATCTGGTGCGGAATTGAAACATCACGTGAAGTTACTGGAAGTATTCTTAGGAAAGGAATGAATTCAAAAGGAAAATTGCTAACAGATGTGATAGGAAAGGGTCTGTTGTGCAAGACCGGATATCATGATAAAATTTCCAGGAAAATGTTCATTCTTCTAACCAGAATCATTCATTCTTTAAGAACAGATTGGGGAAGGGTGGTATTTGACAGAATAATTGAATGTATCCAAGTAGCCAACATGGGTAGGATATTATCTTTGTATTTAGTAAAAGTCATTCCAGACTCTTTAAATAACAAATTTGGATCCAAGATAAACCACATGAAGAAAATGGATATTAGAATGATAGAGAGATGGGACAGAGTTTTATCAAATCTTCCACCAGCAGATGTTTCTCCCAAGCAGAAGAAAGGTAAGAAGCAAAAGAAGAAGAAGGTTTCTTCAAGCTCATCAAGCTCATCCTCTTCCAACAGAAAATCTAAATCCTCTCCAATTCATGATCCCTGCTAAAGAGGTTGACAAGTTCTATAAAGAAAAGGATGAGAATGAGAAAGAAGAAGAAGAGAGAGTAAGTCATCATGGATCCCCTGCTAGAGTTGAAGGGATTTTTCAAAATGAGGGGGAGGCTCAGGATGAAATCCCTGCTCAAGACAAAATTGATCTGATCAATGCAGAGATTGAGGGGGAGCCTCAAGATGAAATTACATCTCAAGACAATGCACCATTTGAGGGGGAGTCTCAGGCTGAGATCCCTGCTAAAGAGAATTTTGTATTTGATGCCATGGATGTGGAAGGAGAGACTGAAGAAACAAAGAAACATGTTGAGAAGGTGATCAAGATAGAATCCTCTAGCTCACATATGAGCTAGAGAAATGATTCTTTCATCAGAGAAGAGAGCAGTAGAGGTAATGGAGTGGAAAATGAAATCAATGTGGATCTAAGTGGTATACTACCTCAACTGGAAGTGTTGCTTAATAATCAAAGAAGATTATTAGAATAATATATTGAAGATAATAATACAAAAATGAAAAATGAGGTAGATTTCCAGATGAAATTGGTTAGATTTGAAGTCAATCATCAGATGACTGCTTTGAGAAATGAAATGGTAAAGTTTTTCAAAAGAGCTGGTGCTTCAGTAGATTATACAGCTGAACAACTTGATGCAATCAAAGAGACATCAAAGGTTCTTAAAGAGTCACAAGAAGGAATCACAAAGACAGTAGATGATGTTCAAACAAATCAAGGAATTCTAAGTGACAACATGCAAGTTTTGTATAAAGAACATGTTGCACGAGTTCTTACAGGTACAGCTAAGATTGAAGCTAGACTGCAACAGCAGGATACAGTTATTTTGGCTAAAATTGATGAGAGATCTACAATTCTAAAAGATCAAGCAAAGTTGAATGCAGATACCATGGATGATCATCTCCTTAGGGTAAAGAAAACCATTGAAAGTGGAATTCATCATTTGGAGGGTCAAGTTAGGTTTCAGAAGAATGTTATAAGAGATCATATAGTTGAAGAAGTCCTAAAGGGGGAGAGGTCAATGATTCAAGCCAGCTCAGAGCATGCTGTGTGGACCTCAAACTCTATAAGAGAAATCTTAGGATATCATCCCATTGATTATGAGAATGATCAAGTTTCTGAGACCAGGCCAGCTTCTCTTACACAAGTCCAAAAGCAAATTGCTAAAATATATAGTCCTGAGCATAAAAGCAAAAGAGAGAACTTTACTAGTGAGCAAGTAGAATCTAATAAAAGGAAGTTCAGAGAAGAGGTTCAATCAAGGGTTGACTTTGAACATTGGTCTCCCTCTTCAAGAGAAATGATTCTGACAGTATGGAAAGCTGTGAAAGGTAATCCTGATGAAAGAGGAAAATGGTATTCTGAAGCTGAATGGTTGAAGCATAGGGATCAAGAGGAACTGAAGATGAAATTCAAGGCTGACAAATTGGCTGGGAAGGTTCAGGCAGGTGATAAGGAGCCAATCAGATACTTTCCAAAGCCATTTGGCTATTTCAAGAGAAGAAAAGAAGTTGTTGAAGCCCTTTCCAAAAGAGCCAAGAGAGGAATAGAGTTCAAGGAACCTGAACAACATTAGGATTTTAATCTTTACTAAGTATTTTCAGAGAAATGTAATTGATATATCTTTGAACAATATTGATGAGCTCCCAGTGCTAACTATTTTTCATTATCACATATATATATGCCTGTGATGTGATTCTTTCTCTCGTCATGACATGTTTTATTCTGAATTGCTTGTGATTTTGTGCTTATATGAGAAATCATGTCTGAAATAATTTCTGTGGATAGAATGTTTTGGTAATCCAATCTTATAAGGAATTATACTACTTATTTTGATTACCTGTATAGAAATTAGTAAATATTGATTATCTTTGAAAAGAGGGATATATCATTGACTGAGATTATGACTTCTTCAAATAGGGGGAGATTGTTGGGATCATTGTCCACAATGTCTTAGATTTGGAGAAGTCCATGCATAAGTCAAAAATATATCTCAGAATGTATTTGATATACTCTCTAGAATCAATGTGCAGGAGATCAGGTCAGGCAAAGTGCTCAAGAAATTCATCCAAGTTCACAAGCGTCGAGACATCATACATCGCTCAACGCCTGTGACCCAGAAGCGTTGACTCATGTCTACTGCTCAAAAAGATAAGGTCGCCGCTGAAGTTATGAGACCAAGTTTGGAAGCGTCGAGCCAAGTTATATCACTCGACGTCGTGGAAAGAGAAGTGTCGACCAAACTTCAGTTAGCTCTGCTCCAACAAGAAGAGTCGAGATATGAAGGCATAGTTAAGAAGCGTCGAGCCCCTGTACGTTGCTCAACTTCTACACATAAAAAGCGTCGACTAACTGATGATTGCTCAATGTCTAAAAAGGAGGAGTCGAGAGCTTCAGTCTAAGAAGTATGTGTCGAGTATCTACATATCGCTCGACACCTAATTGAAAAAGCGTCGACAGAGATGCTCATTGCTCAACGCCTTTTCTACAGATACTCTGAGCTGAGAAATTTCTTCTACAGCCAGCTGAGCCTTTATTTCTTCTAAAGCCATTAAAGACCGTTGAAGACTTAGCGTCGTGCTGATGTGGAGGAGCGTAACAGATGTTGCAGATGGCGGACTATAAATAGAAGGCATGACCTATGGTTTTATAAGTTGATTGCTCCTATCTTTCGAAAACCATTATCGTCTCCATCAGTTTGAGGGAAAGTTTGAGAAAGAATCTGAAGAAGTCGTCTTCTCTTTCAGAACCGATGTAAATTAAAGATTTCTTTCAGCAATCTGGTGTTGATACATCTTTCTGAAAGAAGAAGATTAAGAAGGAAGAATCTGTCTTCCTGGGAAGAAGAACAATCATTACAGCCTGTCGAATCAAGAAGATCATTTGCTGCTGCTGTTCTATTGAAGATTTCTGTCTGATCATTCAGGAAGATCAAGAAGACTCAATAATCTGAAGAATCTGAGTCTAAGTATTGTTATTTCTTTTATCAATCTCTGTAGGATCTGAGTTGTCAGATATGAGTGTAGGATCTGTCAAGGATCTGAGTTATAAGATCAGGTGTGATCTGAGTTGTAGGATTCAGGGGTGAATCTGAGCTATAAGCCTAATTATAAAGGCTGAGATAGGATCTGTAAGATCTGAGTTTGTAAGAACTGCTGAGATCTGAGAGAGTGAGATCTGTGAGATCTGAGTCTATAAGATCTATTGTGATCTGAGCTGTAAGACCTGTTTGTGGTCTGAGATCAGGAGGAGATATAAACCTTATCTGGCACACTGCTAGAAGGGAGAAGGGGGAAAGTGGATTACCCAAGATAAGGGGAACCACTATAAAATTCTGTGTGTCTTTTCTATGTGTGTTCTTATTCTTGAAAGCTCTGATCAGTTTAATTTTGGTTATAATCAAGAACTGCAATAGTTTTTAAATAACCTATTCACCCCCCCCCCCCCCTCTAGGTGATTAGCTACCCTTAATTAAAGTCTTTCAGCAAGCTCTATGTCTTGGAAGAGGATCACCCCGAAGTGCAGACCGGGATTTTGTCCCCAGCCAACAAAGATGCTTATAAGAAGTATCAAGATGAATCCCTAGATGTTGAATGCCTCATGCTCGCTACCATGAACTCTGAGCTTCAAAAGCAACATGAGAACATGTGTGGCTTTGAAATTATCGAGCACCTTAAGAAGATGTTCTAAGGGTAGGCTCGGCAAGAGAGGTTCGACATCTCTAAGACTTTAATTCAGTGTAAAATGGGAGCTAGAGACCCAGTGGGAACTCATGTAATCAAGATGATTGGATACATCAAGAACCTTTAGAGACTGGTGTTTCCTTTAAGTCAATAGTTGGTTACTGATCTGATCCTGCAATCATTGCCAGACAATTACGAGCAGTTTATCTTGAACTACAACATGAATGAGATAGACAAGATGCTGCCCGAGCTCCTAGGCATGTTAAGAACTGTGGAGAACAACATGAATAAGACCAAGCCTGTTAGCCCCATATTGTTGGTACATAAAGGAAAGGGGCAAGGCCAAGGGATTCAAGAAGACTAAGGTGGGACATAAGGCTTGCCTTGATCCCAAATCTTCTACACTGAAAAAGAAAGGATTAGCTAAAGAAGGAAATTGCCACCACTACTGTAAGGCAGGGCATTGGAGGAGGAACTGTCCCCTCTACATCGAGGATCTAAAGAAGAAGGGAAGTGTGACTTCCACTTCAGGTATTTTCGTTATAGAAATTAACATGTCTGCTCCTTCATCTTGGGTATTGGATACTGGATGTGGTTCTCACATTTGTACAAATGTGCAGGAACTGTCAAGGAGAAGACTGTTGGGTAAAGGAGAGGTGGACCTGCGCGTTGGAAATGGAGCAAAAGTTGTTATCGTTATCGTAGGAGTGTACCGTCTTTCCTTCCCCACTGGGCTTATTATTGAACTTGATAATTGTTATTTTGTTCCTGTTATAACTAGAAACATCATTTCTATTTCATGTTTGGACATGAATGGTTTTTCTTTTAATATTACGAACAATTGTTGTTCTATTTATAAGAATGATGTTTGTTATGGTGTTGCCCAAATGTTTAACGGTTTGTATGTTTTGAACATAAATCATCCAATCTATAACATAGAAAATACCAAATTAAATGACTAAAAACTAATGACTATAATCCTACATATCTCTGGCATTGTCGTTTAGGCTATATAAATGAGAAACGCATATCCAAGCTCCATTAAGATGGACTATTGGACTCATTTGATTATGAATCATTTGAGAGATGCGAGTCTTGTTAATTAGGCAAGATGACAAAAGCCCCTTTCACTAGTTGTAGTGAGAGGGCTGATGATCTCTTGGGTATAATACATAGTGAGGTATGCGGACCCATGAGTTCTATGGCTAGAGGTGGGAACTACTATTTCATTACATTTACTGATGATTTCAGTAGATACAGATATATATATATATATCTTATGAAGTGTAAATCCAAAACCTTTGAAAAGTTCAAAGAGTTTAAGTATGAAGTAGAAAACCAACTAGGAAAAAGTATTAAGGAACTCTGATCTGATCGAGATGGCGAATACCAAAGTCATGAGTTTCGTAATCATCTGAGAGAGTGTGGTATTGTATCACAACTCACTCCACCTAGAACACCACAACATAATGGTATTTATGAGAGGAGGAATCGTACCTTATTATACATGGTGTGATCGATGATGAGTCATGTAGATCTGCCCATTTCCTTTTGGGGATTTGCTCTAGAGACAGCTGCTTTCAATTTAAATCGTGCTCCAGTGAAAATGGTTCTAAAGACACCATATGAGATATGGACTGGGAAGCATCCTATAGTATGTCTTTTAATAAAATTTGGGGTTGTGAGGCATACATACAACGTCAAATGCCTGTCAAGCTGGAACCCAAATTGGATAAATGTTATCTAAGGGATATCCTAGGGAGACTAAAGGATACTACTTCTACTTGCCGTCTGAGGGCAAAGTGTTTGTCACAAGGACTGCATGTTTTTGGAGAAGGAGTTCTTATCCAGAAAGACTGCAAAGGTGGAACTTGATGAAGTTCAAGAACCACAAACTGAAAACGAACATGAGTTGGAACCTAAGCAAGGACTATAAGTAGTTATAGCTGGAGAGCCTGCTCAAGAAACACAAGTCCTACGTAGATCTAGTAGACCAAGATTTTGTCCTGAGAGATATGGATTTCTCGTGTCTCAGATAGGTAATGTGTTGCTTATGGATCATCATGATGAGCCTACAACCTACCAAGAGGCTATGAATGGACTGGAATCTGAGAAGTGGCTTGAGGCCATGAAATTTGAAATGATCTTCATGTATGCAAACCAAGTTTGGACCTTGGTGGAACCACCTAAAGGGGCATGACCCATAAGGTGCAAGTGGGTCTTCAAGAAGAAGACCGACATGGATGGGACTGTACAGACATTCAGAGGGTGTTCAATGTCTAAAGGTTTCAAGCAAATTCATGGTGTTGACTATGATGAGTCCTTTTCCCCTGTTGCTATGGTTAAGTCCATTAGAATTCTGCTTGCTATTACTGCGTATTATGATTACGAGATCTGACAAATGGATGTCAAAACATCTTTCCTAAATGGAAACCTCCTTGAGGAAGTATATATGACAGAACCCGAGGGTTTTGAATCTCCAAATGAAGCCACTAAAATATGCAAGCTACTGAAATCCATCTATGGATTGAAACATGCTTCTCAAAGTTGGAATCTACACTTTGAAGAGAAAATCAAAGAGTTTGGTTTCATCAAGAACGAAGATGAGCCTTTTGTTTATAAGAGAATTAGTGGGAGCATAGTTCTCTTCCTGATATTATATATAGATGACATATTGTTGATCGGTAATGACATTCTGACCCTGCAAGTTGTTAAGAACAACCTAGGAACTGCTTTTCTATAAAAGACTTGGGCGAAGCAACTTATATAGTTGGTATTAAGATCTATAGAGATAGATCGAAGAAGTTGTTGGGTTTGACCCAAAGTACATACATTGAGAAGGTGTTGAAATGGTTCAGCAAGCTTGAGTCCAAAAAGGGATTCTTACTCATGTCTCATGGTGTGAGCCTCTCTAAGGACCACTGTCCTAAATCTTTGGAAGATAAGGACCGCATGAAGTTGATTCCATATGCTTTGGCAGTTGGATCAATCATGTATGCAATGTTATGTGCTCGACCCAATGTCTCCTATGCTTTGAGCATGACAAGCAGTATCAGTCTGATCCCAGTGATAATCACTAGGCAGTCATCAAGAAAATCATAAAGTACTTGAGAAGGACAAAGGATGTATTCTTGGTTTATGGTGGAGAGGAAGAGCTCGTTGTAAAGGGTTACACAGATGCTAGCTTCCAGAATAATAGGGACGACTAAAAGTCTCAATCAGGTTTTGTATTTTGCCTTAATGGGGGAGTTGTAAGCTGGAAGAGTTCCAAGCAAAGAGACTATTACCGATTCTATGACAGAAGCCGAGTATATTGCCGCAGCAAATGCAGCGAAGGAGGTTGTATGGATTAGGAAATTCATTGGCAAGCTAGATGTCATTCCTAGCATTGTTGATCCCGTAGTTCTCTACTGTGACAATAATGGTGCAATTGCCCAAGCTAAGGAACCTAGATCTCATCAGTGCTCCAAGCACATACTTCAATGGTTCCATCTTATTCGAGAGATTGTCGATCGAGGAGATGTGAGCAAATGCAGAGTACTAACTGAAGAGAATATTGCAGATCCACTGACAAAGACCCTTGCACAGAGAAAGCATGATTATCATACTAGGTCAATGAGTAGTAGATACCTGAATGATCATCTCTTGTTGGAGTCTTGTGGATTGTATTTGTGTTAGTTGTTATTCATGTGATGAATGGAGTATTTTATATTTCATTTTACATTTATGGCAAATTCTTTTACTATATCAACTATTTCTATTTGATAGATTAATTAGCATAATAAATTCCCTTAGAATGTTTGCTTCCATAGGAATTCAAGTACGTGACTTGAATGTGAGGGCCTATATTTATAATAAGCTTCATTCTTAAATGAACCCTAGTCTATGTATCATCTTAGAATCTAAGGGCAATGCTGGTACATTAAGACTAACATGTTCGTTGACTGATGACTGGTTCTCATAGGTCATGTTATTGTGATATCAAGTCATAACTTGGGTACTTATTAGTGAACAAGTTGTACTAGACAGACCCACCATGAGACTACTTTGTGGATTGTTATATGAATGTGTCACAAGTAGGTCTCATATGGTAATAGTGTTTGAAGTTCTTTGACCTAAAGTCACAACATTCATCAAGTGAGGAAGAGCATACTATGATGCCATCAAAAGTCTTCCTTGAAGAAGGTTGATGATAATGGTGGTTATTGGGTATGCTACGATTCATTTGGATGTTTGTGTATGGATAGATATGGGATTTGTCTTCCTATATGATAGGAGTTACATCCAAGGGCCCCTTGATGGAATGAGACTGAGAAATGCATGTCCATGCTTGGTTGAGTCAATATGGGATATTGAGCTCACCAATTTCTGATAGTATATTCTAGATCAGGAAACTAGGATTGAACAATTATGCGGGTGACATGGTCCATGCCTCTAATTCTATCCAGATGTAAGGGACAAAGGGAGATGACAACACAGGTACATTGGTCAAGACAGGCTTATTGAGTTATGAACTCTAATTTCATGGGTAGCAATGATGTATTGCTAGATACCACTCATTATTTGTGAGACTTTTTGTTGGGGAAATGATTTATCTTAACCCCTAGAATGAGTAGAATATGTATTATCAGAGTGAAAAATTAGCTTAAGTAAATATGCGTCGAATAGTAATCGACGCAACGTCGAAGTGTAGTTGACGTATCTCTCATACTGAGTCGAAGTAATTCTATACAGAATTCGACGTAACCAAAATTGACGTAACTCTGATTTCTAGTCGATGCACCCAGTAAAGTCGACGCACCTCTGTCGACGCTCTTTCCAGATTTTCTTCTCGATGTCTAGCCAGACCTCTGTCGACGCTCTTTCCATATTTTCTTCTCGACGTCTAGCCATGCTGAAATCGATGCTTACGTCGAATAGTAATCGACGCACGTCGATTTCTGTGACAGATTCAAAAACACGCCAGATCTCTTTCCTTCTTTCTGTAGATCTGAATTTTATGGAATTATATTATTCTTTTCTAGCCGTTCTGAATCAATCTTTCCTTCTAAATGATTCTTGGCTAATTTGATTAAGATTATTATGGACATTATTTGAAAATAGAATGATCTTTTTCCTTCTACAGATATAATGATTATGGAAACTTTTCACTCTTACTATTTTTCTGACTGCTAATTGATTATTCTCCTATGGCAATATTTTGAATAAACAGAGCTATAAATACACAAGGAGGTCGGCAAAGAAAAATGACAAGTGATCCACTCCATCCATTTGAAAAAGAGGAAAAGCTCCCAAGTGAAAAGTGATAAAGCTGAGAAAAGTGAAAGAGTGCTGCAGCAAAGAAAAAGCCTTCTTCTTCTCCTCCTACTAAAACCATATTGCTGCCATTTCTGAAAGCTCTCACTAAAAGAGAAAAGGGCCTACAATCTCCTTCTCACTATAGAAGAGAGATTTCAAATTCACTATACTTGTGCTTCTAATCTTCTTGCTAGGAAGAAGATTCTTTCTTGCTTCAATTGTATTTTTCTTCTACTTCTTCTTCTTATTCTAATTTCATTTTCAAATTGTGTAAAAGAGTTTTTAGAATCTCTCTTCAAAATATTCTGTTGTAGTGGTTCTAAGAGTCTCCTTATCAAAAGTCTCAGGATGGTTCTAAGAGTCTCCTTATCAAAAGACTCAGTGTAAGATAGTGAATTCCTACCAAGGGGGTAGAAGAGTGGACTACCTAAAGTTTGGGGAACCACTATATTTCTTTGTGTTGTGTTGTGATTTTCTTTTTGCTATTTCTTTATTTATTTGCTTAATTCTTGTTGGTGTGTGGGGAGCTTAAATCTGTGAATATTACACACATATATATATATATATTTATTAACTTTGCACAAAATATTTTTAAATCTCTATTCACCCCCCCCCCCCCCCCCCCCCCCCCCTCTAGAGAATTCTAGTGAGGCTAATTATGCACTTTCAATTGGTATCAGAGGGAGGTTGATCAAAAAGGGATAACTCCTTGATCAAAAAGATCCTACCTCATATATATATTTTTCTAAAAAACTTTATGGCACAAATCGAAGATTATGCTTCACCAAACCACCAATTTGCAACCTTGAAAAGTTTGCACTTTGGAAAATAAGAATTAGGATATATATGAATTCTATTGATGAAGATTTGTTTAATGTTATTTTGACAGGTCCTCCTAAGCCCTATAGAAAGGACTCAAGTGGTAAAGTGACTCAAACACTTGTCCCAAGGGCTGAGTGGATAGTTGAAGAGAAGAAGGCAGGAACAAGTGATGCAAAAGCTGTGAACATTCTTGTCTCAACCCTCTCAGATGAAATCTTTCAAAAGGTTGTTGACTGTGAATCAGCCAAAGAAATCTGGGAGGCTCTTACAAAGATAGTAGAGGGAAGTGCTGATGAAAGGAAAGATAGAAAGGCTCTATTGATCTCCCAATATGAGAACTTTCAATAGAAGAATGAAGAAAGCATATCTGAGATGTATGACAGATTCAGTCTGATCATCAATCAATTAAGGAGCTTGGATAGAGAGATCTCTCTCATAGAGATCAATGACAAATTATTAATGAGTCTCCCAAGTTCATGGGACTCAAGAATATGGGCAATAAGGGATACTAGAGGACAAAAGGAAATCTCAACAGATGCCCTCTTAGGAAAACTCAAATCCTATGAGCAACTACCGAAAACCAGAGAAGAGAAGGAAAGAAGGGAAAACACTCCAACCTCCTCAAAAGATAGAAACATTGCATTAAAAGCAACAGAAGAGGAAACCCCTGTTACTGAAGAAGAATTATTCAGCCTCCTGCCCAGAAGATTCAAGAAATGGGTCAGGAAAGATGGGTCTAGAAAATGAGAGTCAAAACCAAGGTATGATAAGACTCCTACTAAAGAAATTATTTGTTACTCCTGCAGGAAAACTGGACATATTGCTCCAGAATGTCCAGAAAATGCTGAGAAAAAGAAAGATCTGAAAAAGAAAGATCTCAAGAGAAAGGAGAAGAAGAAAGAAAGAAAGAGGCTTCATTGCAGAAGCTTGGAGTGAAACAGACTCTGAAGACAGCATCTCATCTAAAAGTGACAGTGAAGAGTCTAAGCAAGAAGACCTATGCTTAATGTCTCTTGGAAGCTCAGAAAAAGAATGTGTTTCTGAATTTTGGAGTGAAACAGGTTCAGAAGGAAGCATCTCTTCTGAAGATGAAAAAGAAGATAGCCTTATTCTCATAGAGGAATCTGAGGATAAGGATGAGGTAAGCATTTTTGATGAAATAGATTTTCTATGTGATGATTTCAAAAGTGATTTTAAAGGACTCTGTTTAGATCAACTAAAATCTAAACAAGAAATTAAGGATCTAAAAGAACAAATCAATATGAGAATAATAGAGGATACATGTTCAAAAAATTATGAACTAAGGTGTGAAATCTATAAAACAGAAAAGGAAATACAAAGTGCTAAAATAGAAAATCAACTCCTTAAGAATAAGGTTTCCCAGGCAAAAGCTTTTGAAGAATCTATAAAAGTCAGAAGTCAAACACTTAAAGAAATCACTAAAAAACAAACAATCAGACATAAGAATCTGGGGCTAGGGGCTGATCCTTCAACCAGTTCAATACCATCTACCAAACCTGCTTAGATGAGCCCTGTTAAATTTACTAAACCCATAAAATCAACAAACTTAGAAGAAGGCTTACAGAATAAAGAAGAAGACTTCACCTTCAAGGAGATAGACCATTTTGATGAAACATCATACTATTCAGATGAAGACTCTCAAACTCCTCCTAAGAAGGCTACTAGGCCAAAAGAAACAATTCATACAAAAATAAATCTCCAACCAGAAAAAGAGAAGAATAAAATCTGCGAAGACACAATTACGTCGACTTCATATCGACGTATGAATGATAGAACGTCGAATTCTACTCGACGCAATCTCTTAGATGCTTCGACCTCAAATCGACGCATGAATAAAATTATGTCGACTTACAATCGACGCAACTACTTCCATGCATCGATTCCAGATCAATGCAATATAGAGAAAGCGCCGAATACATATCGACGCAACTCTCAACATACGTCGAATAGATATCGACGCACAAAACCTCAGAACAACTTAAATACAGGACATATCTATCCTTCAAAAATTTTCTATCTTAAACCCCATTCAGGACCCATTCATCCTGATCAAAATCTCTATCCTAATCAAAACATTCATCCTGATCAAAATCTCTACCCTAATCAAAACTTTTATCCTAATCAAAATTTCTATGCTAATCAAAATTGTTATCATAATCAACATCTCTATCCCTCTCTAAACTCAAATTCCCATAATCTAAAGACAATCAGGTGATATATCTGTAATAAAACTGGCCACAGTGCCAAACAATGTTGGCACAATCAATCCAATTGTCTATAAAATTAGTCCAAGGCTGACTTAGAAAACATTAGGAAGAAATAATCTCTCAAGAAAAACTTAGAATTTTCAAGACAAAATAAAAGTCACGTCGATTTCTAAATCGACGCATCGTCGATAGGAAACCCTAACATCTCAATTCAGACTGTACTGACGCATACATTGACTTCCACTCGACGCAACGTCAACTTCACAAAAAAGAGAGGCAATACTAAAATATTTTCGGTCAAATCTACTGTAGTACCGAATAAACCTCGAGTTGTGTCTCGTCTCGACGTTTCACCTGACTTAAATAAACTCTTCAGTTAGAAATCTGCACACTCTCTGCATCTCTCATCCTTCTCACTTCTTAGTCCAGCCATCACTTCCTCTCTCTCTCTCACTGACCAAAATGGCTCCCAAGATCAACTCTGGTTTCGATATTGATCTTGACTCTTTCTAAGCCGCCGCCGAAAACTATAAGAGCATCATAGCTCTTTTCACTGAAGCCGGTCTAAACAAACTCATTTCAACAAGATGCAAACTCTTGGAAATAGAACTCACTGAGTTGAAGAATCATGTTCAGATATCTGAACAAGGAGAGATTACAAGAACAATCCATGAAACACCTGTCTCAATCTCTGCATAACATCTTAGGGATACATTTGATCTTCCATCAGGTACACAACAACACTATCATAGTTCAAATCAAAAGGAAAGCAAATTATTTTCTAAGAATAGCTAAATGAATCTCCATCATCATTCCCTTATCAGGTAATGAACCTGTGGAACTCACTCCTGAGGAAATCAAAAACTTATTAATCACCATGAAATTCTCCAGAGATAGACCAATCAACCTGAATAAAATAGACTTCTCTGATGAATATAGGCTCTTGGCAGACATAGTAGGAAAAATACTACTATGCAAAATCTCTGCCCATGATGCAGTGCCCAAACAGCAACTAAACATTATGGGGGCCCTTGTGCTGAAATAGAAGATAGACTGGGGCAGCTGCTTACTGAAGATGATAAGCCACAAATATTCTCACAAAGAGAATGCCTGCATGAGGATCATGAGTCAGGTACTCCTTCACTCCTTCCCTGACCTATGTAGGTCAAAAGGAATTCTCATTCCTCCTGGAAAAGGATGTCCATAGCCCTCTTCTCAAAATGGACCAGGAAAATCCCCAAGCCTGGCTCCATTCCTGAAAGGACTCCCTCTCCTCCTAATTCTCTTGTGCATCCATCTTCCCCTCCTCCTCAACATACAGACATCTCTTCCCTGCCAACATCATCCACACCAATAGTCTCCACTACCCTCACACCTCCTACCTTAACTACATCTTCACATACACCAATTCAATCACCACCTCTTCCTCCTCCTACTATCACATCCTCTCTACCAACATCATCTCACATACCTCATATATCAACAATCACTTCTCCACCCTTATCCCCTCCACCATTATCTCCTTCACCAACAAAACCTGAACCATCTCCATCCACTAAAACTCTCATCACTCAGTGTATCCAGTCAGCAGCCCAAAGATTTCAAGAAATGCTGGATGGAAACTGCCTTCAAATTCACTCCTCTATCAGGCACATGCAAACCCAGTTGGATGGGGTAAATGCCTCTGTGCAAGTACTCAAAACCTCTGTGTCTACATCTAAGGTTACTAAATTATTCTTAACCTCCTTGGCTAAGAAGGTCAAGAAGGGGGAGAAGTTAGATGAAGAACAACTCTCCAGCCACAAATCTCACTCACACAAATCCTCTCCAACATCAAAATCTGATAGTCTTGCTCTGCCTAAGACCATTGGGAATGAAATAGTACCTGAGCTACATACTACAGAACAGCTAATATATGTACTTTCTATAGCAAGAGAGGCTGAACAACAAGTAGCTCTCTTACAAGGGGAGGCAAGTAGAGTAGAGAAAGAAGTTGAACAAGAAGCTGAAGCTCAGGGGGAGCCAGATGCTGTCATAGCTGAGGCTGGAGCTGAGAAAGAAGCTGAAGAAGCAGAAAAAGAAAGTATAAAGGAAGTTCTATCTTAGGGGAGCAGACTGCTTTGACTTAGGGGGAGCTGAATGAAAAGGAACAACTCACCTCTATAAAAAGACCTGATCTCCCTTTTGTATTCTCTAGGAAGAGAAAAACTCCTCCTACTCCTCCTGAATGATATGTTGAACAATTTTGGGCAGAGCTCTATTTTTAATACTTAAGTACTGCTTGATCTGTACAAAAAGTCTGTTATATGATTTCTTTCTCCATTATCTTCTGATTACCTAATGTATCTCTGTTCTATAAATATGCTTTGATGTGTTGATTACAAGCTGATAAAATTTCTCTATGAATAAGGTTAAGTCAAATAGGGGGAGATTGGGAAATGATTTATCTTAACCCCTAGAAATGAGTTGAATATGTATTCTCAGAGTAAAAAATTAGTGTAAGTAAATATGCGTCAAATAGTAATCGATGCAATGTCGAAGTGTAGTTGACGTATCTCTCATACTGAGTCGAAGTAATTCTAAACAGAATTCGACGTAACCAAAGTTGACGTAACTTTGATTTCTAGTCGACGCACCCAGTAAAGTCGACGCACCTCTATCGACTCTCTTTCCATATTTTGTTCTCGACATCTAGCCAGGCTGAAATCGACGCTTAAGTCGAATAGTAATCGACGCACATCGATTTCTGTGACAGATTCAAAAACACGCCAGAAATCTTTCCTTCTTTCTGTAGATCTGAATTTTATGTTATTATATTATTCTTTTCTAGCCGTTCTGAATCAATATTTCCTTCTAAATGATTCTTGGCTAATTTGATTAAGATTATTATGGACATTATTTGAAAATAGAATGATCTTTTTCCTTCTACGATATAATGATTATGGAAACTTTTCACTCTTACTATTTTTCTGACTGCTAATTGATTATTCTCCTATGGTAATATTTTGAATAAATAGAGCTATAAATACACAAGGAGGTCGGCAAAGAAAAATGACAAGTGATCCACTCCATCCATTTGAAAAAGAGGAAAAGCTCCCAAGTGAAAAGTGAGAAAGCTGAGAAAAGTGAAAGAGTGCTGCAGCAAAGAAAAAGCCTTCTTCTTCTCCTCCTTCTAAAACCATACTGCTACCATTTCTGAAAGCTCTCACTGAAAGAGAAAAGGGAATACAATCTCCTTCTCACTATAGAAGAGAGATTTCAAATTCACTATACTTGTGCTTCTAATCTTCTTGCTAGGAAGAAGATTCTTTCTTGCTTCAATTGTTTTTTTCTTCCACTTCTTCTTCTTATTCTAATTTCATTTTCAAATTGTGTAAAAGAGTTTTAAGAATCTCTCTTCAAAAAATTCAGTTGTAGTGGTTCTAAGAGTCTCCTTATCAAAAGACTCAGGCTGGTTCTAAGAGTATCCTTATCAAAAGACTCAGTGCAAGATAGTGAATTCCTACCAAGGGGGTAGAAGAGTGGACTACCCAAAGTTTGGGGAACCACTATATTTCTTTGTGTTGTGCTGTGATTTTCTTTTTGCTATTTCTTTATTTATTTGCTTAATTCTTGTTGGTGTGTGGGAAGCTTAAATCTGTGAATATTACACATATATATATATTTATTAACTTTGCACAAAATATTTTTAAATCTCTATTCACCCCCCCTCTAGAGAATTCTAGTGAGGCTAACTGTGCACTTTCACTTTTGTTGATACTTTGTGATCAAGTGGGAGACTATTGGTTTTTCCAAGGCGATCTCAAAGCAATCAAGTAGTTAGTCTTACTGCCAACGCAATATGAGCCTATAGTGTCGCACAAAAGAGTGTTAGAGAAGTTGGATGAAGGATTGTGTTGGCCTTACTCATATTGGATATGAGTGGAGGACAAATCCTTATGACTGATTGTAGTTGCGTCGAGAATGTCTCGATGGGAGAAATAATACACAAAGAAATGTGTTAATTCATCGTATCGTCGAATTGTCTTGATGATACGTGTTGTACTCAATGAATCGTCGAGATTGTCTCGACGAAACACGTCATGTCGTATCGTCGAATTGTCTCGACGATATGTGTTATACTCGATGAATTGTCAAGATTGCCTCGACGAAACACGTAATGTCATATCGTCGAATTGTCTCGACAATACGTGTTGTACTTGATTAATCATCAAGATTGTCTCAACGGAACACGTAACATTATATCGTCGAATTGTTTCGACGATACGTGTTGTACTCGATGAATCGTCTAGATTGTCTCGACTGAACACTTATTGATTCATCACGCCGTATCATCGAATTGTCTCGAAAATATGTGTTGTACTCCAATAAAGTCTGGGGTCTACGGATAACATGTTTTATGCCATGAGTATAAATATGAAGTGGTTAGGTTTCCTGGAGATGATCTTCTTTTCGCGAAACTGACAGAGCCAAAACAGAAGGGTTCCGTATAGGTCTCGACAGTTCCGTCCGCATTCCGCAAGATCGCCGTAGCTGCCTCACCCTGTCATCGGATCTAGCAGTTCATGGGAGACGTAGAGGGCATTCTTCCTACATCCCAGATCTTGTTAGACAAGGGTCGTGGGGTTCTCCTTCACTGTGTGGACTTCAATAGAGGTGCCAATCCATTTCAGTACTTGGAACTCAGAGTTTGTCTTTGGGATCAGATCTTGAAGCATCTTGGTTGAGTGTTGACTCAATCCCCTTCAGGTATATTGTAATGCGTTTCTTCTCCTTTTATTTCTTGATTCATGAAATCACAAGATCTAGAACTCTTTTGGGTTATTCATATTCTATATTTCCTCTGCGCACATCTGATGTGTTGTTATAGAAAATCCAAAAACTCTTAGAACCACTGAGATTTTTGATCAGGAGACTCTTAGAACCAGTTTTGAATCCTTTGAAGAGGGATTCTTAAAACTATCTTACAATGTGTTTGAATGTAAGAGACTGAGAGATCAGAATAAGAAATCAGAAGAATTATAGGATTTAGAGAATTCTTCTGATCAATTTCCTCTCTCAGAAGCACTAAGGATCTTTAAGCACTATAGTGGATGATGAATCTTCAAATCTGATGAATCCTTGATGAGAATAAGGTCAAGAATTGTTCTTCATCATGGATATAGTTCAGATGATCGTGTTCTTGATTATCTTCTTTCAGAGAAAGGATGAAGATAAATCTCTGCAGATTGAAAAAAGAAATATGCAGTCCAGAATTTTGTCGGGTAGATTGAGAGAGAGAGAGAGAGATAGAGAGATGAGGAAAGACCTCCTCCCATTTGGAATTCTATGTCTATATATTCTTCTGTCGATTCAATTGAATTAGAATCGAATCACTTTCCCTTCTGATCGATTCTCCAATTGGAATGTAGGAGGAGAATTATTGCTTTCTTTCTATATGTGTTGACAGGTTGTCAATGATCTTCAATATAACTTCCAATTTTATCACCTTTGAATCTCAAGAGGATTTCTTTCTCTATTTATACTCTTGCGACCCATTAAGATTCAAATAACTTCCATATATATAATCTGTATAATCCTCAGAATCAAATTTAAGAAGTGTTGGGAAAAACACCCTTTGATTTATCTCACAAATTATATACAAGTGATTTCATTTTCTAGGATGTATTACTCATGTTGTATAGAAAGGGTAATTTAGTCATTATATGTCTTAGGATGTCACACTCTCATTAGAGTGTCAAAGACCAGTCCAAAAAGAGCCCAAAATTCAGTTGAATTAAACATGCATTGAATAAAAGTCGACGCAACTTTGACTGCATGTCGAAGTAACTTCGAATAGAAGTAACATTAACTCAGACTGAAGTCGATATACAAGTTGAAGTCGACGCAATGTCGAGATGTACTTAACACAGAAGATAGAGTCAGTCGAAGCAGTATTTGAAGTTGACGCAACTTGGACTTATAATCGACGCAGAATGAAAAACTCTGAGTTCAGGATTTCATCTCGACAGACAGGTCGATAACTATTCGACGCAATGTCGACTGCAGAGATCATTTCTAATCTGAGGAGGATTTTAGTGCATATTTCAGTAGAAATCAGAGGTGTGTCAATAAGAAGGGAAATGTATTCAACGCTACATCGAATATAGACAGAATTAGACAACAACATTAAAATACACAAATAACATTAAAACACATGAAAACATGTAAAGAAAGACCATAACATTAAAATACACAAATACTTTTACTTCCACAATAATTCAATGCACATTAATGAAAAGTACAATTACTAAGGTGTTTCGCACACACAATGCTTATTAAGACTTATCAGGGAGCGAAGTAGTTCTTTGGGGATCACATAGCATTATTCTTTTTTATTTTAATTTTTTGTGTGATTCAATGTACTATAGAGAAGTGGTGTATGATTTGTTTGCACAAGACACTTTACAATTCTGTCCAAGGTGCTCAACCTCACAATGCTTATTAAGACTTATCAGGAGGGTGAGTAGTGCTTGGTGGTGTTTTTCCTTTTCATTTATTATTTGATTTTTATTTTAGTGACTAAGGATTTTGAATTCACTTATTTTGCAAATATATAATGTTAACATGTAAACCACATTTCTCAAATGATTTAGTGCATGAAATAACAATGAATTGCAATATACAATTCAATGTTGTTTATGTATTCTATTTATGTATTTTAATTTATTTTGTTATTACACTACATAATCATGCAAAAATAGGATTAACAACACATGTAGGTTTTAAAAAAGTGAGTGAGTAAATTATTATCAAACATAAAATATTACTTATACTTATAGGCATTCTAATCACTCTTACACATGTTTTCTACAGTCAATTTTATTGCACATTACAAGATAGTATTCAAGGCATGACAAAATCAAAATAATGTTTTAAGAAACTTGAAAATTAAATCCAACATTATAATTAATATTTGAGTAATATATATAATCATCCTTGACTTTTGCAATGAAGATTAAGCCATTTTTATAATTTTTTATTTTTATGAAAACATAAATATAGAGAAATAGCAAACAAAACATGTTTTTGTGTTTTGAAATTATTTTTGTAAATTTCTAGTTTTTTTTGAATAATTTCAAAAATAAAAAGTTAATCACAAATGAGCTTTTTATTTTTATTTTTGAAACAACATGAAAATACTTCGTGAAATGAAAAAACATGTTTTTGTGTTTTTAAATGATTGTGTAATTTTCTTTTTTTTATATTTTAAAAGGAAACAATAATACGTTAGATTTCAAAAATTAGAAAAGATAGTAATTAAATTAGTAAATAATTTTTTAGATAAAATCAGAGAAAATCAAATTCTTAATCATTTGAGCTACCGTCAACGTTAGCCCTTACCACCCGGTGCTAGTAAACAGAGATGTGTTATTTTGCTTTAAAAACATGGTTTTTGATGTTTTTTATTCTGATTTCTCTTGATTATGATTTTTCATAGCCACTTCAGTAAAAAATTAGACAATTATAGAAAAAATTGCAAATTCTTAATTTTGGCTTATGCCCATATATAAGTCCTTTATTTGAGTTTATTAATTTATGCACAATATGGTAGTCAAAAATCATATCTCACTTAATTTAGGGTATCCTTTCCCCATAATCAATTTTTCAAAATTGTAAGACATGATTTTTTGCTTAAATACAGTTACTGCGCGACGCTAGACATACCGCGCCATGGTAACTTGCGTAAACATAAATGCCGGCCTAGACGATTTCTCTTCATTTTCTCCCTTTCCCTAGTTCGAGACTCCCTTTCTACCGCCGCTCGTTATTTCGATTTAAGGTATTTTCCTTTGTTGTTTGTTTATTTGATGATATTTTTTTATTTTTCATGCTTAGATTGAAGTTGGGTTTCCTCCTATCATGTTCATGTATTTGTGGGATTAGGGTTTGATAAATTTTTGATTCAAAATGAGTGTTTGTGGTTGTTTACTTCAATGCACATGCTATATGATGATAAATAGTCTATTTTGGTGGGTAAATCGAAGTGATTGAGAGGTTTTCGGTGGAGATTGAAGGAGGAAGATGAATTGTCTTCTCGTCTGCTACCACGCCGTGTTAACACTAACTCTCCATAGTAATGTACAGATTCCTTAATTTGATGTTTTCACTCTTTGTTTTCTTATTAAAAATGGTATCCTCTGTTGGCTCTTACGACGCCCTTAGAGGGGGGGGGGGGGTGAATAAGGGTTGTATGGAATTTTAAATATTAATTAGATTTATCAAAGATTGAGAACAAAGTTTAGGAATATTTAATAAGAAAATATATTTTGATATCTCAGAAAAGATTGTATTGAAGATTCCTTTTTAAACAAGAGAAACAAAACATTTTGTTAACTATTGCTAACGCATGGCGTTAAGTGCTAACGCTGGGCATTAGCTCTCCAGAAAATATTCCTTAGCACAAAAAGATTGCCGCAGTGATTTTACTTATGAAATCTTAAATGAAATATAATTCCAGAAAATCAGAGATAATGAAAACGATTATTGTATTTCAAAGATAATTACACAAATGTTAATTTTAATACTTTAATGAAATATAAATTAAAACACTCTTGAAGAGGAAATAAAATCAATTGAATAGAAAATTAAAAGACATGATTTTATTTCATAATAAATTGAATACCCAAATGTTTGATTTCTATAACGCTAGAAATCAAGGCGAGAATATAAAAAATCACATTTTGAATTTTCACTGGTCCTTCTCCCAAGGATCGGTTGGCTATAGCCTATCTATCCCCAGATAAGGCCTCTAGCCACCCCCTAGATCTACCCTTGACCTAGTCGCCACGCACAAGGCGGCGAATTACCCCCTAAGCTGCACAAGGACCTAATTGCCAACAACCGCAGTGAATTACCTACGGAATCCTTCCCGGAATCCGACGTTCTCCCCGAACAATTTCTCCACACCAAAATACAAAATAATAAAATAAAGATTACAAGATAAAGTAAAGAGAAACTCCCCAAGAAATTTTGAAGGTGAAGATGAAGGCGGTGTAGATGTTGGCATTCTTGAAACGATCGTCCATCGTATGGAATATGCATTGTAGACCTTCTCCTTCAAAATCCTCTTTAGATCTTCATGATAGCCCAAGGGAGATCTCTCAAATGTTGTACACGAGCCTCTCTTAAAATTATTAGAATTCTAAAATCATCTCACATAGAATGAGAGGAGTTGAACTTTAAATAACCACGGGAGCTAACGCATGGCGTTAAGATTTAACGCCGACGTTAGTGATCGTGTACTGTCATGGCTGAAATCACGCAACCATCAAGATCGTGGTAGTTTGTGGACTCAACGCGGGCGTTGAGAGTCAACACTAGCGCTGTCTATGGCTTCTCGACGGATTCGTTCTCGATGACATTTCTTCTCGACGAAAGTTAACGCGGGGCGTTAACAACTAACGCGGGGCGTTAGCTCTCTTTCAGAGAGTCATCTCCATTTAGTATACTACTCACAGGGATGTGTAGCTATAGATCCTGTACAACCTGCACACTATAAACACACAAAATACAAGATCAAATACAATACAGTATTTGTTATTTTCAAGCCAAGAGATGCGGAACATAGGATCCAACAATCTCCCCCTTTTGATAATAACAAATACCTATATGAGAAATTAGTGAGATTAAGACCATTTGTGTTTATAGATAAGTGCAGTAATAAGATATGCATGAATAATAGGTTAAAAGCATGATAGATTTGAAAGTGTTAATGCATACTCTTTCTATATCATGTCCTCCCTCTACATGAGTGTTCTCTTATAAATTACTCCCCCTAAATATCTATTTTGACTAGATTTCTCAATTTTTCTCCCCCATTGTTATTAGCAAAAGTGGGTAGAGATGAGTGTATATCTACTAAGATTGATTAGTAACCACTTATTGAAGGATTGTCATGATCGAGTAAAGAATAGGGTATGCACCTCCTACATGATTACTCCCCCAACATAAATGTTTTTTTAGTTTGATATCATTATAATGTACTCCCCCTAAATATTAGATTTATGTAATTTATTCTCCCGATTTGGTAGTATCAAAAGAGGGTTTAAGTTAGAGTGTGCAATAAGGAGTAATATGTTCTATGTCGAGAAGAAAAAATAGGATGCAATCAAAAGCTTGTTAAATATTTCTTGTTGAGAAAAATATAAGCATGATAGAACATATAGTAGTAAGCAACATAGCTGACATGATAAAGCAAGCATTCTATTTTAGGATACCACTTGTTGAAAAGAATACCACGGTGTTAAAAATAATAGACATGAATGAGCATAAGTGGTAAACTTAGCAGAAGAATATAGTAAGCACTCTAAAACATAAACATCATTTTAGAAGGTAAAATCGTACAATGGATAATGAGTTTTAAATTTGAAAAGTTGATGTTTGAGTTATTAATTCAAGAGATGTGATTCCATTAAGATAAAATTGCAAGCATGATTTCATAATATCAAGAAGAAAAAAACAATGTAAAAAAATTTGCATTTCAAGTAAACATTAACATTGTAGCGCTCATGCTTTGTTATCTAGTACATTTACTTAAGTTTGTAGAGAATTGAGTAGATGAGCATTAGGATCCAATTCTCATGAGTTGAAGTTTTATGAAAGATAATGATGTGTACAAAGTAGTGTTATGATAAAGTATACAAGTGAATCAATCAAAAACACATAACATATATAATGAAATAACACAACATTAAAATACACAAATACTATTACTTCCATAATATTTCAATGCACGTGAATAAAGAGTACAACTACAAAGGTGCTCTGAACACACAATGCTTATTAAGACTTATTCAAACTTTATTTGTGATCCGGTGTACTAAGAGAAGTGGTGTATAAATTGTTTGCTACAATACACTTTGCAATTCTTTATCAAGGTGCTCAACCTCACAATTATCACAACCCGCATTTTCTCCGAATTTAGGAATATCAGAGTAAGAGAAAATACGAGTCATGATGCCACGTCATGCGGGAGACAACTTCAAATGCTCAGGCGAGAACCCATTACTTATTTAATCAAAACATGTTTACATGATAGGTCATCATTTGAAATCATTTATTACGGTTTGGGGTAAGAACTGTGTCTCTCAGATCGTGGATTATCTAGTCCACCGAGAAAATATATGTAATTGCAGCGGAAAATACTTGATTTAGTTCACATAAGGTTCTAAATGCACGTTATGACAGGACATAAAGTAAATGATATGCACATATCTAGGTATAGTATAAGTATAGAAAATACCTTTAGGCGACTTTAAAGATAAGGATTTCAGTTAAAAAGAATGCAATGAGGATGAAAGAAAAGCCATTTTATAACTATAATGCACCTAGACATAAATCATTCCCAGAGAGCAAGTTACACAAGATCTAAAAGTAGTGGCATTTAACTGGCAAGTAAGCTATAAAGTATCAAAAGGGCACAATAGGCATCAACAACCTGACACTAACCCATTGGATTCAAACTGGCATGTCTGAACACAAGAACAAAACTAACAACAACTATCTCGCAGCGGCTGGGTAAAACAGCAACTAACGCTCCCAAAGACTCTGGGCTATACTGCTAGCCGCTACGGCTCAGAACCTGAGGCATTCGATAAAACAAAGAATGCCTAAGCAAGGGAATTACAAGTGGCAGAAAACAAGGAAAAACAAAGTAAACAAGGCATAAGGGGTACCAACCCGAGCCCAACACTTACAGAAAAGGAAACTCCAAGCACAGAAACAAATAATGTACCTAGTGCACCAAATACCAAATAGAGGAACAAGCATAGTTCATTTATCTTGAAAATTCTATTTAAAGAGACTGATCAGCTCAAATTAAACGAGGGCGGTTACTATACTCCGCCACCCAAAGCCCAGAAACGGGTGGGGATTTCTCTATCCCCCTACCACCCAAAGACAGCCCACGGGTCCTCAGGACGAGCCTGCTGACCAGGATACCCTAAGAGATAGGGTCACAACAAAGTAAACATTTCCCAATACTATTCATAAGAGAACCCATAAGTTATATAACCACAACGTTTATGAGATTTCAAAGAGAAGAAGTAATCGGAGGCATAATTCAAGCACAAGAGACAAAGGGGCATTTCTTGAGGAATCAAAAGCTAAGAATCTATAGTTCTCAAGAAATCAAAGACTAAGAACAAATGGTTCTCGAGGGATCAAATGGCAGAGAATAGAATTCTCGAGAATCCCCAAGGGTAGGAGATGAAATTTCTTGAGAAATCCCAAAGCAGGAAATGATGACTTCTCGAGAAATCCAAGGCAGGAAACGATGACTTCTCGAGAAATCCAAGGCAGGATCCTTGATTTCTCGAGAAATCCAAGGTAGGAAATGATGACTTCTCGAGAAATCCAAGGAAGGAAACGATGACTTCTCGACAAATCCAAGGTAGGGTCCTTGATTTCTTGAGAAATCCAAGGCAGGAACCCATGATTTCTCGAGAAATCCGAGGCAGGAAACGATGACTTCTTGAGAAATCCAAGGCAGGAGGAAAAAAGAATCCAAGGGGGGTCGAGATCAAAATGACACGACCATAAATCACACGCCAAGACACGGCAAGAACACATAACCACAGAAAATAGTGTTTTAAGAAAACAACGAGAAGGAGGGGATAGCCACTTGCCTTAACCCCTGTGAAAACTCGAAGATCTCTGCTCCAAAAGCTATGGATCGGCCCAGGAATCACTCAAGCACGAAATCCTAAAACTTTTCGGGCCAAAAAGAGGAGTTAGGTCACTACCTTGACTCCAAAAATTCATCGAAACGGGAAAAGCTTACCACTAGAACGAAGATCTCGCCGAGAGCTTTCCGAATCCACTCTCCAAAGACGATTTCGACTACTACAGCCTTCGAATCGCCGACCGGAAGCTCCACGACACTTTGCTCTCGCTTGGCAGCTGGTTTGGATCGACGAAGGAAGAAGAAGAAGAATAGGGAGAGAAATTTTAGATCTTATAATAAAAACATAATTTTATATTTAAATAATTAAATAACACTCCCTTTCACTTAAAACTGCGAGGGTGACTATATCATCTCGGATTTCTACGAATTTTGCACCCCAACTGAAAAACGGCGCTATGAATCCAACGACGAAGTCAGAATTCAATTCCGACAAGCCAAACTCGGGATAAAGCTTCCCGAAGCTAAAATCTTGATAACTACCCAAAATAATCCCTTTAACTCAAAACGTCCCAAATTTTTGCACGCTCGATCTAAATTACATAGTTTAACTAAGCTAAGGCTCAAAACTAAACCGACGAGCTGAAGTAATGCCCTAATGCCAAAATTACGTCACAGCGGCTACGCAAAACAATTAATGAAAATTAGGGGCGTTACAACAATGCTCATTAAGACTTATCAGGAAGATGAGTAGTGCTTGGTGGAGTTTTCCTTGTCATTTATTATTTGCTTTTTAGTTTGGTGACTAAGGTCTCAGAATTCACTTGTTTTGCAAACATAGCATTTTTAACCATATTTCTCTAAAGAATAAGTGCATGAAAGACAAAGAATTGTAATAACCAATTCAAAGATGTGTTGGTAATCTATTTATGCATTATAATTATTTCTGTTATTACACTATACAATCATGCAAGAATAAGATTGTAAACACATGTAAGTTATCAAAAATAAGTGAGTGAAGAAATCATTATCAAACATAATACATTACTCATACTTAGAGGCATGCTAAGTGTTTCTACACATGTTTGTCTACAATCAATTTCATTACACATAGCAAGATAATTTTTAAGGCATGACATATACAAAATAATGCTTTTTAAGAAACTTGAAAGTTAAATTAATACTTGTATTTACTCTTTAATTGATACAATTAATCATCCTTGACAATGGCAATGAATAACAATCAATTTTTTTTATAAATTTTTAGAATTTTTTTTATATAAGCAGAAAACAATAAACACACATAAAGAGAAAACATATTTTTGTTCTTTGAAATTGTTTTGTAATTTTGTATTTAATTTTTTATATATATTCTCTAGAAAACATAGAAGTCTTTTTAGCCCAATCAGTAAATGATATTCTATGCCAGAGAAATAAACCCAAAATAATGCATGAGAAAATACATATATTTTTTAAAAGAAATAAAATTTTGTTTTAAAGGAAATAAAAAAATAGATAACTTTTTACAATCAGAGAAATAAAAACACACATAACATTAAAACAATACCAGAAATTATTCAAAACAAAACAAAAATGGAGCAAAGGAGCTAACGCCAGGCGTTAGCTTCTTAACGGTGAGACAGAACTGCAAATTTTGATGTTTTGAAAAACATTTTTCATAATTCATTTGTATTATAAAGAGAGCTTCCTTCAGTTGAAATTTTAGAGTATATTGATTAGATTTGAAGGCTCTTTTAACAAGTTTTTGGTGATTTTTCAAATACTTGTGTTTTATAAAATCATTAAAGCTCAAAATAATAAAATATGCAAACACAAGATGCAATGTTAGAACAAAAACAAATATGCATGATTTAAGTATAAAGAGTGAGATAATATTCATGCAATGAATATAATATGTGTATACCCAAGAATAATATAACCTAACTACATGTCTACACGCTATAGCCCTGTACTAAGAGACGGATGGACATGAGGAGTTGCACACATGTTGTAGGTTGGGGTGTTAATCCCATATGCATACAAAAGACGACGCTCAACCTAGCACTCTTTCCCCTAGTGCCTCGCAAGGCCCTACTGGAACCCTCCCCGGTTATGGATAAGACATGACTTAGAGGATAGGTCTCTAATGCACACAATCCTACGCCCTCGCTATTGTGAGACGCATGTCATATGTTTAATGATTATGTATATACTAAGCGTGTAAGCCTTAAATATATGAACTATGGTATAATTGCATTATTAGTTTTGGATTTACAATTATATCGAAGATTGTTGATTTTAAATCCATTTAGAAAAAAATTATTCATGCAAAATCACTACAAAGGAAATTATGATTTCCATATTTTAGTAATATAATTTACTTTAGCATTGCAAGATATAACTAGCATGGACATAGATTTCTACCTATGGTAAGTGATGATGCTAGTATGATAAGTTAAGACAACATGGTGCAAAGCTAAGTAAAGATTGGCAAATATATAATTGAGTCGCATGTATTCAAACATAGAGTTTTGAATTTTCATAGACTTAGAATGAAAAGATAATTTTATTTGATTTCATCTTAGGTCTAAATATAATGAGATACATGCAAACAATAGAGATGCACATCACACACACTAAATAAGATATGAAATTATAATACCAATTGCAATCATATATTTCATAATTCCTAAGGTTGATAGAATTAGTTGATTTAAGATAGGTCTTGATAGATCATGAATTATGATATATGAATATAGTGAATTTTAGCCTAGGATATCAATAGATCATGGTGGTGCTTGTATGGTTCATGTTCATCCTTTTAATATGTAGTGACTGCTTGTAAAGTGAATATTATACTGCATATATATAAAGGGACAAAAAATTGTTTTGGTTATTTTGAAATATTTTGTAAATTTTCTTTTTGATTTTAATTTGTAGAAATTAGACAAAACAAATACAAGGTATATGAAAGTATAAGATAATGATACTTATCATAGTAAAATAATTTTTCAGAAAATAATAATTAGAGAAATTAGAATTTTTAAGAATATATGCTACCTCCAGCATTAGTGATAACGCCTGGCGTTAGCAACAGATGGTTTTTATTTACAAATTTTCTCGATTATGATTTTCAATATAGGGGTTATTATTTGCAGTAACGAAAAATAGACAAATATGCAACAAGTTATGCATTTAATATTTTAGCCTAAAACCCCTAAAAGTCCATTTAAATCCAATTTTGAAAGTAATTTAATTAGTCTTTATAATATCATTTAGCAAATTTAGCATTCAATTTATAATGATAATATGAGACATTTATAGGCAATGGATTTAAAAAGTATAAAACATATAAAAAGGAAAGATAGATCACTTAAAAAAATTATGACTTTATATTCAATTTAATTCAATTTGATTTGTTAAACATTAGGCTTAAAAATGAAAGGCATATCTCATGATATATAAAGTGATCATAGTGTGTTGGCTCAAAAAAAATAAACAAAAGAAAATGCAATTAAGCATATCATGAAGTAGAGTAATGATATTTCATTTTAAATTTATTTCTACTTCATGCAATACAATGATTCCTATTGAATGAGAGATTTAGGTATCCAAAGGGGACCAAGTGTGATGGTTCCTTTGGGTAACCAAATACATCGTGTTGGCTTTTGGGGAGATAGTGATGAATGGGCCTTTACAAGTGGAGTTAGTGTTTCGTTTTTAATTTTGGGCCTCCATTCATACTTTGGTTGTTTATCTTTTAAATTCATATTATGATTATTTGACATCTTTTTGTGATGATAGGTGTTTGAAAAATAATTCATTTGGGATTTATGTTTATTCAAATTATTTTTCAAAATACATTGATGTTGATAATCATAATGAATTTTATTATATGGATTCTTTGAGAGTTTATTAGAGTGATGGTCTTTCTTAAGAATTGAATGTTGAAAGAGTGGGTTACAATATGTTTTAAGTGATTGGTTCTTATTTTTGATGATTTTCATTTCCACTCTTTCTTATAGACATACTTTTATAATATGAAGTTAAGCTTTTAGACTTTTGATAATTTGATAAACTAGAAATAAAAGATTTTTTATTATATGAAAATTTTTGAATAAACATTTTTAATGATTCTAGTTTATCCTTTAAATTATCATTTTCTTTTATCAATTTTTCATTATGCTCTTTTGAAGTTAAAAGACCTTTTTCCAAGACCTTGAGTTCTTCTTTAAAAGTATTATAATCAAAACAAGGTTTAGCTTTTTTAATTAAAGAGCATGAAAGAGAATTTGAAACATCAATATAAGATTCTACTTTAGCGTTTGCTTTTAAAGTTTTATTTTCTAAACGTAATTTGGAATTAGCATGTTTCAACTTTGAAATTTTACGTTTAGAAAATTTAAGCACACGAAATGTAGAAATAGAATTTGTTACAAAAAGAGAAGATTTAGATTTTCTTACCTTGCTATGGGATGAGACAAGATTTGAACCAACGGTTCCTTTGAGATCTTCTTGATATTCCGCGTCCATAGTTGAATTGTCGTCTTCTCTTTTGTTTGATGTGTTGCCATCATTTGAGTCACATATTGTGACATTGAATTCTTCTCTCTTAGATAGATCTTCCTCCAAGCATGAGTCCTCATCGGTTTCTTCTCTTGGATCCATAAAGAATTGCTCTTGTTCATTATCTGTGGAAGGAAGACTATAAGTATTCTCAAGAAATTTCCAAATTTCAAAAGCAGTAGGAAGCGTATAAATAAGTTTGAAAATATTTTGATCAAGTGCACAATATAGACTATTCATAGATTTGGCATTTAAAAATATTTCATGTTTATTTAAAATAATTGGGGGCATTTTAATTATAATATTCCAAACTTCAATATCCAAAGATTTAAGAAATTTTTCCATAAGATTTTTCCACTCATTATAATTTTCACCCATAAATAAAGGTGGTGATAATGATTTTTCATTTTCATAAAACTTATCCCCTCTAGAAGATGCGAGAACATGAAACGCCATTATTCCCGGTTGTGAAGCCGTTTTGGAATAACCTCACTCTGATACCACGTGTTGGATCTTACGGCGCCCTTAAGGGGGGAGGGGGTGAATAAGGGTTGTATGGAGTTTTAAATCTTAATTAGATTTATCAAAGATTGTGACCAAAGTTTAGGAATATTTTATAAGAAAATATATTTTGATATCTCACAAAAGATTGTATTGAAGATTCCTTTTTAAACAAGAGAAACAAAAGTTTTTGTTAACTGTTGCTAACGCCTGGCGTTAAGTGTTAACACTGGGTGTTAGCTCTCCAGGAAATATTCCTTAGCACAAAAAGATTGCTGCAGTGATTTTACTTATGAAATCTTAAATGAAATACAATTCCAGAAATCAGAGATAATGAAAATGATTATTGTATTTCAAAGATAATTACACAAATGTTAATTTTAATACTTTAATGAAATATAAATTAAAACACTCTTAAAGAGGAAATAAAATCAATTGAATAGAACATTAAAAGACATGATTTTATTTCATAATAAATTGAATACACAAATGTTTGATTTCTATAACGCTAGAAATCAAGGCGAGAATATAAAAATCACATTTTGAAGTTTCATCGGTCCTTCTCCCAAGGACTGGTTGGCTATAGCCTATCTATCCCCGAATAAGGCCTCTAGCCACACCCTAGATCTACCCTTGACCTAGTCACCATGCACAAGGCGGCGAATTACCCCCTAAGCCGCACAAGGAGCTAGTCGCCAGCAACCACGGCGAATTACCCACGGAATCCTTCCCGGAATCTGACGTTCTCCCCAAACGATTTCTCCACACCAAAATACAAAGAGAATAAAATAAACGATTACAAGATAAAGTAAAGAGAAACTCCCCAAGAAATTTTGAAGGTGAAGACGAAGGCGGTGTAGATGTTGGCGTTCTTAAAACGATCGTCCTTCATATGGAATATGCATTATAGACCTTCTCCTTCAAAATCCTTTTTAGATCTTCATGATAGCCCAAGAGAGATCTCTCAAAGGTTGTACACGAGCCTCTCTTAAAATTATTAGAATTCTGGAATCATCTCACTTAGAATGAGAGGAGTTGTACTTTAAATAGCCACGGGTGCTAATGCGTGGCGTTAAGAGTTAACGTCGGCATTAGTGATCGTGTACTATCGTGGCTGAAATTGCATAACCGTCAAGATCGTGGCAGTTTGTGGACTCAACGCGGGCATTAAGAGTCAACGCTGGCATTGTCTCTGGCTTCTCGACGGATTCGTTCTCGACGACATTTCTTCTCGACGGATTCTTTCTTGACGGAAGTTAACGCGGGGCATTAACAACTAACGTGGGGCATTAGCTCTCTTTCCAGAGAGTCATCTCCATTCAGTATACAACTCATAGGGATGTGTAGCTATAGTTCCTGTACCACCTACACACTATAAACACACAAAATACAAGATCAAATACAACACAGTATTTGTTATTTTCAAACTAAGAGATACGAAACATAGGCTCCAACATCCTCCAGTTCTCATGTGCGGCGTGGTGGTCCACTAAACTGACCTCAATGTGCATATCAGGTTTATCAGGGTGTGGAGGATACAACAATAAGCGTGGGAATGATTGTAGATATTGATATGATGCACCACTCCCAATTATGCATTGCTTGCTGATTCAGGTATTCTATCGATTATAGTAGTGGATGCATTTTTAGCAGTGCTGGTTTGAGAGTTCTACAATCATTTTTATGATCCATCTCAATGTACTCTTGATTGTGGGGTGATGTCGATCCTTCAAAATCAGACTGTTGAGATTGTGCATTCGGATCTACAAAGTGAATTTAGTTTAATAGAGAGTGGGAATGGGATGTAGTGGGAAAGTTTCGTTCTCTTAGGGATTAGTCATTTATTAATATTGTTTTGCATGGCCAGGAGTGTTAGGAACACTGACCATAGTACTCCTGATTTGAAGAAGTCTTCAAGTCAATGATAAATACACTTTTTATTTGACTTGTTTGTTCTAGATTATTGCTTTTAGGTACTAGACAGTGCAAGTCTAACACAGGGCTAGACTTAGTGTCATTAGACATAGTTTTGCCAATGTAATCCCTCATAATACAAAACACCAAGTCGACATATGATCTAGACCATATTGGACTTGTCACTAACTCATAATCATCTAGTATAATGGTCCATCAAGTGAGCTGAAGCAAAGGATTTGAGTTGAGAAGATCAGAATTTCACTAAGGCAAATATCGTCTTGGTAAGCTTAAATATCATCGAGTGAAGGTCTCGATATCGTCTTGATGACCTTAAGATCCAAGACAATATCATTTTGTAAACTCACAACATCACTCTTATCATGTTGTCTAGAAGAAGAAATCTAAATATCATCTTAGAAAAATACTTTCCAAGATGATACCATCTTGACAAGGTTCATAAACCTTCATATCATCTTGGAAGTATACTACATATATCTTGAAGCATTTATATGAAGGAATAAATTGACTAAGGCAATTATCGTCGAGGTCACTTGAAATGTCGTCGAGGAACCAAGAAGGCATTTCATGAATATCAAGATGATTGGTCTAAAAGAGCTCAAATTGTCTTGAAGATTATAAAGGGTTATCTAGTCGATTCATATAGAAGATTCGACTAGAAGGCACAGGCAGTGAAATATCATCTTGAAGACTATGAAGATATATCAAGTTGATTCATGTAGACAATTTGATCATAAGATTATACAATGAAAAATTTTCTTGAAGACTATCAAATACATCAAGATGATTCATGCAGAAGAATGGAACTAAAGCTATACAGAGTGCAAATTCGACTAGAAGAAGCAACCTCAACTAGGTTGGCTGTCCAATTCAGATTTGAAGAGGTAAATATAAACCTACTTCATAAGTAGGAAGTCATTAAGCATCATGATGACTCAAATATGGTGTCGTGTTCTTGCTTAGTACACGAAGCCACTCTCCAACGAATAGAAACAAGCGCAGAGTAAAACCGACATGTTAATAAAACAGCACACGACGCTAGAACAATGAAAGAATGGCCATGTTAAAAAGCATCGTGACGCTAGACAAAAGAATGGCCAAGTTATAAAGTGTCGTGATTTCAAGGTAGCGGAGAGAGAAGGATTTGTTAAGTCAAGAAAGCGTCGTGTTAACAATTAGCACACAACGCTAGCGCAGGAATAAAGAAGATAAGTCAGATAGCGTCATGTTAATAAACAACACACGATGATAGCTCAGTAATACACATCAGCTAAAATGAACGTGGCGTTGAGTCAAAGAATAACAACAAACTATCGTGTTGACAGACAACGCACAATGCTAGCTTAGTGTCAAGATTACAATAAAGTAGAAAGAATGGGTCAAGCCCAGATGCGTCGTGTTGATAGGTAGCGCGCGTCGCTAGTACAGTGTTAAGCCCATGTTGAATAGAAAAGTTGGCTGAAGTAGATGGCGTCGTGTTGACAGTTAGCACACAATGCTAGTGGCGTGTTAAACCTAATTTATAGCAAATATTCTCTAAATCCAGAATCGTCGTATATTTCAAAATAATGGGATTTTGAATTGTCGTATGTGCCGAAAGTTAAAGTCAGGTTAATTCTAGCTAGAAAGGGATCTGATAAGACTATTCTAATGTATCGATCGTTGGAAAATACTGGGATATATATAAAATGAAGAGAGGGGTTCACAAACCCTAACGAAGATCTTTGGGGGCTCTGCAAACAAATAGAACAGTAAAATACACAGTGTGTGCCGCCAGCAGAGAACATAAGTAGAAGAAAAAGTCTTCTTCAAGAAGGAGAGCAGATATTCAAGCAAATCAACAAGGCTCTAGAGGTAGCTCAAGATTTAACTCTATACATCTCTCTTTGAGCAAGAAGTGTTCATCACAGTCAAATTCAGTGCAGGCATATTCTACAAGATCTAAAGATAAAGGTTTGTTGTTGTTCTAAGATGAAGGTTTTTATCTAAAAGGCCTAAGATGACTCAGAGGGTGCTCTAGTCAGTTAAGTACAGCACAGATCCTATTTCACAAGGGCCATCTCTCTTATGGCACAAATCTTGATGTTCCACTCCTTGTTTAGAGACCTCGGGAATTTGTCATTTAAGTTATAGTTTGAGAACTCTCTTACATAGGTTCTCAGACCATTAACAATCTTGAAAAACTTTTCATAGCAGTCTGAGATTGAGTCCTTCTTGTCTTGCCTAAATGCTTCATACTCTTGATTTAGTAGAGACTTTATGTCATCTCTGACCTCCTCAGTCCCTTCCATAAAGACAATGAGGGAATCCCACATTTCCTTGGCAGTTTTGCAGTGAACTAAATTTTGAAATGTTGAGTCATCAACTGCACTTGCAAGAATGTTTTTTGCCATCTTATCCATGGTGACTAGGGTGATCTCATCTCTAGTCAAATCTGAATATTTCTTAGGTACTTCCTCAGTGGAATTGCTAGTAGAGGAAGTCATGGGAATGAAAGACTCTTCTTTAAGAGTAACAAAAATTCTAGGATCTATGGCTTCCATATATAGCCACACTCTCTCTTTCCACATGACAAAGTTCTCTTTGCTACAAATTGCCAACTTAATCTCAGTAGACATGCTGATTAGACTTTGAATCCCTTTTAAAGATCTTGTTCAAGCTATTAAGCTTTCATTGAACAACCTCGCTTTGATATGACTTGTAGGTTTAGGGCAGTCTAATCACCTAGAGGGCGTGAATAGGTGTTTATCCTCTTTTTAAATTTAACTAATTATCTATAAATGAAACTACAAACACAAAAAATCACAATCCACAAACACAAGGATTTATAGTGGTTTCCCAATATAGGTACTACACTGACCCCATCTACCTATCTAGCAGTGCTCTAGACTAGGCAAACTCCACCAAAACTCAGATCAAATATAGATCTTACACTCAGATCCAACAACTCCTACCTCAGGAACGTTAACTAATTCCCTACCTCAGATCCACTAGCTCAGGATCCTACCTCAGATTCCATAACAGGAATCGTACCTCAGGCTCAATCCAGAACCCTACTAGAGATTCAATCTAGAACCCAACCTAGGTCACGCAGGCCCTTCACTCAGATCTTTGAAATATTCTACGAAAAGTTTCAATAAGTTATTACAACTTTTTCTTTGACTCAATAAATAAAGCTTGATTTTCTTGATTCTTCTTGGAAGACTTGTAATCTTCAGATAAATTTAGGGCTTCTTCTTTACAATTCTTTTGATCACAAAAAGATCTCTCTCTTCTTGTATAGGTCTTCTTGATGAATATGGAGATAGAGAGTTCTTCTTTTCTTGACTAAATCTTATATTTGCAATTGAAGATTTCCAGGCTGCCCACACTTTGCTTGATGAGGAAGTAATTCACTGTAGGCCATTTGAAATCTTGAGCACTTGGGAAAAGAGTGAAAAAGAAAGCTGCTCAAGGATCTTGTCTGGTTCTTCTTCTTTGTCCAACCGCACTGTACTTTTTTGCTTTGAGTGACTTTTATCAGCAAGATTAGGTTTTGCCGGTTCACACCTTAAGTATATATCTATACTATATTAAAAAAAAATTTGGTGTTCTGCGAATAGCATGAGATCAAAAATCTCTCAAAAAATATTGACCGTCGGATATATGGCTTCAAAATACAGGAACCGTCCGATCAAATGAAGTTGAAGTGCAAATAACAAATCTTGAATTTTCCAAAACCACCTCTCCCGAAATCCCCCCGATATCAGCCCGCCAACCTTTGCCTCTCCCCTCATTCTCCACTACACCAAAACCCTACTTCCTCACAACATTCTCCTACCCGACCTCTCCAAGAAACTGCTCTGCCTCCGCGTATGGCAGCTCCACGACCCTCATCCCCGATGCCCTCTCGCTCCAACGGAAGCCCGCCTCTTCAATCAAGCAAGCGACAGATCCATGACTCTCATCCCAGACGCCTGCTCACTCCAACGGAAGCTCTCCTCTTCGATCAATCAAGTATCTAAAAAGCACCTCCTCCAACCACCACGAAACCCAACATCTTCGCAACATTCCCCTCCCCAACCTCTCCAAAAAAGCGGCTCCTCCTCACACGGCAGTTCCACGACAGTCATCCGGACGACCTCTCGCTCCAACGGAACCCCTCCTCTTCGACCAAGCAAGTTTCTAAAGCGCACCTCCTTAAGCGACCGTTCCTCACAAAACAGAGGTGAACGTTTCTGATCTGAAAATTCTTTCCCAGATCGCATTTTTAGTATCATTTACGATGTTCTTTCTCAGATCTCTAATTCTCCTAAATTTACAAAATTCCATCCTTCAAGCTCATCTTCTTCACTGATATTTACAGAACCCCCTCCCTCATGCCATTTCAGAACCCCGCTCCCTCGCTCCATTTCAGAACCCCGCAGCTCCAGAAATCGCGAGAGAAGCCTTGCGCCATCTTCTTACGCTGCTCTAGAGGTCAGTTCCTCTTCCCCCTCCCTCACGCCATTTCAGAACCAGCTCCCTCACGCCATTTCAGAACCCCGCAGCTCCAGAAATCACGAGAGAAGCCTTGCGCCATCTTCTTACGCTGCTCCAGAGGTCAGTTCCTCTTCCCGAGTAGGTTGGCATGTATCAACATTTCTCCATCTCTGTTTTACAGACCACCATGAATTTCTCATTCAAAAAAAAATTTAGTATTCTGCACATCAAGTGTTTGTGTTAAATCTTCTTTGAGTTTTCTAGCCATGGCTGCACATTTAATGTTTGCAAATAATTTAGCTCCATCAAAATTAATTTTGAATCTAATTTTATGCAGCCACCTGTTGGAATTGGCAATGAATATCTACATCCAAATGGTTTTGGAGTATAAATAAAATACTGTGGACCAATCTGTTCTAACAGAAATAATAGAAAATTGTTAAGACAAATATTAACCCAAATACATCTTGCACCTTCAGAAAAATGATAAATAATAATTGAATCTATCAGAAATTTTTAATCCTCCAACTGTTATGTTGTGCACTTGCTATGAGCCTGTGATTTGCATACCAAAAATATTAACCCAATAACATCTTGCACTTGCTTGGTAAACTAATCACTGAAGCCAAAAAAACTCCATTTTTAGCTCTCATCAACACCAGTGGGTGTCCCGATTTACACAACCCCCGTTCCCACCACTTAAACAAACAGAGCCACCGATAAAAGAATGATTTGGATAATGAGAAAAGAAATCACATTTAGAAAGAAAACATAGGAAACATGGGATGAAAACAAGAACAGAGTACAAATCATCGCACATACGATCTTCTAAGAACTGCACAGAGGGCAAAACTCAAAATGGCAGAAGGCGAAATTAACTCAAGCACAGGGAAGTGATCCTCTAAACACAAGCTCAACATATGTTTTAAAGAGCGAAGTCAAAAGTGATGAACAAGCTACCTTTTAATGTGGCAAAGATGCACAGAAACATTACAAACACAGAAGAACAAATCAAACAGAAACAAATAAACAAGTTCAAAATAATAAACTCAATTTAAAGAGTTCCAATTATAAGCAAACATTTGTTCTAGGCATGTACACCAAATTGTAATGACAGCAAAGGATTTGTATAAATAAGAAATAAAAGAATAAGACATCAAGGGTCATTGTCGCACTTAATCAACGCATTGGGCACATCTATCATATTTATCATCGCAAATGAATCAGCTACTTATAACTATCGCCGCAATCGAATCTACCAGTTCATGTCTTCACAACCATCTTCCTCAACTACAAAGACAACATAAATTTTATTATGGAAATAATTAAAAAAAATGTCTGGATGAGGCTGGCTCTTTCCTCTCGATCTAACTTCTATTAAATGCTAACCTATTCTTATTATAAATTTGAGTTGGGCTTGATACCCTTCTTCTCTTCCCCCTACTCAATATTCTTTGCATTCTTCTATTATTAGTGGGCTTCTATCTTCATTAATTTCTATGAAATGAGATGACTTATATTCGAGCAACCCAGACGATGACCTTCCTCTCCCTCAGTTCCATGGAAGTTCATTATTTAGTTGTTCTGTATAGAACATTGTTAATAGTTTTGTCTTGGAGTTGCTCTTTAAGTTTGACCCTATCACTCTTAATTTTTTTTCATTTTTGAAGAATTTGTAAATATTATCCTGTGATATGCCGAGAAGTAACAAGAACATAAATTATTTTGTATAGAACTTTGTCACTAAGTTTTTAAATATCAAGCGTGTAGGGTTTGAGGATTGGGTCTTTGCATCAAGGGTGTAGGGTTTGTGTTAAAATATCATTTTTTGATGCCATTCTGTACTCATATTCCGGGCCCGAAAAGTTTGTGTTGTTGAACTTTTCTTCTCCTATCCCTATTCTCGCAAAATCTATTTGATGTGATAAATATTCTGCTCTTCCATGTTTCATGGCTTTCTTTTTAATCATTAGTGTTCCTCCTCCGGTGTTTCATCCATTAAAGCCTGAGTGCATATGACCAATTTGTGTAGAGGGATCATGAGTTGCTTGGACAAACATTATGTTTGTGTTGTTTTTCCATGTCCCCAGGGGATCTATATTCATTTTCTCAGCAAATTTACGTTTATTTTATATGCACACAAAAAGGTTATTTTCATGTATGACTTGGAGTGAGATATCTCATTCAATCCGTGATGTCATTGTCGCGCCTATTTTGAATTACTTCTGATGTTTATCCTTATTCTTTAGCTGCTAAACCAATACGATATTCAGATGTCAAGCATTAATGTTCATTTCAATCTTTCAATTGAAAACTGGATCTCCAATTTCAAATATAAATTATATTAGTTGATGTCGCCCCCACGACACATGTCGCTCCGCATGACATATGTCGCCCCCCCCCCCCACGATAAATGTCGCCCCCCACAACAAACGTCGCCACCCATGACAAACGTCGCCCCCCACGACAAACATCGCCCCCCACGACAAATGTCGCCCCCCAGGACAAACGTCGTCGCCCACGAGCAACATTGCCCCCAACGATAAATTTCGCCCCCCGCGATAAATGTCGTCGCCGAAGACAAATGTCGGTGCCAACGACATTTGTCGCCCCCACGATATTTGTCGCCCCCACGACAAATGTCACCTTGGATAGGAGCGGAGCCCCGTGCCTGTCACTCGTATATATATATATATATATATATATATATATATATATATATATATATAGTGAATTTATTAACGACCATATTGTAATTAATATTCTTTAATCCCCTTGCCATCTGTGGCCAATTTGATTGGTTGAATCAGCGGTGTTATCAATATAGATATTTGAAATCCCGTCTTCTAGTCGATATAAGTTCTTCTAGTAGATATAGCCCTGTCTCATCGATATGTGTCCTGTCTCGTCGATATCAAGATTGTCTCATCGATATTGTTTGTCTAGTCGACATGAAGATTGTCTCGTTGATAATGCACTGTCTAGTCGACATGAAGATTGTCTCGTCGATATTGACTAAGTTGTTTGAGCTTTAAGTCGATATTCTAGTTGTTAAGCTTTTAGTCGATATTGACTTAGTTATTGAGCTTCTAGTTGATATTGACTTAACTGTTTGAGCTTCTAGTCGATATTGGGCCATGTCATGACCTTTTCTCGTCGACAAATTGCATTTGTCTAAACCTTGTCTAGTCGACATTTCACTTGGTAAAATTTTAATTTCTCCTGTAATATTTTCAACTACTTCTACCATATTTGTGGGCAAATATGTAGCACTTATAACATAGAATGATATACCTAAAACACAGTCAAACAAAGATAAACATCAAATAAAAAGTGGGTTATCTTTATCCTGAGGAATTCTACAAATACGGAATATTGTGGGCAATTTCCCAACACAAATCTTCCGCTATTGGCACCGTTGCCAACTCAATCGCCTCACTAGGCATCCCTAGAGCTTTCCTCAATACCAAGATATGGAAGATGTCATGCAATCCACTTAACACCGCTGACAATGCTAACTGATAAGTCGCTTTGCATATGCGCTCTATGATCTCGAACAGTCCCAAGTACCTTAGACTTAGCTTTTCCCATCGTCGAATTCTCGAAACGCCTTTGAATGGCTTGATCTTTAGATAAAACATGTCGCTCACTGCAAACTCCACATTTTCATGGCGTGTATTGAAATACTTTGGCTATTGATCCTGAGCAATCTTCATATGCTTCTGGATCATTCTCACTAGCTTGCCAGCATTGGCCACCACCGCCTTTCCCAAAAGTTGGGTGTTGCCCGCGTCTATCCAAGATATCGACGTTCGACACCGCCTCTCATACAAAGCTTCGTATGGTGTTATCTTGGTACTCGCCTGGAAGTTATTTTTATATGCAAACTCCACCGTGAAGAGATGGTCCTCTCATTTCCTTCCAAAGTCAAGAGCACGCATTCTAAGCATGTCATCCATCATACGATTTGTTCTCTCTATTTGATTGTCATTCTGTGGATGAAATGTCGTACTGAAATTGAGTTTTGTTCCCAAAATCTTATGCACTAGCTTCTGATCCTTGGACGTGAATCGTCCTTCTCTATCGCTAATGTTACTCCACAGAATCCCATGCAAGCACACAATATTACAAACATACAGTTCCACCAGCTTCTCGACACAGTCATCATTTCTATTTGGAATAAAGTGAGCCACCTTAGGCATGTGATCCACAATCACCCAAATCAAATCATTGTCATGTTGAGATCGGGGCAAACCATGCACGAAGTCCATGGAAATGTCATCAAACTTCCACTCATGGATCTGAAGAGGCTTCAAGAACCTACCCGGCCTTTGGCATTCAGCTTTCACTAAAGCGCAAGTCTGACACCTACTCACAAATGAAGCCATGTCCCTCTTAATCCCAGGCCACCAAAAAGATTTCTTCAAATCAAAGTTCATCTTCGTACTTCCTCGAAGAATGGAGTACTTCGTAAAGTGAGCCTCAAACATCAACTCCTCATGGAGATTGCCAAACCGCGGAATGCACACTCTACCTCTCTTCTTCAAGAGTCCTGATGAGTCTCATTTATATAGCATCTTATAGACTCGTCCAGGTATGTTTTCATTGATAAACACTTCACTTTCATCTTGCATTCACTCATATTTCTCTAAATCACATTTCTTCATGAAGTGCACATTTATGCCTATTTTGGTGTGCAATTGCGCGCTTTGTTTGTTGGGGCTAAGCACATGGTGCAACTCAACCCTTTTTCTGTATTTGGATTGAGCTGGAAGGGTATTCCCAGCTGTGTGATTGTTATTTGGTGCTTTGCAGGTGGGTAGATCATCCATTATGCCCAGATTTGATGTCTGCATAAATCGCCCTCATGCATCCAAAGTTTATACCACTTCTTCCTCAATAGCAATTTGTTTACCAGGGACTTGCTCTGGTAAAGGGATTCCAACTTACGCCACAGACTTCGTGCTGAAGTCTCCTCCATGACGTTAGTCAAGATTGAATCTGCTAGGAATAATCGGATCAGGCCCTTTGCCTTCCGATCGGTTTTCGTCCAGGTCGTAGCCTCCGCTGTAACCGCTGCAGTCGCCTCTGTAGATTCTCCCTTCGATGTGCTCGCAACCTTCTCTCCAGCCTTAGCAACGGGAGGATCATCTTCGATCGCAGACCATAGATCTCGATCAATCAACATATCCTCCATCTTCGTCTTCCATAGATCGAACCGACTTCCGTCAAACTTCTCGATCTCGATCTGCATGCCGCCAGAACCCATTTCCAGGATCAAGAACCTAGCTCTGATACAAAATGTAAGCAAATAGGGTGTGCCGAGATGAGAAATTTGAAAGAAAAATTCACAGGAATCACAGATCAATCACAGAAGACCCACAGATCTACATAGATTCACCCCAATCCAGGCTACATCTCCTCTCCCCTTCCTCTTCTTGATGTTCTAATCACCAAATCGGATTACAACTTACAAGGTTATAAGGATCAAGAAGAACCGATCCAACCTCACTCAACCCTCTTCAGACAAGAACAGAGGAACCGCCGCCAAGAATAACCGCTCAAAAACACTGTTGCACTCTCTTAGGCTTAACCCTAAACCAGGGTTACGCACCCTTTAAATAAGGCGCCAAACCGGGCTCAGAACAACATTCGCTGAGACAGTTCAGCTACATCCGCTGAGACGGCATGTATATGCGCTGAGACAGTTCAGCTACATCTGCTGAGACGGCATGTATATGCGCTGAGACAGTTTAGCTACATCCGCTGAGACGGCATGCATATGCGCTGAGATAGTTCAGCTACATCCGTTGAGATGGCATGTATATGCGCTGAGACAGTTCAGCTTCATCCGCAGAGACGACATTACTTAAGGACCCGTTCGACGAACGCAGGCAGAGTTTGACGAACCCTTCTCCATTTGTCAAACGTCGTACGACGAACCCTTCTCCGTTCGTCGAACGTCGTTCGACGAACCCTGACCAGAAGTGTTCCCCAACTCCAACATTCTCCCACTTGGTGAACATCTTCTTCCGACGAGAGCTGCTCCTCCAACCTTCCTCTTCAACCCTACGGACGTTGCACACCACTGAAATTTTGCAACAGGAACCGCCTTGGTAAGAAAATCAGAGCTGTTCTCCATCGTGTCCACCTTCTACAGTCGAACTACATTCTTCTCCACCCTCTGCCGGATGAAATGATACTGGATGTCAATGTGTTTGGTTCGTGCGTGGAAAGCTGGATTCTTGGCTAGCTGAATAGCTCCTTGGCTGTCACACCACAGCTTCACTGGCCCCTGCTCAAACCTAAGCTCCAAACTTAGCCTCTTCAGCCATATAGCCTCCTTGCTTGCATGAGTAAGAGCCATGTACTCTGCCTCCATCGACGAGAGTGCCACCACGCATTGCCTCCGACTCATCCAACTGATTGCACCTCCAAACAGTGTGATCACGTACCCACTGGTGGATCTCCTGCTATCCAGATCACCTCCCCAATCCGAGTCCACGTGCCCAACCACGTCTAGGACTCCTCCTTCAGCAGACCCTTCAAAACATAGGGAGTAATTCAAAGTTCCGCGGAGATACCTGAACACACGCTTCACAGCGTTCCAGTGTTCCTTTCCTGGTGTAGCCATATACCGGCTCAACACTCCCACTGCTTGAGCAATGTCAGGGTCAGTGCAGACCATGGCGTACATCAAGCTTCCCACAACACTAGCATAAGGGACCTTCGCCATGTCCTCGACCTCATCATGTGTCTTCGGGCTCAACTCTGCAGATAACTTGCACCCAACTAGCATTGGAGCTCCCAGTGGCTTGCAGTCCATCATATTGAACTTCTTCAACATCTCCTCGACGTACCTCTGCTGCCCCAACCAAATCTTCTTCTTGCTTCGATTCCAGAAAATCTGCATTCCCAAGATGACACTTACTGGCCCCAAATCCTTCATCTCGAATTTGGCTGAGAGCAGCTTCTTCACTTGTTGGATCATCCTGACACTATTGCCCACCAGTAGCATATCATCTACATAAAGTGTCAGGAAGATGAACTGCTCTCCCTTTCTCTGGATGTACACACAGTGGTCCGAATTCAATCTTTCAAAACCTAACTCCAGCATGTAGGTGTCGAATTTCTGGTACCACATCCTCGGAGATTGTTTTAGTCAATACAGGGACTTCTTCAGCCTGCAAACCTGATCCTCCTTGCCCTTAGCTTCGAATCCTTCCGGCTGCTTCATGTATATCTCCTCCTCCAGATCACCGTGAAGAAAGGACGTCTTCACATCCATTTGCTCGATCTCTAAGTCATGCGCTGCCGCAATAGAGAGTACCAGTCTGATCGACGTCATCTTGGCTACCGGTGAGAAGATCTCATCATAATCGACACATTCGACCTGGGAGAATCCTTTTGCAACCAACCTTACCTTGTATTTCTCCACAGTGCCATCACCCTTTACCTTCTGCTTGAAAACCCATTTGCTTCCAATGGCCTTCCTCCCCTTTGGAAGTTTACATAGACACCAAGTCTGATTCTTCCTCAGAGACTCCATTTCATCCACCATGGCTAGCTCCCACTGATTTGAATCAGCCCTTGATCTAGCATCACAGGCAAAGGTTGGATCTTCACCAAGCATACTCAGGCAACATTATGCAGCCACTGCACATTGGGGATACCTCACTGGTGCCCTTCTTTCCCTTGTTGATCTCCTCATTAGTGGAATTTCCTCAGCTTCATCTTTTGACTCATCAGCACTTCTCACCACCTCCAAATCATCTGATTCAGAATCAGATTCAGCCCCAACAATGGTAGATCCTTTCTCAAAACTTCCTTCCACCACCACTGTCTCTTTCTTTAGCCTTCTCAGCGTGTGTGACTTCCTGTGGACTGGTTTCATGAAACACCACATCCTTGCTGAATGTTACAGTCCTGGTCACAGGGTTCCAAAGCTTGTACCCTTTTATACCTTCTTTGTAACCCACAAAGATGCACTTCTCAGATTTAACATCAAGCTTCCCCCTCTTCTCCTTTGGAATGTGAACATATGCATCACACCCAAACACACAAGCATAGGCCAAATTTGGCTTTCTCTTGAAGATGGCTTCAAAGGGTGTATATCCCTTCACAGCAGATGTAGGAGACCTGTTCTTTAGGTGATTTGCAGTCGCCACTGCTTCAGCCCAGAACTCCTTCCCCAAGCCTGCACAACTGAGCATGCACCTGGCCTTCTCCATCAAGGTTCTATTCAGCCTCTCCGACACTCCATTCTGCTCTGGAGTGTACGGTGTGGTCTTCTGCCGTGCAATCCCCTGCTCAGTACAGTACCGCTCAAAAGCATCAGAGCAGTACTCACCTCCATTGTCAGAACGAATGACCTTCACCTTTCTCTCCAACTGGTTCTCCACCAGGTTCTTAAATTCCGTAAACCTGTCCAGATCCTCTGACTTGGACCTGAGAAAATAGATCCAGGAGTAACGTGAGAGGTCATCAGTAGGACACATAGTGCCTTGCGCCGCCAAGAGATGGAGCTGGAGTTGGCCCAAACACATCACTGTGTATCAACTCCAGCACTTCAGTTGCCCTTGTGCCTGTCCCATGAAAACTTACTCTAGTCTGTTTGCCAAGCAGGCAATGCTCACAGAACCCAAAGCTTGTGGAGCACTCTGGAACCCCTTCCACCATCTGACCAGATGCCATGACTGACATCACCTTCTCACTGATATGCCCAAGCTGATGATGCCACAGCCTGGACACCTCCTCCTGGTTTACCTCCTGGCTCTCAGAAATAAGAGCCCCACTTGGAACCACTGTATCAGCAAGCAGAGTATACAGTGTTCCATGTCTCACTCCACTGGCAATCACCATTCCCCCACTTGTCATCTTGCAAGATTGCTTGTCATAATTGAAGTGCACTCCTGCATCCTCCATGGAACCCACCGAGATTAGATTCCTACTCATCCCTGGAATGTGCATCACATTGGGAAGAGACCTTGTGATTCCATTAGACAACTTCTACATCACCTTGCCACGCCCAATAATCTACACAGCAAAATCATCGCCCAGCTTGACATCTCCACCATCAAACCTCTCATACTCACAGAACTAGTTCCTATGAGGGGTCATGTGGTATGATGCTCCTGTGTCTACATACCACATATCAAAATCTCTCTGAGCAACGCACGCGGCAACGATGTACATGTCACCGCCATCGCCCTCCCTCTTCGTACTATAAGTTGTTGGTGTCTCCTTGTTCTGAAAGGCCTTGTTTGGACATTGAGACTTCACATGACCAGTCTCATTGCACTTCCAGCACCGAATGGGCATCTTACCCTTCTCCCTCTCCTGGCTCTTGGATCTACCTCGAGACTTATCTTGATATCCACCATGCTTGTTCTCTCTTCGTTGAGGACGGGATCTAGATACACTCAAAGCACCTTTGCTCGTCACCTCAGAACCACCTCTCCTGGTCTCCTCAGATAAAAGAGTTGCACATACAGTATCATATGATAGTTCCTTATCTCCACTCCCCCCCAATCACGACAATCAGATTGTCCCATGAATATGGCAGCGAGCACAACAAGGTGATGGCTCTATCCTCATCCGAGATCTTCTCACCAATAGAGATTAACTGACTCACAATGGTATTGAATTGAATCAAGTGCTCTGAAAACGAATCGCCCTCATGCATCCAAAGTGTATACCACTTCTTCCTCAATAGCAATTTGTTTACCAGGGACTTGCTCTGGTAAAGGGATTCCAACTTACGCCACAGACTTCGTGCTGAAGTCTCCTCCATGACGTTAGTCAAGATTAAATCTGCTAGGAATAACCGGATCAGGCCCTTAGCCTTTCGATCGGTTTTTATCCAGGTCGTAGCCTCCGCTATAACCGCTGCAGTCGCCTCTGCAGATTATCCCTTCGATGTGCTTGCAATCTTCACTCAGCCTTAGCAATGGGAGGATCATTTTCGATCGCAGACCATAGATCTCGATCAATCAACATATCCTCCATCTTCATCTTCCATAGATCGAATCGACTTCCGTCAAACTTCTCGATCTCGATACGCATGCCGCCAGAACCCATTTCCAGAATCAAGAACCTAGCTCTGATACAAAATGTAAAGAAATAGGGTGTGCCGAGACGAGAAATTCGAAATCAAAATTCACAGGAATCACAGATCAATCACATAAGACACACAGATCTACAGAGGTTCACCCATATCCGGGCTACGTCCCCTCTCCCCATCCTCTTCTTGATGTTCTAATCACCAAATTGAATTACAGCTTACAAGGTTACAAGGATCAAGAAGAACCAATCCTACCTCACTCAACCCTCTTCAGACAAGAACAGAGGAACCGCCGCCAAGAACAACCGCTCAAAAATATTGTTGCACTCTCTTAGGCTTAACCCTAAACCAGGGTTACGCACCCTTTAAATAGGGCGCCAAACTGGGTTCAGAACAACATTCGCTGAGAGAGTTCAGCTACATCCGCTGAGACGGCATGTATATGCGCTGAGACTGTTTAGCTACATCCGCTGAGACGGCTTATATATGTGCTGAGATAGTCCACCTACATCCGCTGAGATGGCATGTATATGCGCTGAGACAGTTCAGCTACATCCGCTGAGATGGCATGTATATGCACTGAGACAGTTCAGCTACATCCGCTGAGATGGCATGTAATATGCGCTGAGATAGTTCAGCTACATCAGCTGAGACGGCATTACATAAGGACCCGTTTGACGAACGCAGGCGGAGTTCGATAAACCCTTCTCTGTTCGTCGAATGCCGTTCGACGAACCCTTCTCCGTTCGTCGAACGCCGTTCGACGAACACTGACAAGAAGTGTTCCCCAACTCCAACATCTCGTTCATCCGCCTTGTGAAGCAGCACACTCAAGGACTGCCTAGTTTCCATCTCACCAAGCGAAGCATTGCCTAGTGGCATTGCATAGGAGTAGTTGTAGTTATTTTCTTTTATTTGCCATAAAGCAAAACCCCCCTTTTTCGCAATCCATTCGACCGAAAGGACTTCAATCTCAAGTCTTACCTCAAAAGTAAACTCCACCTTATTGTGTTCCTTCAAGATCGATACTCGGGGATTCACTCCTCGTTTTATATTACTTGAATGATCGGTACACTGCCGTTTTGTGCCGCAGTCTTGCTACCGCTTATAGCGGTGTGCTAGATTTACGCATCAAGTTTTTGGCATCGTTGTCGGGGAACACAGTCGTGTGAGTTTTCTGGAGAGGGAGAACTTGCGAGAGAAGTTCTTCCATTTGTAAATTGCATCCTTTATTTTATTTCAGTTATTGTTATTCCTTTTTCTTGTTTTATATTAGGTTGCCTTATTAAATTATTGTTGGGTGTAGTATTTTGCACAATAGTATTTTTCTTTTGAATCTTGTTATCTTCACACAATATGGGCTTCATTTAATATTCGTTGTCGTTTGTGCGGAGATATATCTCATGCTAGTGATAGATGTCCAAAGGGAGATAATAGCCCTAGCACTCAAGGCCCAGTATATGGAGCACCGACTTCGTCTGGTACTCCATATGGTGCGCGTAAGTCCTATGGCTACTCTTCCGTTCTGCACGTGCCCTTTTTGCATTCATCTCCGGTCCAATTTGAGCCAAAGAAAAATGCAAAATAGTACTTGTTTTGTCGGAGCATGGATCATGCCTTGAAGGATTGTGCTGCATTTCTTCGCCAATTGGATGAGGATGACGAGCCGGATATCTGGATCATCCCGACTCCTAACTCTGGCAGCACAGCTTCCACCTCTGATTACGTTGATGTATAACCTTCAAGTTTTGAAGGGAATGATGCAGACACGCTCATCAGAGTTGTGGCCGATCTAGGCTCTGACATCCATGAGCCCATCTCCCCTTTGCATTTATCACCATGTATGGATTCAATTCTTTGTGAGGAATCGGTGCTTGACTTTTATCCAAACACTATTCCTCCCCCTATTGTGCATTCTACTACATTTGTCTCTGACGACATTATTGAGGATGTTTCGTAGGATAAGGCAGGTGATTTATGTGTTGTGCTTATTCCGAATGAGGAGGATATTTTCCAAGGTGATGAGGATTCTACCTCAGCACCGGTGGAGGAAGTCCAAATCGTGGAGGAGGTCACTGATGATCCTACTGAGCCCTACATCATTGTCGATGATGCTGACATTATTTTACTTCCCCAACCTCTTGGGAGTGAGACCGGGACCACTCCCCCAATTTTAGATCAGTTATGTTATTCTTCTCTTTTCTTTCCTAACCCCCCTTCTTCTTTATCCGAGCCTATGCAGGTTGAGCCTCCACAGGTACTCCAGGAGGACTTGGATCAATTTGCTCAAGTCAATGATGAGTGTATCCTCTCATGTGAGGAGTTTGACCCCTCCTCCATAGAGGAAGCCTCATTTATTGCCTTCTTTTCCTGCCGCTTCCCTGAAGACGACACCTTGCTGGGCAAGGATATTTTTGGTGAGAAGAGTGAGGATTCCTCCTCTTCTTACATTCTCTTCCCTCTACCTGCGAGGAGCAAGTATTATTATTTAGGTAGAGGGGTAACTGTTTTATCACCGTATCGGTACCCGTTACCGACACGGATATTTGAACAGTTACCTGTGCACTTTTCTTTTCATAGACCCATTAGCTAGAACTGTTTTAAATTTGAATAAGTCGTGCTGGGAGGACAATAACCCCAGTAGTTATCTTACCTCTTCTTGCATTTTTATTTCATCTAGTTTAGTTTAGTTAGTGTTTTTCATTTTATTTTGTATATTTCCTTTTGTTTTTGGCGGAGCTCACCCATGCAGGTCCTTTTTCTGGATGGCGGATGTTGTAGCCATGTCTTGGTTTACACGCGTCTTCTGGTATGCTCACTTGCTGAGCATTGGGTACTCTCTTCCCTTAGCATTGTTTTGAATTTCATAGCATATATTGTTTTGGATGGTTTAGCTTAAGCCTGTGGGAGAGTGTAGCGAAATTTGTTACCCACACGCACGTGCACCACTTCATGTGCATACCGAAAGCAAATTTCATTTTAAGTTTTTCAAAATTTATTAATTTTCAGGCTTTTCTTTGTACACTACTACACCCACTTGAGCGCGTACTCACTTGTTTTGACCGTCTTTGGGTCAAACCCAATTTTTCATGATCGATTGGAAAGTTATTGTGCTGGCATAGAATTGAGTTGTGAAGTAACTTGTTGACTCTTGTAGTGCTCCTAGTCGAGTGCTTGTCATGTGTAGAATTAACTTTTTCACATGCTTTTAGTTTTAAAATTTTCTGATTGCGTGACATTGCTTATTCAACTCGTAACTTTTGAATCTGGTAAAGTCCGACGCTAGCGTTGGCGAGTGTGTAGAAGATCGCTAGAGTCGTATTGTTCGAGTTGGGAGTAAGGATATTCTTTCACGGTTAATAAGAACTTGCCCATAGCAACTCTCGAAGCATGGGTATAGGTTAGTTCAATAGTGCGAGCATGATGTAGGCCATCTTTTTGGCCCGGTTGAGCCTTTGCTCCGTTTATAATGCTCTATCCTCTCTTAGCCCCTTTGTGCCTATCCCTTCCTTTTGATTCAACTCCACCATCATTTCACCAAAGCCAAATAGTCTATCCTAATCGCACACCAAAACTTTGAGCTTAAGGTTTTATACATTATTAGTTTTGGCATGTTGATGTGGTGTTCGATTTATGAATACGTGGAAGAGCTCTATTGAAAAATCTTGCTAAAAAAAATTGATGTTAAAAAGAAAAAATTTGGGAAAGAAAATGAAAGAAGTATAAAAAAAATCTGAAGTGAAAATTTGAGAAAAGATTAAAAAATTGTATTTGGGAGTAGGCAGTGTACACACCCCATAGTTTCATGTTCAAGTATTGGGGAGTGGTGTACATTTTTTTTTCTCATTTGTGCGTGGATGGTATTTATATTGCAAGTCCATTTGGGATTGGTGTGCTTAGCCCCGTGTTTATCATTGTTTACCCCACCTAAACCCAAGCCTAAATCTTAACCAAAAGTCCTACTGATTCGCATGTTGAACGTAACTAGTGTCGTGGAGAGAGTGTGAACGGGCAAGCTTATGGCCATCGACATTGATGGATTTCTTTGGAGACTGTCCCAATCCCCGATCTCTGTCAATATTCCTCTTAGTGATTGAACTGCTTGCTCCCTGCGCATGACTTGAGGAATTACCGCGATTCTAGTTACGAGTATGCATAATATGTAGAAACGCAGTTAGAAAATTGTAAAATTAATTCGTATGCGTATAAGTTTCTTCTACTAAAATTCATACATGTACGTGCATGCAACTTCGCATTGTACTATGCGTATTCAATTTCTTAGCCAGCACATGATTTTTCTAGTCTTTTTGGAAAATTTGTTTGCTCGGGACAAGCAAACGAGTAAGTCTGGGGGTGTGATGAGTCTCACTTATATAGCATTTTATAGACTCATCCAGGTATGTTTTCATTGATAAACACTTCACTTTCATCATGCATTCACTCATATTTCTCTAGATCACATTTCTTCATGAAGTGCACAATTATGCCCATTTTGGTGTGCAATTGCGCGCTTTGTTTGTTGGGAGTAAGCACATGGTGCTCCCCAACCCTTTTTCTGAATTTGGATTGAGCTGGAAGGGTATTCCCAGCTGTGTGATTGTTTTTTGGTGCTTTGCAGGTGTGTAGATCGTCCATTATGCCAGATTTCATGTCTGCACAAATCGCACGGTCGTGCATTTACTTGACACACGATTGCGCCGACCGTGCGCGTTCATTTATGGCCCAAAAATGACATTCTGGATTTGGTCGTGCATTTTTATGCACAGTCGGTTTTGATCGTGCGTGAGTAAAATGCACGAGCCCCTCTTTTGTCTAAAAAATATTATGTTTTATTTTGTTCACACATGGTCGTGCATTTCTAAAACGCACGGTCGTGCGTGAACAAAATTCTGCAACTTTTCTATTTAAGCTGCGATTTTTAGGTTTTTCAGCACCCCGACCAGTTCCGCCTTTTTCCATCACAAAGGGAATTCCAGCTTCATTTTTCTCTCCTTCTTCCTCCACCTTTTGCCCAAGGCCACCTCCATCATCCAAGTGCTTCAAGGAAAGGAGGCTACCCTCATCTTCATCACTAAGATAGGAGTTCTTCGAAGCAGACATGGCCGGATTGCAGTTTACCGGAGAAGACGGGTCCATTGGGAGGAAGTGACAGCCCTCCTCTACCCCGGAAGATAGCCGGGACCGAGCTAGGACGCGGATTGACAACCCGACGATTCCTACCGAGAATCTACAGCAAGCCTACGGATTCGGTCATATCTCCTGCATTTTTCTCTTCTTAGGTTATTGTTGCTTGCAGTGTAATCTTCTATTTTATGATGATGTTTGTACTCTGCACTTGATTTGATCTTTATTTCATTGTTATGCAGTGATATTATTTGTGTATGAGTGCTTGAGGTGAGCTCTTGTGGTGATTGTGGTGTGAGCGATTTGGGTTAGCTACACTAGCAATTGCTAGGTGTGAGCTTTGTGACGAGGTGCTAGCGACCCTCATTCCGCCGGTGCAATTCACTCCATCCGCAAGCCTTCTCGTCCATCCGCCTTGTGAAGCAGCGCGCTCAAGGCATGCCTAGTTTCCATCTCGCCAAGCGAAGCATTGCATAGCGTCATTGCATAGGAGTAGTTATAGTTATATTCTTTTATTTGTCATAAACCAAAACCCCCATTTTTCGCAATCCATTCGACTGAAAGGACTTCAATCTCAAGTCCTACCTCAAAAGTAAACTCCACCTTACTGTGTTCCTTCGAGATTGATACTTGGCGATTCACTCCTCATTTTATATTACTTGAACAATCGGTACACTACCGTTTCGTGTCGCAGTCTTGCTACCGCCTATAGTGGTGTGCTAGATTTGCACATCAAGTCCGCCGACAATCTCCAATGCACTATTCTCGCCCTGCTGAGCTTTGGTAGTACTGATGAGTCTGATTTATATAGTATTTTTTGGACTCATCTGGGCTAGTTTTCACTCACATGCACTTCACTTATAGTTCATTATTACTTATATTTCACTTGAACACATTTCTTCACAAAGTGCACTCTTTGGGCCCGTTGTGGTGTGCAATTTCGCGCTTTATTGTTGGGGGTAAGCACATTGTGCTCCTCATTCTTTTTTATGCTACTATGCTTGTGTTGGAAGTGTGTTCCCAGCCCTTGGATTTGCTGTGCAGGTGGGCAGATCTCCATTTTTGCCCAGATTTCATGTCTGCATGAATCGCACAGTCGTGCGTTTCCTTGACGCATGATCGCTCCAACCGTGCGAGATCTGTGGACCAAAATGGTGATCTGGATTTGCCCGTGCGTTTTGTTCACGCAGGGTTTGTTTTGACCGTGCGTGAGTAAAATCGCACGAGCCCCTCTGTTGGCCTATTTTCATGCCTTCTGGATTTGCCCATGTGTTTTTACGCACGGTCTATTTTGATCGTGCGTGAGTAAAAATGCATGGGCACGTCTGCTTCATCTTCTGTGGCTTCCTGTACGATTAATATCACATGATCCACGCACAGTCGTGCATTCGACCGTACATGACTATATTTCTGACATTTTTCTATTTAAGCCGCAGGATCCACCCTAATCCAAGAAAATCATCTTTTTCGCACCCAATAGTTCTGCTTCACGTTATTTTCTCCGCTCCATCGCCGCCCACCTTAAGAAGGAGCTCCGACCACCATTTCTTTACAAATCCAAAGCCGGAGCATCCTCTCGGTCTCCTTCATCATTTGTAAGCATCGAAGCTCCATTTTGAGGGATTTCTCGCTGCATAAGTGAAGTTCTCTGGCGAGATCAGAGTCGAATATAATTGACGGAGAATATGGGTACATTAGAAGAAGATGACAACTCTTTCGGACCCCTAATGGCTGTTGGAGCCCGGGCTCGGACAAGGCTTGACAACCCTAGATTTCGATCGTGAACCTCCGATGAGTCTCTGCCCTTTGGTTGTAATCTCACCCCCTTCATTTTGTAGTAATGTTTTCCTTGATTATTTGTGTGTATGAACAATGATTGCTAAACCTTATTATTGCATTTAAGTTTATTTTATGTCTATGTGAAATTACTTTGTGGTTAATGCAGGTGAGGAGCACCCACATTCCATCTTCCGCTACGCAAACCCTCCATTCCACAACGCTAGCCTACTCTTCCATTCCGTGTGCCTACTCTTCCATCTGCCAAGCTAAGCGGTGCTAAAGGCCCATGTAATCCACCTCGACTCTGCCAGTGCGAACCATTCCATCTGCATGACTACTCTTCCATCCGCGCAGCGAAGCGATGCTAACGACCCGTGTAATCCATCCGCTTAGCCAAGAGGTGCTAACGTCCCTCAAACCTTTCTGCAGTTACACACACCTCATCTGCTTGCCTTCTCGTCCATCCGCCTTGTGAAGCAGTGTATAGCGGCCTGCAAAGTTTCCATCCACCTGGCGAAGCAGTGCATAGTGACCTGTATAGGAGTAGTTTAGTTTCTTTTCTTTTGCTTTCCATAATCCAATCCAAGCCTTCCGCAATCCATCCGACCTAAAGGACTTCAATATCAAGTCCTTTCTCGATAGATAACTCCACCTTACTGTGTTCCTTTGAGATTTGATACTCGGGGATTCACTCCTCGTTTTATATTACTTGAACGGTCGGTACACTGCCATTTTGTGTGCAGTCTTGCTCCTGCCTATAGCGGTGTGCTAGATTCTCGCATCAAGTTTTTGGCGCCGTTGCCGGGGAACACAATCGTGTGAGTTTCTGGAGAGGGAGTCAGGAGATAGAAGCCCTTTTCCATTTGTTTATATCATTTTCAACTCTATTTTAGTTCTTAGAATTTGTCATTTTAAATTTCTTTATTCCTTATCTATTTTGTGATTTATCTAAAGCATACATTCATTTTTTTATTTCTTGCGTGTAGTTAATTTTTGCAAAGAAATTTTATCTGTTGGTGAATTCTCCCCCGCTACACTATATTTTCTGCTTTTAATATTCATTGTAGATGGTGTGGAGATTTTAATCATTCTAGTGATAAATGCTCCGCTGGAGATAGTGGGCATAATACTCGAGGACCAGTGTATAGAGCACCGTCCTCTTACGGTACTTCATACACTGTATCCAAGTCTTATGGCCACTCTTCTTCACACCATTTACTGTTTTTATATTCCTCTCCAGCCCCGTCTGGACTGAGGAGTAATGGAAAATGGTGTTTGTGTTGTCGTAGCACCGAGCACACATTGAAAGATTGCGCAGAATTTCTGTGCCAGATGGAGGAGGATGATGAACCTGATGTTCTTATCGTTCCATCCACCTCTCATTTGGATGCTCATTCTGATTCTGATGATATATTCGCAGTACCACCTTATATATGGGGGACTTTCTGCTGATCGGTGTGATGACATGGCGGAGATTTCTCTCCCAGCGCATTCATCGCTCCTTTTGGATTCACCCCCGGAGGAACCTGTACACATTTTGTCTGATGATGTTATTACCTCTGTTCCTCCTCTTTCTTTGCAAGAACTCTCTACACCTATTTATTGTGAGTTAGTTGATGATGTTAGGTAGGAAGTTCATTCGAAGCTTGAGGATGCGCCAAAGTGGGACGAGGATGTTATTCTCTCCAATGAGGAGTGTGACTCCTTGGAACACGATGACGCACCGAGGTGGGATGAGGAGGAAACCCTTTGTGATGAGAAGGTTTGCACTCCCTTATCGGATGAGGAGATCCAACCCAATGCCGAGGACCTCGAGATTTTGGGCTCCCCTCGCTACGACTCATATGATACCGACAGTGATCTATGCTTGGATCCTGCTGGGAGTGAGACTGGGACCACTCCCTCGATTGATGTTTATTTAAGTTGTTCTTCTCTTTTATTATGTGACCCCCCTTCTTCATCTGAGCCTGTGCAGATTGAGTCTTCACAGGTACTCAAAGAGGACTTGGAGCATTTTGCTCAGGTCAATGATGAGTGTATCCTCTCATGTGAGGAGGTTGATTCCTCCCCCATAGAGGAAGCCTTATTCATTGCCCCCTCTTCCTGTTTCCTCCGTGAAGAGGACACCTTGCTGGGCAAGGATGTTTTTGGTGAGATTTGTGAGGAGTACTGACATGCTTATGGCAAGTGCACCGATCGTACAAGTAATAAAAGTTGTGAGAGACTCCCCGAATATCATTCTCAAAGGACTACAAGTTGGGGTGTATCACTTTCTCGTTAGAAATCAGTTATAAAGATTTCTATGGTTTGAAAAATGGGGGTTTGTTTTGGGTTTTCTAATTTAACAACAATAAAAGGAAAATGCGGGCTGAGAGCACCGCTTTGCTTGGCGAGATGAAGTGCATGCCGCAATGTCGTGCTTCGGTAAGTGGAATGGACGGAAAGAAGATGGAGGGAGTGATCTCTATTGCGAGAGTGAGGGTTGCCAACACCTCTTCAACATCTCACCTCTAGCATTTGCTAGAGTGGCCCAGTTAGTGTGTGTATGGGGTGGACATGAAATGGAGGCGAGGCACATCATAACATAACATCAAAGTAGAGAAAATAGCTAGGCATGCTTTCATTCATAGACAAACAAAGAGCATTCTAGGTTCATTACAACTGTTTAGGAGCACATCACATATATAGACAAAGGGTAGAGTGAACCACAAGAAGAAAAGTCTCGCCGTGGGTCGTGGTCGAAATGGTGGGTTGTCAAGCCGCTTCCGAGCTCAGTCTGTGGTTGCTTCTGGGATCTAGAGGTTGTCATTACCTCTGACCTTCTCCGTCTTCTTCCATAGTGTAGGTTCCTTCTTCTTTACTAAATGGAGTACGCCAAACCTTGATGTTGGTTGTAGATGGTCGGGAAGGCTTCCGGATCCTTGGATGAGGCTTAGAATCACCGAAGAATACTTCCCAAGTGGAGGATATGGATGGGGTGACGGAAATGGCAGAGCTGGAATGTAAGTGGCGGGCTCGGTCTGTCTGTTTGAGGAAGGGTGAATCCTGCAGCTTTTATAGTAAACAGTTAGAAAATTAATCACGCATGGTCGAACGCATGACCGTGCATGGATCGTGTATTATTTATGAAGCAGCTAGCTCAGGAAGACGAAGCTGACCACCTGTGCATTTTACTCATGCACGGTCAAAGCCGACCATGCGTACAAATGCACGGGCAAATTCCGAAAGCCAGAATTTCAGGTTGCCAGAGGAGCTCGTGCAATTTACTCACGCACGGGAAAATCAATCATGCGTGAACAAAACACACGAGCAAATCTAGATCACCATTTTGAACCATAGAAGACCGTGCACGATCAGAGCAATCATGCATCAAGGAAACGCATGACCGTGCGATTCATGCAGACATGAAATCTGGGCAAACATGGATGAACCGTCCGCCTGCACAACAATCAACACAGGAAACACACAGCTGGGAATACCCCTCCAGCTCAATCCAGAAATATAAAAAGAGGTTGGGGAGCACCATGTGCTTACCCCCAATAACATTAAGCGCAAATGCACCCCAAAATGGGCCTAAACATTGCATATAGCGTGGAAGTGAATACAAGTGAAATACAAGCAATATTAGCTTGAATAAGACGTGCACAAGAGTGAAAATTAGCCCGGGTGAGTCCATAAAATAGTATAAATATTGGAAACATCACACCCCCAGACTTAACCATTTGCTTGTCCCAAGGAAATCATGCCTTATGCGGATGAAAAAAAGGTCTAGCTGGCAAAATAATTGCAAATGCGGAGTATTAAGTGAAGTCGCATACTCACGCGCACAGAAATGCAATAGAAGAAATTTTTAATTATTAAAAATAGTTTGTAAAAAACTATGAGGGTAATTATATATTATTTCTACTCAAAAGTTGAATCTCGGTGAATCATCTGATTACGCGCAGGAAGAAAGTAAACTGATCGCTGAGGCGAGTGTTGCTCAAGATCGGAACTCAGAACAACCTCCATTGAAATCCATCAATGTCGGCGACCATAAGCTCACCAGGTCACACTCTCTCCATGGCACTGGTTCGATTCATTGCGTGAGTCAGTAGGACTTTAGGTTAGAGATAGGGCTTGGGTTTTGGTAGGGTATACAATGATAAACATGAAGTTAAACGCACCTAACCCAAAAGAGCTTGTGTTAGAACCTAGTCTTAATTTGGATTAGGATCCCAACTCAAATAAGGGGAGATTGTTGGAACCTTAGTTTTGATTTGAGTTAGAATCCACATTTACTATTTAAGTTTTTATCATAACTCATCTTATAACTTAGAACAAATCCTATTAAGAAAGAAGGCTGAAAAGAATATATATATATATATAATATTCTAAGAAATATTAATATATATTTAATAGGCTGAAAATAAAAAGAAAGATAAAATTTACATATATTCTCTGCGTTTGACGAACGACTAGCTGCGTTTGACGAACGACTAGCTGCATTCGACGAACGTCGTCCTAAGCTCGACGAAGATAGTCATTCTGCGCTCGACGATCCCGTCTCAGCGGTTCAGAGGTTAAAGAACTGTTTATCTCAGTGGTCGACGAACCCGTCTCAGCGGTCGAAGATTTTATCAAAGCTCAGAGGTCGACGAAATGATCCAGGCTCTGCGTTCGACGAACTCAAGTCTGTGTTCGACGAATATTCAGCAGAAGTTCAGAACAGTGAATTTAATGATCAGGTCAACGAATCAAATGATAAGGTCGACGAACTTGAACCTCAGCTCGACAAATTTCTTCAGTATTATTTTATATCATTAAATATTATATATATGCTGACAGAGTTATTTATAAATGCAATATTTTATTTATTCTATTTTATATATTATTATATATATATTGCTGATTTAACCTTACAGCCATGAAGCATTAAATACTATAACTGTTGGCAGCAAAGCATTAAATACTATAGTCGTTGCAGCAAACTAAACACGGCAAGTTATGTTCTCAAGGATCTGGGAAATAAAAGAAATATTATTTCTTTCCTCTTCTGTTGGCAAGGATTCAAATTAGCCAAAAGCTTCCAGATTAAATATACAGAGGAAGATCAAAGATTAGGAAGCAACATATATGATAGAACAACTAACAGCAGGAAGATAGAACAGATCATATTGCTGTATAGAATATAGACAGAATATATTACACTTTCTGTACAGAGAAAAGAGAAGAAGAAGAAGAAGAGAAAAAGAAGAACATCAGCAAAAACAGAGAACAACTCTATTACTCTATCTTGTTCTGTTTTTGTCTAACTCTTTCTTTGCATATCATATACATCCTGAGACACCAATCACTATTACTTGTTCAGGATCAAAATTGCAAGAAGAAGAAGGGTTCTTTACAATCAATAGAAGAAGCTCCATCCACAAAGATGTCATCAAATCATATCAGATAGGGGGAGCTCTCTTCAACATCATCATCATCAAGATCCAAACTGAACATCTCATCAGGATCATCAAGAGTCTTCTCAGCAAAAAGAGAAGAACAATATATCTCTTCCCTTTCTCCTTCCCATCTTGTAAAGGGTTATAACTTCCTTCAAAAGTCAACTCCTGGTGATAAGCCACCTTAGCAAAAACCTGCATCTTGGTTTATAAGCACCTGATCAAAAGCTTATAGGTGACTTGGGCGCCTGATCAAACCTCCATTGGTGTGTGGACACCTGAACAAAAACACCTTGATGTGAGGGCACCTGATCAACAACCTCCAGTGGATTCCTACCAGTGGGTAGAAGAGTAGATGTACCCAGTTGAGGGGAACTACTATATATTCTTGTGTCATCTGGTTGTGTGCTTGCTTGTTTATTTTATTTCTATTTTGTTGTGCTCTGATTACTTTGCCTTCTAGGTGTTTGATTTTATTACTTACTCAGCAAACACTTATATTTATATATATATATATCATTTATTTTGAAGTAAAACTTAAACAAGAGCTTTTAATAATATATTTAAGAACTAACCTCCACTTTCAATTAGTATCAAAGCAAAGTTGATTTTTCACACGGGCTAACACCTGAATCACAAAGATCACTTAGTTCTTAAAAATATTTTTTTTATGACACAAGCAGATTTTTCATTTTCAGATCCACCTATATGTAATTTGGATAGATTTGATTTATGGCAAGTTAGAATCAGATTATATATGCATGTAATATATGAAGATATTTACAATTCCATTTTGACAGGAATTCCATCTTCAATCTCTTCAACAAATGATCAAGAAAAGCTGAAAAGTGTTGATGCCATGGCCATGAACATATTGGCTAAATCAATGTCCAAAGACATTTTTCTCAAAGTGGCTGACTACACTTCAGCAAGGAGCATTTGGAACTCCCTCTCAAGGATGGTAAATGAATCCACCTTTACTTCTTCCACTAACTGTATTTTTGATGCAGAACCATCATCCAACCTAAGTGAAGAAGAAGAAGAACAAAAAGCAAAAAAATTCTGCATGATGGCAATATATGGCTCAAACTACTGCTCAAGCTCATATCACATATCAGATGCAGAATTTGAAGCAGAAATGGTAACTAAGGTAAAAGAGGTATCTTCAAATTTTATTTTTACCTCTGATACATTTCAATCTGTTTTCAAATCACCATGTACAGGTTTAATGAAATTTGAAAATAAAATTAGAAAAGAGTTAATAGAAATAAACATTTTAACTCCTGAATATAACAAACTTAAAGAAGTTTTAAAATTATCAGAACAAAATATTTCCTTAAAAAATAAATTTGAACAAAATTTTAAGGAAAAAGAAATAAAGAACTCTGTAGAAATTACTGAATTTGTTAAAACAAAATCTAGAAATCAGCTTAACCTATACTTTAATGAAATAAAAAGGCCAACTTATCTATCTATAAGGCAATTTTGTTTTAACTGTTTAATGTTTTTACTTAAATTATAATTAAATTAAACAGCAATTATAAGATTCTTTGGAATTATTCTATTTTAAAGCAATATCAGATAACTTCACATTCTTTCAGATTTTCTCCTAAAATCAAGTTGAGCATTCTACTCAAATAGCATAGATCAGAAATGATCAGAGCTCTGAGTGTGAGTCTCTTCTAATTAAGGGGATTCTATAGAAAGAAGCTATCAGGCATTGTCTTTTTTATTTTAAAATTCCTAGAATCTAATAACAGCTAGCAATTCATTTCATTAAAAATCCTATTTAAATCAAAATTTTGGAAAATCAGAATTGCTTAAATAATTTTAAAAGAAGAAGAAAATAATATAACTTATGATTAAAATGTTTTTAAATAGAAAAAAAAATAGAAATAATCTCTAACCCTTAAGCTTCAAAGACTTTTTATGCTTAGGTATCCTAAACCAAATAGGGGGAGATTATTAGAACCTAGTCTTAATTTGGATTAGGATCCCAACTCAAATAGGGGGAGATTGTTGGAACCTTAGTTTTGATTTGAGTTAGGATCCACCTTTACTGGTTAAGTTTTTATCAAAACTCATCTTATAACTTAGAACAAATCCTATTAAGAAAGAAGGCTAAAAAGAATATATATATAATATACTAAGAAATATAAATATATACATTTAATAGGCTGAAAATAAAGAGAAAGATAAAATTTACATATATTCTCTGCGTTCGACGAACGACTAGCTGCGTTCGATGAACGGCGTCCTGAGCTCGACGAAGATAGTCATTCTGCGCTCGACGATCCCGTCTCAGCGGTTCAGAGGTTAACAAACAGTTTATCTCAGCGGTCGATGAACCCGTCTCAGCGGCCGAAGATTTTATCAAAGCTCGAAGGTCGATGAAATCATAAAGGCTCTGCGTTTGACGAAAAAGTTCCGTTCAATGAACTCAAGTTTGCGTTTGATGAATATTCAGCAGAAGTTCAGAACAGTGAATTTAATGATCAGGTCGACGAATCAAATGATGAGGTCGACGAACTTGAACCTCAGCTCGACGAATTTCTTCAGTATTATTTTATATCATTAAATATTATATATATTGTTTACCCAGAAATCAGAGATCCACTTGAGCTAGCTTTTTGCAGGTAAGCGAAGCAATCCACACCCTCTCCCAGCAGTCCAGGTATTTTTCGCCGAAGATCCAAGCCCTGACGGTCCCTCATCGCCCGGGTGGTCTTGCCTTTCGTCTCGTAGAGGTCACGCTTCGCTCGACCTCGCCTAGAGGTCACGCCTCGCATGATCCCTCCCTCGCCAGGTCGCCCCTTCGGGGTGACCTCGGCCAGAGGCAGGTCGCCCCAGCTGGGGCGATCTCGGCCTGAGGTCGCCCTCTGGGCGACCTCGCTAAGTCACCCCTTTGGGGTGACCTCGGCCTGAGGCAGGTCGCCCCATCTGGGGCAATCTCGGACTAAGGTCGCCCTCTGGGCGACCTCGCCAGGTTGCCCTTTCGGGGTGACCTCGGCATGAGGCAGGTCGCACCAGCTGGGGCGATCTCGGCATGAGGTCGCCCTCAGGGCGACCTCGCCAGGTCGCCCCTTCGGGGTGACCTCGGCCTGAGGCAGGTCGCCCCAGCTGGGGTAATCTCGGCCTAAGGTCGCCCTCTGGGCGACCTCGCTAGGTCGCCCCTTCGAGGTGACCTCGGCCTGAGGAAGGTCGCCCCAGCTGGGGCGATCTCGGCCTGAGGTCACCTTCTGGGGGACCTCGCCAGGTTGCCCCTTCAGGGTGACCTCGGCTTGAGGCAGGTTGCCCCAGCTGCGACAATCTCGGCCTGAGGTCGCCCTCTGGGCGACCTCTCTAGGTCGCCCCTTTGGGGTGACCTAGGCCTGAGGAGAGTCACCCCAGCTGGGGTGATCTCAGCCTGAGGTCGCCCTCTGGGCGACCTCGCCAGGTAGCCCCTTCGGGGTGACCTCAGCCTGAGGTAGGTCGCCCCAGCTGGGGCAATCTCGGCCTGAGGTCTCCCTCTGGGCGACCTTGCCAGGTCGCCCCTTCGGGGTGACCTCAGCCTGAGGCAGGTCGCCCCAGCTGGGACAATCTCGGCCTGAGGTCGCCCTCTGGGTGACCTCGCCAGGTCGCCCCTTCGGGGTGACCTCGGCCTGAGGAAGCGCCCCAGCTGGGGCGATCTCGGACTGAGGTCGCCCTCTCGGCGACCTCGCCAGGTCGCCCCTTCGGGGTGACCTCGGCCTGAGGCAGGTCGGCCCAGCTGGGGCAATCTCGGCCTGAGGTTGCCCTCTGTGCGACCTCGCCAGGTCGCCCCTTTGGGGTGACCTCATCCAAAAGCTTCCAGATTAAATATACAGAGGAAGATCAAAGATCAGGAAGCAATATATATGATAGAATAGCTCACAGCAGGAAGATAGAACAGATCATATTGTTGTATAGAATATAGACATAATATATTACACTTTCTGTACAGAGAAAAGAGAAGAATAAGAAGAAGAGAAAAAGAAGAACATCAGCAAAAACAAAGAACAACTCTATTACTCTATCTTGTTCTGTTTTTGCCTAACTCTTTCTTTGCAGATCATATACATCCTGAGACACCAATCACTATTACTTGTTCAGGATCAAAACTGCAAGAAGAAGAAGAAGAAGAAGAGTTCTTTACAATCAAGAGAAGAAGCTCCATCCATAAAGCTGTCATCAAATCATATCAGATAGGGGGAGCTCTCTTCAACATCATCATCATCAAGATCCAAACTGAACATCTCATCAGGATCATCAAGAGTCTTCTCAGCAAAAAGAGAAGAACAATATATCTTTTCTCTTTCTCCTTCCCATCTTGTAAAGGGTTATAACTCCCTTCAAAAGTTAACTCCTGGTGACAGGCCACCTTAGCAAAAACCTGCATCTTGGTTTATAAGAACCCGATCAAAAGCTTATAGGTGATTTGGGCACCTGATCAAACCTCCATTGGTGTGTGGACAACTGAACAAAAACACCTTGGTGTAAGGGCACCTGATCAACAACCTCCAGTGGATTCCTACTAGTGGGTAGAAGAGTAGATGTACCCAGTTGAGGGGAACTACTATATATTCTTGTGTCATCTGGTTGTGTGCTTGCTTGTTTGTTTTATTTCTGTTTTGCTGTGCTGTGATTACTTTGCCATCTAAGTGTTTGATTTTATTACTTACTCAGCAAACACTTATATTTATATATATATCATTTATTTTGAAGTAAAACTTAAACGGGAGCTTTTAATAATATATATAAGAACTAACCTCCACTTTTAGCTTGCGCTAAGGAGACTATCCAAGCACTACAATACGCGTGGGTGCACCACACCACCAGACTTGAACTTGACAACACGGGTGTGTGCACCGCCTACTCCCAATACAACCTTTTACAAATAATTTTCAATTAAGCTCTTTTCTCATCATCTTTTTTCCAACTCTTTTTATTTTCTCATTTCATCATTTTTTTCTTTTCAATTATTTATTCATTGGAGCACATCCACATATCCACAAATAAATCACATCATCATCATTCCCAAAATACAAATAGGAAAACAACTAAAGCTCAGCTTTGGGTATGCGACTGGGATCGGCTTTTTGGCTTTAGTGGAGAAGTGGTGGAGCTGAATCAAGAGACGGGGCAGGCACAAAGGGGCTAGCAAGGATCATATAATAGGATCGGTATGAAAAACCTCAAACTGGCCAAAGTGATGGCCTACATCATGCTCACACACTGAACTAACCTATGGCAATGCTTCAAGAGTCGCTTGGGCCAAGTTCTTATCCACGGAGAAAGATAATCCTTCCTCCCAACTCGAACAATACAAGCCTAGCGAACGCCTACACACATTCCTGTGCTACCATCAAATTTAGACCGGATTCACCACTTTTGAGTAGGATAAACAATTATTACGCAAATAGAAAAAATACAATACTATAAGCATAAAGAAAAATTTATTCTACACACTATTCTATGCAAGACGCGAGTACTCGACTAGAGCACTACGGGAGTCGACATTTTACTCCGTCTCACAATCCTAAGCCAGCACTACAATGTTCCCAATCCTACAAAAGAAACTAGTTTAGACTCGTTACGCGCCTACGATTAAGTGCGCTCTCTAGTGGGTGTTGTGGTGTGCGATGAAAATGAGCATAACTAAATAATTTAATTGAAATATATCTTCTAGTATGCAGTGTCATGTGCACATGCAAGTGGACACTAGGTATGGCTCTCCCCCAGACTTAACGTCAAGCATATCAGAATGTAATACTATAATTATAAAAGGAGGTAGGAGGAGAGGTTACCCTATGCTCAGAAATGAGCATACCGGAAGATTGGCGTTAAACTGCAAATTAGCTCCAACCTCGTCACTAAAGTCGCCATACCTGCAGGAATTGCTCTGGCACCGCACAAAACATAAACAAAACAGCAAAATTGGGTCGTCTCCAAAAGCCCTTTTGTTTACCGTCCTTAAGGTGGACCAAATACCTATATTAGCATTGTATAAATAGAGTTCTAGCAATTATCCAATAGATCACCCAAAAGAGACACACTGGCAAATTAAAGAGACGAAACCAAAGCAGACTAAGATAGAAGCAAGAAAAACCCGGAGACTCTGTCATGACTCAACTATATGCTGATTTGTGATGGTTCTCGCCATCCGCAAAAGATGGGAAGGAGATGAGGGCTTTAGGGCTCAAAGGAGATGTATCTCCCTTGCCCATAACCTCTTCCTTCTCGTGTCGGAGGGCAGCAAAGCGGGTAGTGCGCAATAAATTTTTCTGTTTCAATTTCTCCACAGTAGGAGAGAGTCAACGAGCAACATGCTCTCTATTGTAACTAGTGTATAGCAGTTTCGGAGCAGCCAGGGGCTTCATTTCTTCACCCACTATGGGTGACAGATACGCCCAACAAACTTATTTTAACTGTTTATAAATTACTTTAGTTTTAACAAAATCATTCAAAGAGTTTTCGGCCATCTGGCCGTGGTAAGTTCTAACTTCACAGCCTCACCGCCTTTATTCTCAACTTTCTCTTCATCCATCACATATTTCTTCACTATCTCCTTTTATCCTCCTTTGACTCCGCATTTGTTTTTTGCGTTGCTTCTCCATAACTGTACTCAACTTATTAGCAAATTTATTAGAAATGACCGGTAAAGAATTTAGATCCTTGGTTGTTGCAGATGGAAGAGTATGGGATGCCACTTTAGGTGACAAGGTTACATGCCTCTTAACAATGTGAAGGGTGGTGCCACTCTCCTTCAAGAACGGGATACCCAAAATAGGCATGTAAGTGTTTGCCTTGGGTCCCAGAACTTGATAGTTTGTGACAACCGAAGATCCATCTACAATGACCTGGACGTCCTTGATCTCACCCTCTGTGTCCACCACCATTCCATTTGCAAGGAAAAGTAATGTACGATCATCGACATTGATTTTTAGGTTCAGCTTTTCAATGTCTTGCAGTGCAAAAACGTTGTGCGGCGATCCAGTGTCGCAAAGGGTGGTGGTTTCAACATCATTGATCTCATATTTCAGTATCAAGTCGCCCTCATGGCAGCCATCTAACTCAATTAGGCTCTATCCCTGCTCACATGGATTCTTTTCCGTCGTGCTAGGGAGAGCACCCAAAGTTCGCTCGGAGAGCACTTGAGCCAATTGACCCAGTTGCATTTCTAAGTTCCTCATCGAGGCGGTTTGATTGGCCATATTTGCTTGGGCCACATCAACAAACTTCTCCATCATTTCCTCTAACGCACTTTTCCGCTGCACTGGAGCACCTTGGTTATAACCGGGTTGAGGCGGCCTCGGTTGGATTCCGGACGCTTGAGCATCAAATTGATGATGGCCCGGTTGCCATCGTTAGCCTGAAGTGTTTTAGTTCCATGAGAAATTTGGGTGATTTCTCACACCAGGATTATAAGTATTTGAGAAAGGTGCAGTGCAGTTTTGATTTTGAATGTAATTAACATTCTGTTCCACATTGAGATTAGAAAAATCAGAGGATATTTCACCTGAGGGGCATTCGTAGGTATGATGTCCGGAGTTCCCTCACCCTTGACAAGAAATAGCCATCACCGGAGCCGAAGAAGAGGCATGCCTCTTCAACAATGCTATGCTCTCGTATGGTGACGGCGCTGTCTCCGCAGGTGGACCTGAAGTGTTCACTTCAAATAGTCTTCTTGCATTACGCGGGTTGTTTCTCCCTGCAGTCCAAAAAGAACTATGAGTCACAGTGTCCTGCAAAATTTACAATGCTTCGTTGGGAGTGTGATTCAGGAGAGTTCTGTCGGCAGCAGCATCAATCATGGCCCTGCGGTTAGGCTCTATTGCGAAGTAGAAATACTCCACAAGGTTCTTGGGTTGCATCTCGTGTTGAGGACACTTCCGGAGGAGTTCCATAAATCTCTCCCAAGCTACCGCGAGGGTTTCCTGATCATGATGCTGGAAGGTTGCAATCTCTCTCCTTAAGTTCACATTTTTGTCCACTGGGTGGAACTTTGCCAAGAATTTGGAGAAAAGCAGCTCCCATGTGGTCGTTGTGCCCGGCGGGATAGTATGGAGCCACACTTTTGCTTTGTCACGGAGGGAGAATGAGAATAGTCTTAATTTCACAGTGTCATCCACTATGCCAGCATGCCAAAATGTTCCACATATTTCTGAGAACTCTGACAAGTGAATATGAGGGTCTTCACTTGCCATCCCAGAGAACTGGGCGTTGTTGCGGATGATGTTTAGGATTGTCGGCTTGATCTCAAATTGGTTATTCGTGATGGTTGGGACAAAACCGGGATACACACTCCCCGCAGTGGGAGTGGTGTAGTCTCGCATCGTTCTGGGCCTTGGCCGGGCCACCTCATTTTCATCAGCCACCTGACCAGCAGCTGGCGCATTCTCAACTCCGGGGTTAACTCCATTTCTGCTAATATTATTATTGTCCATAGTAGCAGCAGCACATCGATGCGCGCACAACATCCTCTCTATCTCTGGGTCATACCCTACTAGCTCATCAGGGCCTTTCCCCTGCATAAACTTACACACAACAAAAAGAAAAATCAAAAACAACAAAGAACCTTTATAACAGCTTCCAGGAAGAAAACTCCTACAAAGCTTGCAGTCCCAGGCAACGGCGCCAAAAACATGACACGCTTACGTCAAGTGCACCGGTCGTATACGTAATAAAAGTTGGGAGAGACTCCTCGAATATCGTTCTCAAAGGACTGCAAGTTGGGGTGTATGACTTTCTCGTTAGAAATCAGTTATAAAGATTTCTATGGTTTGAAAAGGGGGTGTCTGATATGGGTTTCCTAATTTAAAAACAATAAAAGGAAAATACGAGCTGAGAGCACAACTTCACTTTGCGAGATGAAGTGCAGGCCGCAATGTCGTGCTTCGGTAAGCAGAATGGGTGGAAAGCAGACGGAGGGAGTGATCTTTATTGCGAGAGTGGGGGTTGCCAACACCTCTTCGACGTCTCACCTCTAGCTTTTGCTAGAGTGGCTCAGTTAGTGCGTGTATGGGGTGGACGTGAAATGGAGGCGACGCGCATCACAACATAACATCAAAGTAGAGAAAATATCTAGGCATGCTTTCATTCAAAGACAAATAAAGAGCATTGTAGGTTCATTACAAGTGTTTAGGAGCACATCACACAAATAGACAAAGGGTAGAGTAAACCACAAGAAGAAAAGTCTCGTCATGGGTCATGGCCGGAATGGTGGGTTTTCAAGCCGCCTCCGAGCTCAGTCATTACCTCTGACCTTCTCCGTCTTCTACCCTAGTGTAGGTTCCTTCTTCTTTACTAAATGGATTATGCCAAACCTTGATGCTGGTTGTAGATGGTCGGGAAGGCTTCGAGATCCTTGGATGAGGCTTTGAATCACCGGAGAACAATTCCCAAGTGGAGGAGATGGATTGGGTGATGGAAATGGCGGAGCTGGAATCAAAGTGGCGGGCTCGGTCTGTCTTTTTGAGGAAGTGCGAATCCTGTAGCTTTTATAGTAAACAGTCAGAAAATTGGTCACGCACAGTCGAAGCACGACCGTGAATGGACCGTGCGTTATTTATGAAGCAGCTAGCTCAGGAAGAAGAAGCTGACTGCCCGTGCATTTTACTCAAGCATGGTCAAAGCCGATCGTGCGTAAAAATGCACGGGCAAATTCCGCAAGCCAGAATTTCAGCTTGCCAGAGGAGCTCGTGCATTTTACTCACGCACTGGCAAATCAACCGTGCGTGAACAAAATGCACGAGAAAATCCAGATCACTATTTTGAACCATAGAAGACCGTGCACGATCGGAGCAATCGTGCGTCAAGGAAATGCACGGCCGTGCTATTCATGCAGACATGAAATCTAGGCAAACATGGATGAACCGTCCGCCTGCATAACAATCAACACAGGAAACACAAAGCTGGGAATACCCCTCCAGATCAATCCAGAAATAGAAAAAGGGGTTGTGGAGCACCATGTGCTTACCCCCAATGACATAAAGCGCAAATGCACCCCAAAATAGGCCTAAACAGTGCACATAGCGTGTAAGTGAATACAAGTGAAATACAAGCAATATTAGCTTGAGTAAGATGTGCACAAGAGTGAAAACTAGCCCGGATGAGTCCATAAAATAGTATAAATATTGGACTCATCAAGTACTCCTCCTCCTCTTACATTCTCTTCCCTCTACCTATGAGGAGCGAGTTTTATTACTTAGGTAGAGGGGTGACTGTTCTATTGTCGTATCGGTACCCGCTATCAACACGCATATTATAAAAGTTACATGTTCATTTCCTTTTTCATACTCCCATTAGCTAGAACTCTTAAAGTTCTGAATAATTCGTGCTGGGAAGACAATAACCCATTAGTTATCTTACTTTTTCCTGCATTTTTATTTTATCTAGTTTGTTTAGTTAGTTGTATTTCTTTTTTCAGTTTGTCTATTTTCTTTTGTTTTGGAGGAACTCACCCCTGCAGGTACCCTTTCTGATGGAGGATATGGTAGCTTTTTCTTAGTTTACACGCCAATCTTCCGGTATGCTCACTTTTGAGCATGGGGTACACTCTAAACCTCTCCCTCCATATTTTTAGTTTACTATCACATTTCTTTATATTGTTTCATGTAAGTCTGGGGGAGAGTGAATTCATGTCATTACCTCCTGTGCACCAATCATATTATATTAGGAGAATGATAGAAGATTGATTATATCATTTTAATTTTTCTTTGTCATGTGCACCACAATACCCACTTGAGCGTGCGCTTATTTGTCGATGTGTCTCGGGTAAAATTTATTTGTTGTGTGTGATTGGAAGATCATGGGACTTCTATCCGTCAAGTATTGGAGTCGGGCTTGAAATGCTGGCATAGGATTGAGTGGCGGAGTAACATGTTGACTCTTGTATTCGTCCTAGTCGAGTGCTCGCATCTTGTGTTGAAATTCTTGTAGAATTAGCTTTTTCTCATGCATTTAGTTTTATAATTTTCTACTTGTGTGAGTGTTGTTTATTCTAATCGTAATTTGTGAATCTAGTAGAATCCGACGGTAGTGTAAGTGAGTGTGTGGACGATCGCTAGTGATGTATTGCTCGAGTCGGGAGGATGGATATTCTTTCTCGATGGCTAAGAACTTACCCCTAGCGACTCTCGATGCATGTGCATAGGTTATTTCATTTGTGCAAGTGTGATATAGGCCATTCTTTGGCTCGGTTGAGCCTTTGCACCATTCCTAAACGCTCTATCCTTGCTTAGCCCTTTTGTGCCTAATCCCTACCGTTTGATTCAGCTCTACCTTCAATTCACCAAAGCCAAAATGACTATCCTAATCGCACACCAAATTCTGATCTCAAGCAATTTGTGCATTTAAAAGTTGGGTGTTGAGGCTGTGTATATTTGTGGTTGTGGTGGCAATGCGTTATTGAAAATATAGTTGTGTTTGTTATTACATGTACAAAGTTATAATTTTGAAAAGAGAGAAGAAAAAATTGTGAAAAGCAATGAAAAAAAAATGTTGTAAAGAAATGTATTTGGGATTAGGTGGTGTACACACCCAATAGTTTCATATTTAAGTTTGGGGGTGTGGTGTACACAATTTCATTATTGCCTTGGGATAGTGATTTTATTGTGAACTCATTTGGGTTAGGTGTGCTAAGCCCCCACATTTATCATTGTTTACCGCACCGTAGCCTAAGCCTAAATCATAACTTAAAGTCCTATTGATTCACACTCTGAATGTAACTAGTGTCGTGGAGAGATTGTGAACGGGCAAGCTTATGGACATCGTCATTGATGGATTTCTTTGGAGGTTGTCTCAATCCTCGATCTCTGGCAATAATCCACTTACTGATCCAGCTACTTTCCCCCTACGCGTGATTGAAGGATTCACTGTAACACCCCAAAAATCGTAACTCAGCGAAGTAGGCAGAGTGGTAGTGATGCGCTCGAAGTGGGCTAAATTTTTCCCTGTCTGCTCTTAGCGCACGGTCAGTGGCCTCTTCGCGCACGACCGGTGATCATGCGCCCATGATCGTGCATTAATTCAGAAGAATCAGAGTTCTGTCTCGGACAGTGCGCACGACCATTTCCCCTCTTCACGCACAACCGGTGATCGTGCGCCAATGATCGTGCGTTAATTCAAGAGGAATCAGAGTTCTGTCGCGGGTAGTGCGCACGACCATTTCCCTCTTCGCGCACGACCACTGACCGTGCGCCTGTGATCGTGCGCCCTGTTTATTTTGCTCCGCGATTTTGAGCGGAGAAGACGATCCGGCTGTCCAAATCTTTTGGAATCCGATCCAATGGCTAGGATTAGATGCTGGAGGCTATTAGGGCTTATGAGATGAGATTAATCCTCATTATTTTGAGGTGTTTCTCTCTCCTAGGCTAGAGGAAGAAGAAGGAGGCAAGGAAGAAGAAGAGTGATCCCGCCATTGACGGAGCTCCGGAGCTCCGTTTCGCGAGCCGTTTCCAGATCTGGAGAGTGCAGCCCGGTGCGGTTGTTTCTCTCCGTGTGGAATCTCGGATCCATGGTGAAAAAGAACGCGTCTAGGGTAACGATTCTTCCTCCCAATAATTGGACTTGTCATTTGTCCTCTCCTTCATTTCTCTATGCTTGCATGAGGAATCCCTTTCACCAAATGGGTGAAGTGTAGGATTTCCTCAAGTTCTTCGGAACTCCGGGTAGATTGTGTCCATCCCCGGCATTATTGCATGTAGAAAATCTGGTAGTCGTGCGGATTTAGGCATTGTATGTGAAGCCTATTCGTGGCCGTGAGCCCGAATCAGTGATGCTTGATTTGCGACGTTGCATTTAGGTTAGGCCTAGAATGTGCGCCGGAGAATGACACCGTGAAATCATCTATAGTATTGCGGGAATTAAGTGTAGGCGTCTTGTGAAGATCCTAACGAAAGCCCCATGCTTTGAGATTTCGATGAAGGCAAACCTTCACCACGAATTTGATGCAGAGCGCATTGTACCTCCCTTGTTGAGTATTTGTGAAGCCTAGATCCTTGTGAAGGGGTTAGGTGCGTAGCGTATAATTTGTGAAGCACTTGAAAGTGCTAAACCCTTACGGGCCGAGGTGAAGCCGTACCCGCGTCGTGCGATAGATCGCGACGATTAGAGCACGGGCAAAGCTAAACCGAACCCGTTTCCATGTAGATCGGTAAGAGGTCTCTTCTTCATGAAAGCCGTGTGATCATGGGAGAGGTCGCGGAAGGTGTCATACCTAGACCGAACAAAAGCTCTTGTTCCCACCTAAGGCTGTGACCCTTAGGGTGGAGTGTTGTGGAATTAATATTATGATTAGCCTCATGCGATTGCTTAGGCGGTTGTGGGGAACCTTCGGGTGAACCCTGTTGGAGTTACCATTGTGATCTAGAAGTGGTCAAACATGTAATGTCACTGCCAATGCGATATGAGCCTGCAGGGTCGCACATAAGAGCATGTGGAGAAGTTGGAAGATTGACTATGTTGGTAAAGGTTACCAATCACCATATAGAATGAGGGAAGTCCAGGAAATGTTGCTGTCTGAATTCGTCGGGCTTACACGGATAGAATTCGTCGGGATTCGTCGGATTCGTCGGGATTCGTCGGATTGTCCCGTGAACACTCGACGAATTGTTACAGAGATCATTTTCTCGGCGAACGTTGTCGTCTGATCGGATTCGTCGGGATTCGTCGGATTGTCCCGTGAACACTCGACGAATTGTTACAGAGATCATTTTCTCGGCAAACATTGTCGTCTGATCGGATTCGTCGGGATTTGTCGGATTGTCCCGTGAACACTCGACGAATCGTAACAAAAACCCCAATTCTGATGTGTGGTCTGCGGATAGAGATCATTTTAGGTCTGTTTATACTTCGGCTATAAATAGAACTTAATCTTAAGGGTTCAGAAGACACGCGAATAGAAGATTCAGCCGACGGGAGAGTTCCGTTCTCGCTCGAACCCTAGCCGACGGAAGCGTTCCGCCGTCTTGTTCGCCTCCGCCGACCTCCTCTCCGGCGATCGTCGTCGGGATTGTTCTTCCTGGAGCGAACCTAGCAGTTCGTGGAAGTACAAGGTGCAGTCGTTCTTCCTTCCTAGTTGCGTGCGACGTGATTTGGTGTTCTCCCGACTCGTGTGGACTTTTGTAGAGACGTAGACATTATTCTAAGTGAGAACTCTCCATCCCGCAAAGGAATCAACTCGTGGAGCATCTAGGTTGGATTTGATCCAATCCCGCCAAGGTAATTTCATACCTAGCATTTTGATTAACTTCTTGATTCAATATTCATGGTCGATCCGAATCTTTTGGGTTGTTTCTCTTCATTTCCGCTGCGCCTACATTTGATGTATGGTTCTAGAAAAACCCAACAAACCCAACCAACATCATGTGCATACCTAGGTTCCCTTCTTTTTGATGCTCAACCTAGAAGATTGATTGTGCTTGAAACCTCACTTTGTGTAGTTGCACCTTCTTTATATTAGTACTTATGCTAGTATAGCTTGCTTGCAGGGTAGAAGCTCCGCCACCCCGGGAAAGGGGTGGGGTCGTTATAATTTGGTCAGCTTTGCTGACCGTTACCTTGTTTACCACCGCTTGGTGGAATGTTCTTATGCAGGTGCAGGTGAGCCTAGCTGAAAATAGCGGGCGGCGGCCCTTATGCTGTGTTGGCCCTCGAAGGCCTGCCTCTTTTCTGTTTTCCTTGTATTGCCGGCCTGCGCGCCGATGCATGTTTTGAGTTATAGTACATTTGGTGAATGTAAGGCCTTAAGGCCGTAACTCTTTTAGTAGTTTCATTCCTATGATAGTGGACAGTTCTAAATGAAATGGTTTAATCCTTTATGCTTCCGCTGATTTTTAGTGTACTCTGGTGTAGTTATTTTCTCTGTATCACCTTTTAACTCCTAGCTAGTGTGGTTTGTATGGCGTGGGGTCCCGGCCGGACCTGCTGTTATACTTTTCGTACTGGCAGGGTGTTACAATTTGGTATCGGACTTAAGGCGTCGATCCGTAGTTTAGCGAATTCAGGACGAATTCCTTTTAAGGGGTGGTGTACACGGGTTGTGCATTCACCTAAAACGACAAAAACTAATAAGAATGTCCACTTAGGAATGAAAAAACATACTTGTTTGCGGAACCTGAGCGTTCCATGATTGATGTTTGATAAGTTTTGGGTCACTAAATTATGCCTTGCATGAATATAGGTGACTAGAAGTGCTGCGGGGCAGTCTCGACCCCGTAACACCGCCGAAAGTAGTGGGTCGGCTGAAGTACCAGCGACCACTCCTTCTGCTGAAATGATCAAGTTAGTCGCGGAACCTGTCTTCGCGATGATCAATGCTCCACCCCAAAGGCTGGCTCAGCCTGCTACTCCTACTCCATATGTGGCCCCGGAGGCTGTTGCTGCAGTAGAACCTGCGGCGGAACCAAGGGTGGAGGCCCCTGTGCCTTTAGCTGCAGTGGAACCTGCGGTAGCGCCGAGGGTGGAACGTCAAGTTGCGCAAGTAGTTGCGGGGCGAGCGCGTGACCAACAATTAAAGCACTTCCTGAGCTTTAATCCTCCTACCTTCTCGGGATCTGAGTCCCCAACGGAGGCAGAAGACTGGTTGTCAAGAGTTAGAAGAACTCTGAGGGCGACAGCGACTAACGAAGCCATGATGGTCACCTTAGCCACTTTCCTTCTCGATGGAGAGGCTGTGCTATGGTGGGAAGAGCAGGAGTTGCATAAGTTCTACGGTAGAGATATTACTGAAATCACAATGGCTGAGTTTTCAAAGTCGTTCCTCCAGAGGTTTATCCCCTCTGCCCAGCGCATTGAGTTACAAAACCAGTTCTTGAGGTTGACACTGTGAAAATTTCTCGGACCTTGTGAGAGCAAGCAGGAATAACAACTAGAGATACAAGCCAAAGCAACCAGAAACAATCTTAGGCAAACAAACGATTTTTATTGATAGCAAACTTCAATTACAGGGCAAGACATGCTTGACGAGACATGATTTCGTCAGCACAAAACTCCAAAGAGAAGTACAGAAAAAACTGATAACTGGAGACCGCCCAACCCGCGCGACCTCCCCTGCGATCTCTGATAGTTGCTAGACCGCAACTCTCTGCCGACCACAGAACACCACCAGACCGCTGCACAGACCGCTCCCTTCTTCCGACCTCCTGATTCTCCTGAACTTCAGCACCACAACTCCAAGCCGCAGACCGCCCGAGCACTTTCAGAGGAAGAGATGATCGATGCTGCCCACACTATCCGCAGAAGCTGCACAAGAAGAGTTCAATCAGAGACCGCCCGGTCAGAAATAAACAGACCGCAAGAACAAGAGCGAACTCAGCTTACACTTGGTGTGTCTCATTGCTGCTACAGTGGCCTCCTATTTATAGGCGTGGGACCTGATCCAGTCACCACCCTATGAGATAGGATCACCACCCCCCCCGCCCAGACCGCACGACCAGACCGGTCAACCCGCGCGATCAGCAACAGTACTCCTGCTTCATTTTGGTGAACTCGCCAGCTTCAACATCGACCATGAGAGACCGCTACTCTCATAGCAGATCGCGACTTCAAAGAAGATCGCCAGACCGCCCGAAGCTATTCACCACCTGTGTTCGCACGAGACCACGAACACAGTCAGTTCGCCATCAGATCGCAAACTCCTGTCTGCATGCCGATCTCTTCCTGAGACCGCGAACAGCAACCAGCTCGCATACCAGTCTCCTCCTGAGACCGCGAACTGAGACCGCGCGACTAAGACCCTTAGTCCGCGAATACTCCCAGAAAGCCCGGTCAGCTATCAGACCGTATTTTGGAGAGAACCTGGATCAAACTGTGCGGTCACACCAGACCGCCACAGCCTTGAAGAGGACAGCACGCCACGCGTTCACGCACAGAACGCGCGGCTCCACCTTCAGCAGACTTTGGACAAGACCAGCGGTCAACCCGGGAAACCGCAGCTAGGCTTAGACCAGCCAGACCGCAGATGCAGACTGCCAAGTCGCGCGAACTCGCCAGACCGCCCGACCTCCACCCAGACCGCCCAGGTCCAAAATCCTCCAAACTTCCACTTCAACAATTTCAACACTCCCCCTTAAAGTGGGAAGTTGAAACCCGCCCCAGTAAGCTCCTTAGCCGTGTGAACGACCCCTTTGCCAGCGCCTTTGTGAAGATGTCTGCGACATTGTCCGCACTCCGCACATGCTCGACTGAAAGAGACCCCTCCAGCACCTTCTCCCGTATGAAGTGATGCTCGATCTCGATATGCTTGGTCCTCGCGTGACAAACTGGATTGGTTACCAGTTTGAGAGCACTCTTATTGTCACCGCGTAGCAGAGTCGGCTCCCGAACCTCCTTGTGGACGTCTCCTACCAACCTCCTAAGCTAGATGGCTTCCTGAGCTGCCAAGGCCGAAGCCTTGTATTCCGCTTCCGTGGTAGAGACAGATACGAAATCCTGCTTCTTGCTGCACCATGATATAGCCGTAGGGCCCGCCATGAAGACGAATCCAGATGTCGACTTTTGATCATCCGAATCTCCCCCGTAGTCAGCATCCATGTATCCATGCACCTCGAAGCCCGCATCCCTCCTGTATAGGAGACCCATATCCGAGGTCGCCTTGACATACTTCAGAATGTTCTTGGCCACTAGCAGATGAGGTACCCGTGGCTCCGCCATAAATCGACTCACTCTGCCAACTGCATATGCAATATCCGGCCTTGTGATCGTCAGATAGATCAAGCTCCCAACTAGAGCTCGGAACACCAACGGATCTTGCATAATCCTCCCCTCATCTTTCCGAAGCTTCATAGCCTTCTCTAGAGGTGTGGAAGTGCACTTCCCTTCCTTCATGCCGAATCGCTCCACAATCCGCTCCGCATATCCAGCCTGGGACACCAGCACTCCACTTTCCTTTCTCTGCACCTCGAGTCCAAGGAAATGGTGAAGCTCACATAAGTCCTTCATCTCGAACCTGATAGCTAGCTCGGCCCTTAGCTGTGCTACTTCCTCCGTCGAGTTCCCCGTCACGATCATGTCGTCGACGTATAGCAGCACGATGACTTGAAGCTCCCCGCTCTTCTTGATGAACAAGCTTGAGTCTGAGTCTGAAGCACAAAACCCACATAATAGGAGATATTCTGCGATCTTCCCGTACCACGCCCTCGGCGCTTGCTTCAACCCATACAGGGCCTTCTTCAGCTTGCAGACATGCTCCGGAAAATCTTCAGACACAAAGCCTGGTGGCTGGACCATGAAGATGTCCTTGTCAATCTCGCCGTACAAGAAGGCGTTCTTGACGTCGAGCTACCAAATCTCCCATCCACTGAACGCCGCCAAGGCAATGATGAACCGAACTGAAGTCATTTTTGCCACCGGACTGAAAGCCTCCTCGTAATCTTCACCATATTGCTGCGAGAACCCCCGAGCTACAAGACAAGCCTTGTACCGCTCGATACTGCCGTCAGCTTTCTTCTTCAATTTGTAGACCCATTTGCATGTTACAGGAGTAGTTCCCTTGGGCTTGGGAACAAGAGACCAGGTCTCATTCTTCTCAAGAGCTGCCATCTCTTCTTGCATTGCAACATCCCACTCCTTCAAGCCTTGGGCCTTCTCAAAGCTCGACGGCTCCCACTCATCCAAGGGACCAGCGAAGAAGCATGAGACAAAGCTCACTGCGTTTCCTCCTGTATAGCGATCAGGGGCAACGATTGCTTGCTTCGACCTCCTCAGCTCCTTCCCCTGAACCGCATTATCTCCAGCTGCTTCTTCCCTAGCTCCTCTTCCAGACGTGCTAGGAGCATTGCTCCCCCTGCTCCCTGAACCAGAAGCCCCCGTCTCGGAACTAGAAGGAGATGGACCACCTGGTGACACAGGTAGCTCCACCTGAAGATTCTCCACAGCTTTCTTCGGCACCTCCACCCTGCTCTCTGGTAGTTCCACATCAGAAGACCCCTTGTAAGATGTCACCTCATCGAACACGACGTCGTGAGAAACAACAAATCTCCGCGTCTCCGGGTCCATGCACTTCCAGCCTTTCTTCCTCTCATCGTATCCCACGAAGACTAGCTTCCTTGCTTTCGCGTCTAGCTTCGTCCAAAGAGCATCTGGAACATGCACGTAGCAGGTGGAACCAAATACCCAAAGGTGAGCCACGCTTGGCTTCTCCTTGAACATCATCTCATGAGGAGTCAACATATTGATGGGACTCAAAGGCATCTGGTTGATGACATAGGCAGCACAAGACATTCCCTCCGCCCAGAAGGACTTTGGGATACTTTTGGCATGCAGCCAACACTTGCAGGTCTCCGTCAGATGACAGATCTTCCGCTCTGCAACTCCGTTCTGTTGTGGAGTATGAGCACAAGTGAGCTCCCTCTGGATGCCTGCCTTCCTGCAAAAACTAGAGAGCTCAGCAGAGGTGAACTCCCCTCCGTTGTCCATCCTAAGCTTCTTGATCCGCAGATTAAGCCGACCCTCCACGAGCTCCTTGAACTCCACAAACTTGGCAAACGCCTCCGCCTTCTCCTTCAGAAAATAAACCCAGACATATCTGCTGTAATCATCGATCAACACCAGTATATACCTGCTGCCTCCGAGGCTTAGGGTAGCAGTTGGTCCCATCAAGTCACCGTGGATGCACTCCAATGGCACACTACTCCTCGTCTGCGACTTATCAAACGGCAATCGATGAGACTTGCCGAACTGACATCCTTCGCAAACATGACATTCACCGTAGGAAGATAGATTTGGCAGGCCCTTGACCAGACCTCTCACCGCCATAGCTTTCAGCTTATCCATCCCTACGTGCCCCAACCTCTCATGCCATATCACGTCACCATCATTCGTCTTCATCTTGTCGACATAAGAACTTGTCGATAAAACGAACAAGTCTTTCGCTCTCCTCCCGACATGGACGACCTCGGCCTTCACGGCCTCTACATTACGTAGAAATTTCACTTCTGTTGGGCCGAACAGAACGTGATACCCAGCGTCAACAGCGTTTGTCACGGAGAAGAGGTTTTTCCTCATACCGGGCACATGATAGACACTCTTCAAGGTTAATGGCCCTCTATCACTGCCCAAGGAAACAACCCCGACCTTCTCGACTGCATGCACAGTATTATCTGCAGTAATAATAGCATTGTTACCTATGTAGGGCTCCGCTGAAGAAAGCTTCGACCCATCCCCGGTGAGGTGATGACCACACCCCGAGTCCACGATCCAGTCCTCCTGATAGTTGATAGGAACCGAGACTCCAATAGAAGCCGAGAAGGCTCCTCCCCATCCTCCATCAATATGACTGGCCGGTGCTTCCTCCTTCTTAGCAGCATGCCCTGGCTGAGTATTCAGCCTGCAGTCCTTCTTGAAGTGCCCAACCTTCCCGCATTTGTAGCATTTGAGACCTTCCTTCTTCTTCTTCTCCTCATCCTTAGTAGGATAGCCCCTCTCCTGCTGTCCTGAAGTTGAAGGCCCATAGCCTCCAGCGGTCTTCTTCTTCTTATCCCACTCTTCTTCTTTCCTGAGAAGAGAACCTCGCCACCTCCCCCAGACATGGACACCCCCGCCATCTGCCTTGCCAGACTTTCCTGCGACGCTAGCAGATTCTCCAGCTCTATCAAAGATGGCTGATTAGCCCAACCCTGCACCGACATCACAAAGGCCACATATTCCTTCCGCAGGCCGCGGATGATGTGCCTCTTCAGCTTCGCCTTAGAAATTGGCTCATCAGGATCCAGTGCTGATATCTCAGCGCAGAGGTTCTTCATCTTCAGAAAGAAATTTGAGATAGAAAGATCACCCTGAGCCGACCTTGCCAGCTCATTCTCTAAGAACTGTAGCCTAGCTACATTCTTCTTGTTAAACAACCCATCCAGGGCTCTCCAGATCTCGGCAGCTGATCCACACCCTAAGATGTGATCAAATAGATCAGGTGAAATGACACGCTTCAAAGTGAACTCGGCCTTAGCATTGGTCTTTCTCCACGCCCTCACGGCCGGACCATTGTCACCCGCTTCTGTTGCCTTCACCTCTTCAGTCGCATCTCCTCCAACAACCTCCCAGAGGTCCTCCCCTAGAAGATAACTCTGCATACACGACTTCCACTTCTTAAAGTTAGTCGATGTAAGCATCTCAATCCCAAGACCTCTTGCAAATCCACCTTCCATTGTTTTTCCTCTGGTTCCTTCTTCACAAAGGCGATGGCTACTCTAAGTTATTCGCTGCTCTATCCACTCCAACCTCCCTCTGATACCATGTGAAAATTTCTCGGACCTTGTGAGAGCAAGCAGGAATAACAACTAGAGATACAAGCCAAAGCAACCAGAAACAATCTTAGGCAAACAAACAATCTTTATTGATAGCAAACTTCAATTACAGGGCAAGACATGCTTGACGAGACATGATTTCGTCAGCACAAAACTCCAAAGAGAAGTACAGAAAAAACTGATAACTTGAGACCGCCCAACCCGCGCGACCTCCCCTGCGATCTCTGATAGTTGCTAGACCGCAACTCTCTGCCGACCACAGAACACCACCAGACCGCTGCACAGACTGCTCCCTTCTTCCGACCTCCTAATTCTCCCGAACTTCAACACCACAACTCCAAGCCGCAGACCGCCCGAGCACTTTCAGAGGAAGAGGTGATCGCTGCTGCCCACACTATCCGCAGAAGCTACACAAGAAGAGTTCAATCAGAGACCGCCCGGTCAGAAATAAATAGACCGCAAGAACAAGAGCGAATTCAGCTTACACTTGGTGTGTCTCATTGCTGCTGCAGTGGCCTCCTATTTATAGGCGTGGGACCTGATCCAGTCACCACCCTATGAGATAGGATCACCACCCCCCCCCCCCCAGACCGCGCGACCAGACCGGTCAACCCGCGCGATCAGCAGCAGTACTCCTGCTTCATTTTGGTAAACTCGCCAGCTTCAACATCGACCATGAGAGACCGCTACTCTCACAGCAGATCGCGACTTCAAAGAAGATTGCCAGACCGCCCGAAGCTATTCACCACCTGTGTTCGCACGAGACCGCGAACACAGTCAGTTCGCCATCAGATCGCGAACTCCTGTCTGCATGCCGATCTCTTCCTGAGACCGCGAACAGCAACCAGCTCGCATACCAGTCTCCTCCTGAGACCGCGAACTGAGACCGCGCGACTAAGACCCTTAGTCCGCGAATACTCCCAGAAAGCCCGGTCAGCTACCAGACCGTATTCTGGAGAGAACCTGGATCAAACTGTGCGGTCACACCAGACCGCCACAGCCTTGAAGAGGACAGCATGCCATGCGGTCACGCACAGAATGCGCGGCTCCACCTTCAGCAGACTTTGGACAAGACCAGCGGTCAACCCGGGAGACCGCAGCTAGGCTTAGACCAGCTAGACCGCAGATGCAGACTGCCAAGTCGCGTGAACTCGCCAAACCGCCCGACCTCCACCCAGACCGCCCAGGTCTAAAATCCTCCAAACTTTCACTTCAACAATTTCAACAGACACAAGGTGATCGTTCTGTAGACGATTACTTGCATGAGTTTACCAGACTGAGTCGCTATGCGGGGTCCTTGGTGGAGGATGAGGAGACAAAGACAAATAAATTCTACAAAGGGCTTCGGGATGAGTTGAGGCTGCTCCTTGCAGGCCCTATGACGTTTGGCTTCCAAGTGATGGTGCAAACTGCCAGATCTTTGGAGTTGGACATGAAGAAGGTACAAGCAAGGGGTGTTGTAAAGAAACCTGAGTTTCATGCGCCGACTTCTCAGTCAAAGTCGGAGTTCAGAAGGAACAAAAGGAAGTTCAAACAGGCGGAACCAGCTCCTTCAAATGTTTCGGGAGCCACGACCGCGCGGGGTCTTATTACGTGTTTCACCTGCAGGGAAGGTGGGACACAAAGCTGCGGTGTGTCGAAGTGGTCCCCCGAAGGCTGGAAATCGAGCGGTGGACTATGCTCGTGCTGCGGAAAAGGGTAAAGTTGCGGAGTCTTCGGCTTCCCAGCACATTCCAACCCAGCCGAGAGTCTATTCGCTTGGCCAACAAGAAGCCATACGACAAACTGACGTTGTCACAGGTATGAATTAGAAGTTAGCTTTTACATAGCTAGTTGTGATTATACTGTTGTGCAACCTTATGTTTATTCGTGTGCAATTAGGCTTTGTCCTAATTTTCAACTATCCGGCGAGTGGTCTATTTGATACGGGTGCATCGCACTCTTTTCTATCTGAGGACTTCGTGGTGCGAATCGGAGTGCCGTCTACCTTTGTAGAGGATAGATTGGAAGTAGTGCTACCCAATGGATCTCGCATGTCTGCGGATAGGAAGAGCCGTGTGAAGGTGCGGATCAGAAATCAGGATTTCGATTTGGAAGCATCGTTATTACCGTTAGCTGAATTCGATGTGATATTTGGCATGGACTGGCTCTCGAAGCAGCGAGCATGAATAGATTGCAATACAAAGGAGATCACTCTGGGAAGGAACACCGAAGGAGAAACCACGTTCGCCGGTATGCGAGGAGCGAGCAAGACGCTGATGTCTGCTCTCCAGATGGTTAAGGTGGTGAGAAAAGGTGCCGAGTTGTTCTTCACCTTGTTGGAGGCTTCGGAGCCAAAGACCAGGTTATGTGATGTCCCAGTTGTAGCGGAGTACACCGACGTGTTTCCTAACGAACTCCCTGGGGCTCCGCCTCAGCGAGAGATCGATTTCTGTATCGAGTCGGTGCCAGGTGCCAAACATGTGGCCCACTCACCGTACCGAATAGTGCCAAAGGAATTAGCAGAGCTGAAGGTCCAATTGCAAGAGCTGCTAGAGCAAGGCTACGTACGTTCAAGTTCATCGCCTTGGAGTGCACCGGTCCTCTTTGTGAAAAAGAAGGACGGGAGCTTGCGTGTATGTATTGATTATCGAGAGCTAAACAAGTTGACCGAGAAGAACCGATATCCGATTCCAAGAATCGATGATCTATTCGACCAACTGGTTGGGTCGACGGTTTACTCCAAGCTAGACCTAAGGTCCGGCTATTATCAACTGAGGATAAGGGAATGCGACATTCCAAAGACAGCGTTCAGTTCCCGCTTTGGGCACTATGAGTTCACGGTGATGTCGTTCGGTCTGTCTAATGCACCGTCGGTATTCATGGACTTAATGAACAGAACCTTCCGAGAGTATTTGGATCAATTTGTGATCGTCTTCATCGACGACATTTTGGTATACTCTCAGTCGGAAGAGGAGCATGTAGGGCATCTGCACGCAGTTCTGAGCACCTTGAGGAGGAGTCAGCTATATGCCAAATTCTCCAAGTGCTAGTTTTGGCTACCGTCAGTAGCATTCCTTGGTCATGTCATTAGTGGAGAAGGAATTGCAGTTGATCCGTCGAAGATAGAAGCGATCCGAGCGTGGCCTTTGTTGAAAAACGTAGCGGAAGTCCGAAGTTTCTTAGGACTTGCCGGCTATTATAGGCGCTTTGTGGAAAACCTCTCTAGGATTGCACTCCCTCTCACTAAACTGACTAGGAAAGATCATAAGTTCGTTTGGTCACCCGAGTGCGCACGAGCTTTTGAAGAGCTGAAGAGCCGTCTGACCACGGCGCCCATTCTATGCTCGCCACAAGGTACGAAAGGCTACGAAATTTATAGCGACGCCTCAGGAAGTGGTTTGGGTTGTGTCCTAGTGCAGTTCGGGAAGGTAATTGCCTACGGCTCCCGGCAACTGAAGGTTCATGAGAGGAATTACCCGGTCCATGATTTGGAGCTAGCGGTCGTGGTTTTCTCCCTCAAACTTTGGAGGCACTATCTATATGGCGTGAAGATCGATATCTTTACCGACCACAAGAGCCTCATGTACTTGCTAGATCAAAGGGAGTTGAATATGCGTCAAAGGAGGTGGATGGAGTTCCTTGGGGACTACACCTTCGACATCAAATATACTCCCGGTAAGGGAAACGTAGTTGCGGACGCGTTGAGTCGTCGGGCTCCCGCACAAGCAAATTGGATTTTGATGCACGATGAGCATCTAATCCGTGAGCTGGAAGAAATGGAGATAATTTGCGTTGATAGGAGAACGTCTACTTCAGCATGCTTGAACTGGACGGAGGTTCAATACGACCTTGCCGACCGAGTTCGACAAGCATTGGAGCTGGACGAGAGCATGAAACGCTATAAAGCGGAAACCATTGATGGGTTAAACGCCGATTTCTCCTTCTAAGACGACCTTATGTGGAAACAGGAAAGGTTGTGCATCCCAAACGTTGGCACTCTACGGGCGGAGTTGATGTACGAGGCTCATCATACCAAGTACTCGATCCACCCGGGGAGCACTAAAATGTATATGGATATGAAGAAACTTTTCTGGTGGCCGGGTATGAAGAAAGACATTGCCCTTTACGTGGCCAAGTGTCATACTTGCGCGTTGGTGAAAGCGGAATGTCAACGTCCCGGTGGGTTTCTGAAGTCCTTGCCGATTCCGGAATGGAAGTTTGATGATATTTCGATGGATTTCGTGCACGGATTGCCGAGATCGCAGCATGGAAAGGACGCCATCTGGGTGATCGTGGACCGTTTGACAAAGGTATCACACTTCATTTCGAACCGGAAGGATGATTCTGTCGAGAAGCTAGCGAAGCTCTATGTTGATAGTATTGTGAGACTGCACGGTGTCCCTCGTAGCATCGTCAGCGATCGTGATGGTCGTTTCACATCGAAAGATTGGAGGCTTATCCATGAACTATTGGGCACGAAATTGAAGTTCAGCACGGCCTTCCACCCGCAAACGGATGGACAGACCGAGAGAACCAACAGGACTATGGAGGATATGCTCCGAATGTGAGCTCTAGATTTTGGGAAGAAGTGGGAAGATCATCTCTATATGATCGAGTTCGCCTACAATAATTGCTACCAAGCCAGTATACATATGGCTCCTTTCGAGGCCCTCTATGGTAAGAAGTGTCGTACGCCGTTGTCTTGGGCGGAAACGGGCGATACAAAGCTATTAAAGCGAAAGGATGTTGAGGAAGCAACTTCGACGATCCGAACTATACGTGAAAGGCTATTGATTGCCCAGGATAGGCAAGCAAAATATTTCAAAGCCAAGCATAGGAACCTAGAGTTCGCCGTCGGTGACCGGGTTTACTTGAAGATCAAACCGTTCAAAGGGGTATCAAGGATCCGACGCTTGAAAAAGCTCAGTCCAATGTACTTAGGACCATTTAAGATCGTGGAGCGTGTTGGTGATGCGGCTTATCGGCTTGCACTATCTGCGGAGCTAAGCGGTCTGCACGACGTGTTTCACATTTCAGTATTGAGGAAGGCAGTGCAAGAGCCTACTCATATCGTTGCGGTCGGCAAAGTGGCGGTTGATAGTGGGTTGTCGACGAAAGTCAAGCCCTTACGCATCGAAGATACCGAAGTAAAGCAGCTGCGGAACAAGTCCATTCGGATGGTAAAAGTCCGGTGGGATAATTGCGGCCGAGAGGAGCTCTCTTGGGAGAGAGAGCAAACGATGCTTGTGGAGTACCCCGAGCTATTTCTCTCAGGTAATATATAACTGTAATTCATGCTATTGCTGTTTTATAAATTTCGGGTCGAAATTCTTTTAAGGGGAGGGGGGGGGGGGGGGGGGGGGTGGATTGTAACACCCCAAAAATCGTAACTCAGCGAAGTAGGCGGAGTGGTAGTGATGCGCTCGAAGTGGGCTAAATTTTTCCCTGTCTGCTTTTAGCGTACGGTCAGTGGCCTCTTCGCGCACGACCGGTGATCGTGCGCCCATGTTCGTGCGTTAATTCAGAATAATCGGAGTTCTGTCTCGGACAGTGCGCACGACCATTTCCCCTCTTTGCGCACGACCGGTGATCGTGCGCCAATGATCGTGCGTTAATTCGAGAGGAATCGGAGTTCTGTCGCGGGTAGTGCGCACGACCATTTCCCTCTTCGCGCACGACCACTGACCGTGCGCCTGTGATCGTGCGCCCTGTTTATTTTGCTCCGCGATTTTGAGCGAAGAAGACGATCCGGCTGTCCAAATCTTTTGGAATCCGATCCAATGGCTAGAATTAGATGCTGGAGGCTATTAGGGCTTATGAGAGGAGATTAATCCTCATTATTTTGAGGTGTTTCTCTCTCCTACTCTAGAGGAAGAAGAAGGAGGCAAGAAAGAAGAAGAGTGATCCCGCCATTGACGGAGCTCCGGAGCACCGTTTCGCTAGCCATTTCCAGATCTGGAGAGTGCAGCCCGGTGCGGTCGTTTCTCTCCGTGTGGAATCTCGGATCCATGGAGAAAAAGAACGCGTGTAGGGTAACGATTCTTCCTCCCAATATTTGGACTTGTCATTTGTCCTCTCCTTCATTTCTCTATGCTTTCATGAGGAATCCCTTTCACCAAATGGGTGAAGTGTAGGATTTCCTCAAGTTCTTCGGAACTCCGGGTAGATTGTGTCCGTCCCCGGCATTATTGCATGTAGAAAATCCTGTAGTCGTGCGGATTTAGGCATTGTGTGTGATGCCTATTCGTGGTCGTGAGCCCGAATAGGTGATGCTTGATACGTTGCATTTAGGTTAGGCCTAGAATGTGCGCCGGAGAATGACTCCGTGAAATCATCTATAGTATTGCGGGAATTAAGTGTAGGCGTCTTGTGAAGATCCTAACGAAAGCCCCATGCTTTGAGATTTGGATGAAGGCAAACCTTCACCACGAATTTGATCTTAAGGGTTCAGAAGACACGCGAATAGAAGATTCAGCCGACGGGAGAGTTCCGTTCTCGCTCGAACCCTAGCCGACGGAAGCGTTCCGCCGTCTTGTTCGCCTCCGCCGACCTCCTCTCCGGCGATCGTCGTCGGGATTGTTCTTCCTGGAGCGAACCTAGCAGTTCGTGGAAGTACAAGGTGCAGTCGTTCTTCCTTCCTAGTTGCGTGCGACGTGATTTGGTGTTCTCCCGACTCGTGTGGACTTTTGTAGAGACGTAGACATTATTCTAAGTGAGAACTCTCCATCCCGCAAAGGAATCAACTCGTGGAGCATCTAGGTTGGATTTGATCCAATCCCGCCAAGGTAATTTCATACCTAGCATTTTGATTAACTTCTTGATTCAATATTCATGGTCGATCCGAATCTTTTGGGTTGTTTCTCTTCATTTCCGCTGCGCCTACATTTGATGTATGGTTCTAGAAAAACCCAACAAACCCAACCAACATCATGTGCATACCTAGGTTCCCTTCTTTTTGATGCTCAACCTAGAAGATTGATTGTGCTTGAAACCTCACTTTGTGTAGTTGCACCTTCTTTATATTAGTACTTATGCTAGTATAGCTTGCTTGCAGGGTAGAAGCTCCGCCACCCCGGGAAAGGGGTGGGGTCGTTATAATTTGGTCAGCTTTGCTGACCGTTACCTTGTTTACCACCGCATGGTGGAATGTTCTTATGCAGGTGCAGGTGAGCCTAGCGGAAAATAGCGGGCGGCGGCCCTTATGCTGTGTTGGCCCTCGAAGGCCAGCCTCTTTTCTGTTTTCCTTGTATTGCCGGCCTGCGCGCCGATGCATGTTTTGAGTTATAGTACATTTGGTGAATGTAAGGCCTTAAGGCCGTAACTCTTTTAGTAGTTTCATTCCTATGATAGTGGACAGTTCTAAATGAAATGGTTTAATCCTTTATGCTTCCGCTGATTTTTAGTGTACTCTGGTGTAGTTATTTTCTGTGTATCACCTTTTAACTCCTAGCTAGTGTGGTTTGTATGGCGTGGGGTCCCGGCCGGACCTGCTGTTATACTTTTCGTACTGGCAGGGTGTTACATTCACCACGATTCAAATTATAAGTAGCAATAATAAGTAGAACGCAATTTAGAAAATTCTAATCTATTCCGCATGTTTAAAATATTTTTCTACTAAAATTTCAACGCGCTCTTGTAAGAGACTTCGCATAGTACTTCGCATATTCAATTACTTCGCCAGCTCTCGATTTTTCTAGTCCGCATGGGAGATAGTTTGCTCGGGACGAGCAAATGACTAAGTCTGTGGGTGTGAGGAGTCTGGTTTATATAGTGTTTTTGGACTCATCTGGGCTAGTTTTCACTCACATGCACTTCACTTTTAGTTATTTATTACTTATATTTCACTTCAACACATTTCTTCACAAAGTGCACTCTTTGGGCCCGTTGTGGTGTGCAATTGCGCGCTTTATTGTTGGGGGTAAGCACATTGTGCTCCCCATTCTTTTTTATGCTATTATGCTTGTATTGGAGGTGTGTTCCCAGCGCTTGGATTTGCTATGCAGGTGGACAGATCTCCATTTTTGCCCAGAATTCATGTCTGCATGAATCGCACGGCCTTGTGTTTCCTTGACGCACGATCGCTCTGACCGTGCATGTTCATCTGTGGACCAAAATGGTGATCTAAATTTGCCCGTGCATTTTGTTCACACACAGTTTGTTTCGACCGTGCGTGAGTAAAATTGTACGAGCCCCTAAGTTGTCCTGTTTTCATGCCTTCTGGATTTGCCCATGCATTTTTACGCATGGTTTGTTTTGACCGTGCGTGAGTAAAAATGCATGGGCGTGTCTACTTCATCTTTCGGGGCTTCCTGAATTATTAATATCACATGATCCACGCACAGTCGTGCATTCGACTGTGTGTGACCATATTTCTGATAGTTTTCTATTTAAGCCGCAGGATCTGCCCTAATCAAAGAAAATCATCTTTTTCGCGCCCAACAGTTCTGCTCCGCGCCATATTCGCCGCTCCAACACCGCCCACCTTAAGGAGGATCTTAGGAAACCATTTCCTTACAAATCCAAAGCCGGAGCATCCTCTCGGCCTCCTCCATAGTTTGTATGCACTGAAGCTCCATTTTGAGGGATTTCTCGCTGCATAAGTGAAGTTCTCCGGCGAGATCAGAATCGAATATTATTGACGGAGAAGACGGGTACATTAGAAGAAGGTGACAACTCTTCTGGACCCCGGACGGTAGATGGAGCCCGAGCTCGGACAAAGCTTGATAACCCTAGATTTCGACTGCGAACCTCCGATGAGTCTCCGCCCTTTGGTTGTAATCTCACCCCCTTCATTTTGTATTAATGTTTTCCTTGATTATTTGAGTGTATGAACAATGATTGCTAAACCTTATTATTTCATTTAAGTTTATTTCATGTTTATGTGAAATTACTTTGTGGTTTATGCAAGTGAGGAGTGTTGGATCTTACGGCGCCCTTAGAGGGGGAGGTGAATAAGGGAATAAATTTTTTTTTATAAATTTTAAGAAAATTACTCAGTTGTTTTGATTAATAGGATATAATGATGACAAATTAGAAATAAACAATATAGATTAGGAATTGAAAACTTAGAACACAAAATAATAGAGATTACGCCAAATGATAGAAATCAAAGTAAACACAAAGAGACATGATTATATTAAATGAAAAAGTGTTTACATAAAATTTTGATTTCTATATCGCTAGAAATCGGAGGCGTACAAATGTAGATTTCTTTTCCTTTTCTATACCGACTTGTATCCCCACAAACTGGTTGGCTTTAGCCTATCCTTCCCCGGATAAGGCCTCAAGCCGCTCTAGCCAATCCTTCCCCGGATATGGCCTCGAGCACCCCCTAGATCTAATCCCCTAGACCTAGTCGCCAAAAACAAGGCGATTTCACTACAAGATACAAATAAAGAAATGAAGTAAATAACAAGCAAACTCCCTCTTGAGATTTCTGGAGATGAGGATGAAGGATCACTGAAGCACAAGCGAGGTCGAAGCGATCGTTCTTCGGATGCAGCGTGATGGCTTCCTTCTCCAGAATTTCTTCTTTGGCTTTGAATGGGAGATGATGTTTTGGCAGAGTAGCAGCACGAGAGTATGGGCACAAGTAATATCTCTGGAAGGTCTAACCAAAATAAGAGAGAGCCCAGCCTTTTATAGAACTTGGAGCTAGCGCCTGCGGTAGTGGCTAGCACCTGCTGTAGCATTCGTGTGGAGAGGTTGCGCAACCGTCGGTGGCGTGGCGCTGTGCACGAACTGGAGATAGTGCCTGGCGGTAGCGGGAGATAGCGCTGGCGGTAGCGGGAGATAGCGCTGGCGGTAGCGGTAGTAGTTGCGTAACCGTCACTGCGTACGAACTCGAGATAGCGCCTGGCGGTAGCGGTAGCCCTGGCAATAGTGCTGGCGGTAGCGGTAGGGCTAGCGATAGCGCTGGCGTTAGTGATAGCGCTGGCGGTAGCGCTGGCGGTAGCGCTGCTCCTTTCAAAAGTTTGTTCCAAGCTGCTTTCTACCAGTGGAGTATTGCACCTATAGTTCCTGCACACTATAAACACACTACAAGCAATATCAAATACAATATGTGATTTGTTATTCTCAAACAAAAGGATGTGACACACATGTCCAACAATCTCCCCCTTTTGATAATAACAAATCCTCTAAGCAAGAAATCAGCAATATTGTTTATAGATAAGATAAGCAAGATAAAAGTGCTACTATAGTAAATGATATGCATGATAATGTGCATTCTCCCCCTATCTTAATGCTCCCCCTACATAAATGCAATTTATATGTTACTCCCCCTAAATGATAGATTTCATGAATTTATTCTCCCCTTAATCTTCTATATTTCTTCTATATAGATTTCTTCAATTAATCTCCCTTTTTTGGTATTATCAAAAGAAGGTGGGGTGAGGGTAGTAAGGAGGCGTTTATATAACATGATCGAGCTTTTCGAAATATAAATAATGATAAAGAGTTTAAGCATAGCATAAATAAGAGATTTCAAATATAAGGAGGCATTTAGAGTTGTAAGCAAGCGGAAGATTATAATAAACATCCTTTTGTAAGCATGAAAAGCATAAGTAGAAATATGAGTTTTGGTTCAAAATTGAAAGATGTTTTAACCTTTTTGAAATCTCAAAGTTTTTCATAAAAATACCAAGCATGAAATGAACATATCAAAAAGAGAGATTAAACTACAATGTTACTCAATTTGTAAATTCAAGAAATACCAAAACATTGTAGAGATCATGCTAGGTTATCTAGTGCATTTTTATATAAAGAGTAGTATAGATAAAGCATTAGAATCCAATACTCATGGGAAGAAGTGTTATGAAAGATAATGATGTGCACATAAGTGTATTTTGGGCAATGTTAACAATTGATTTAAATCACAAAATACAAGACATATGCAAAGTAAAGTGCACAATAAAACACAAGTAAATCACTTTCACACACTTTTAATGCACATAGTTTTTAACAAAGTGGTGTAATAACCAAGGTTTGCACAAGTAACTTTACTATTCTTTCCAAGGTGCTCAACCTCACAATGCTTATGAAGACTTATCAGGAGGTTCAAGTAGTGCTTGGTGGAGTTATATTTGTCTACATATATATAATTTTTGTTTATATTTGTGAGACAACATTCTCCGAATACACTTGTTTTGCAAACCAAAAATTTTAAACTTAACCACTTTTCTAAATTTCATAAGTGCAATTCAAATGTAGTGTAGGCAATAAACTTATTCAAGTTTTAATTCATTGCACAAATACAATACACAAGCAAGCATTTTTAGATTTAGACACACATGTTCATTACCAAAATAAGTGAGTGAAATGTATCATTATCAATCATAAAACATTTACTCATACTTAGAGGCATGTTAAGCTTGGATCTATACATTTTGCAATACAATTGATGCACTTTAAATAGATATATCAAAGCATGATAAGCAAAACAATGTTCATAGTAATTTGAAAGAATATGTTTTAACATTGTAAATAATTCGAAATAATAGAATTCATACATGCTTGATATTGGCAATAAAGATCATACAGTTTTTTTTTTTGAAATTTTTTAATCACACAAACATATTTTTGTATTTTTGAATTTTGAACTTTTGTAGTTGATTTTACAAAATATGGATAAAAACACAAATAACAAAAACATATTTTTGTATTTTTAGATTTTGAACTTTTATAGTTGATTTTTCAAAGAATGAATAAGACACAAATAACAAAAACATATTTTTGTATTTTTGAATTTTGAATTTTTGTAGTTGATTTTTCATAATTCAAACAAAACAAAATAAAATAGACAGTAACACAAAAATAAATTTGCACAAATAAACTAACATATTTTTGTTAAATTTTAGAATTTTTTTTTAAAATCATAAAAATCACACACCCACGCTAGCGCTAGCGCTGGAAACAGTACACGATTTTTCAAGAATTTTAAATTTTTGATTTTTGATATGGTTAGGGGTCTTAAGAGTAGTCTTATGCAGAAGTTTTGTAATTATCAGAGATGTCTTGATTGCTCAAATTGCATAAAACATTAGTGTTTTATATGTTTTTCATCCTAAGATGTCTAAGACTCCTAATTCCAACCTTAACATTTGAAACCTTGCATCGGGAAGAGGTTTAGTGAATATATCAGCAAGTTGAGAGTCCGTGCCAATGAAACTAATCCTTACATTTTCCTTTTTAATGTGATCCCTTATGAAATGATGACGGACATCTATATGTTTGGATCTAGAGTGGTGTACCGGATTATTTGTGAGATCAATGGCACTTTTGTTGTCACATTTTAATTCAATAAGTTTTAGATGAAAACCAAAGTCCTCTAAAGTTTGGCTCATCCATAGAGCTTGTGCAGAACAACTTCCTAATGCAATGTATTCGGCCTCCGTGGTGGAGAGTGCAACCGAATTTTGTTTCCTACTAGACCATGCAACTAATGATGGTCCTAGAAAATGACAAGTACCACTAGTGCTTTTTCTATCAAGTGAACAACCGGCATAATCCGAATCGGAATAGCCATGCAATGTAAATGAATCATTATGCGGGTACCATAATCCTAATCTAGATGACCCAATGAGATATCTAAAAATTTGTTTTACCGCTTTTAAATGAGATTCTTTTGGATTGACTTGAAATCTAGCACATAAGCATACGGCAAACATAATATAGGGTCTATTTGCACTAAGATAAAGTAGAGATCCTATCATACCTCTATATAAAGTTTGATTTATAGAAACTTTTAATTCATCTTTTCTTAATTTTAGTGATGCACTCATTGGTGTAGAAGCATGTTTAAGGTTTTCAAATCCAAAATGTTTAAGCATATCATGGACATATTTAGTTTGACATACAAAGATACCATCAATTCTTTGTGATATTTGAAAACCAAGGAAATAAGAAAGTTCTCCTACAAGACTCATTTCAAATTCATTTTTCATCACTAAAATAACTTCGTTACACATCTCTTCATTAGTAGATCCAAAAATAATATCATCAACACATATTTGTAAAATAATTATATCATCATTATTGTGCTTAATGAAGAGAGTATTATCCGCACTTCCCATAATATAACCGTGCTTCAATAAAAATGAGGTAAGTCTTTCATACTATGCACGGGGCGCTTGTTTTAAACCATAAAGCGCCTTTTCTAGTTTATAAACATGATTTGGAAATTTTTCATTAATAAAACCGGGGGGTTGTTCAACATAAACTTCTTCTTTTACAAACCCGTTTAGAAAAGCACTTTTCGCATCCATTTGAAATATTTTTATTCTTTTAAAGCTTGCAAATGCTAGAAAATTTCTTATAGACTCCAATCTAGCAACGGGTGCAAAAGATTCATCAAAATCTATCCCCTCAATTTGAGAATATCCTTGTGCTACTAAGCGTGCTTTATTTCAAGATATTCTAGACTCACCATCTAATTTATTTTTAAAAATCCATTTTACACCTACAACCAGGTGATTAGATGGTCTTTCTACTAATTTCCAAACATTATGTCGCTCAAATTGTTCTAATTCTTCATTCATAGCCAAAAACCAAAATTCATCATTTAAAGCGGTAGTAACGGTTTTTGGTTCTATTTCGGAAACAAAACAAATATTTGAAAAAGATTCATGAAGAGAAGAGCGAGTTCTTACCCCGATGGATGGTTCACCAATTATCAATTCCCGTGGATGATCCTTTGTGAATTTTAAGACGCTTGGAGGTACATATTCATCTTTCTTGGCCTCCTCTTCTTCTTCTTTGGAAGGTTCTTCATCACCATGCTCCAAAGGAGGTAATAGATCAACCTCTTTACCTGCGGAAAGTCTTTCTATACAAGGAACAAGCTCATCAAATTTCACATTAATTGACTCTTCAACTTTTCTCGTTCTTTTATTAAAAACTCTATAAGCTTTACTAGTTGAAGAGTATCCAAGAAATGTTCCTTCATCACATTTTTCATCAAACTTTCCCAAGCTATCTTTTGTATTTAAGATAAAGCATTTACAACCAAAAACTTTGAAGTAAGACACATTAGGCTTCTTTTGAAAATAGAGTTCATATGGTGTGATATTTAAAGATGGGCGAAGCATGATTCTATTTATAACATAACATGATGTGTTTATGGCTTCGGCCCAAAAGGACTTAGGTAATTTATATTCACATAACATAGTGCGTGCTAGCTCTTGAAGTGTCCTATTCTTTCTTTCTACAACACCATTTAGTTGTGGTGTGCGTGGTGCGGAGAACTCATGTTTTATGCCTAACATATCACAATACGAAGTAAATTTTTCATTTTCAAATTCTCCTCCATGATCCGAGCGAATGCATTTAATTTTTAAATCACTTTCATTTTGAATACGAGTACATAATTTTGAAAATTCACAAAACGCTTCGGATTTGGATGAGAGAAATATTGTCCAACAATATCTAGAAAAATCATCTATTAAAACATATGTATACAATCTACCACCAAGACTTGCGGTGCTAACGGGACCAAAGAGATCCATATGAATTAATTGCAAAGGTCTTGTAGTAGAAATGACATTTTTACTTTTGAAAAAGGATCTAGTAATTTTACCTTTTTGACATGGTGAACAAAGTGAAGGTAAATTTCCATTTAATCTAGGCAATCCTCTAATTAAATCTCTTTTGGCAAGTTTTACAATAAGCTTTGTGCTAGCATGTCCTAGCCTTCTATGCCAAAGAACAAGTTCATCATTTTTGGTAATAAAGCATTTTAAAGATGATTTTGAAAGATCATGAAATGAAACAATATAAACATTGTGTATTCTAGGTGCAGTTAGTAAAATATTTTTTGTAATAGGATTAGATATTTTGCATAGATTAGTAGAAGATTCAAATAAAACATCTAATCCTTTATCACATAATTGGCTAATTGAAATAAGATTATGTTTTAGCCCTTTTACATAAAGAACATTTGATATAGTGAAGGATTCTTCTTTTTCCGTTGTCGCCAAAAGTCACAATCCCTCCCTTCTTCCTTTCTAGGCTGAGGAACTTTGATTTATTGCCTGTCATGTGCTTGGAGCATCCTGAATCTAAGTACCACACGTCTTCATTGTCCTTAGCCTGCCTGCCATCTAGAAAGAAGATGAGAGTAAAGATTCAGATACCCAAGTGGAACCTCCCATAGAATAAGTGGAAGCCTTAGGTACCCAGATTTGCTTTAAAGTATTTTGTTTTATTTTCCTGCAAGAACTAGTTGTGTGACCCAACCTATAACAGTTTGCACACGAAATAAAGGGGGTTGAGACCCTTTTTTGGAAAATTTTCTTGCTGGAATAATTTTGATTTACAGAAGGAAAGCATTTTGAAAAAGAAATTTCAGGTTTCTGGTATGAGGTGCTAGCGCCGGCGTTAGTGGCTAGCGCTGGGCGGTAGCCCTCACCTCGATGTCCGAGCCCAAACTTTCCAGATCCATAGCACTGGCACCCTAGAATCATTTCCAGTGATTTTTGTCCTATACCAAATTTTTTAATGGCCATGGTGAGATCATGAACTTGTGCTTTAAGTGAAGAATTTTCTTTCACAAGCATGACACACCTATTTTCAAAACCTTTTTTATTATTTTTAATTTGCAAAAGAGAGGCTTCTAATTTCCTTTCTAATTCCCCATTCTCTTTTGTAAGAGTTTTGGCATGAGAGAGCGCTGTAGAAAGTGACTCTTCTATATCGTTTGCCAATTTTGTGGAGTGATCACATTCTTGGCAAGAAACCTTTCACTTTTCTAAAACAATCACCTTTTTGGAAAGCTTTTGATTTTCTTTAATAAGAGATTCATTTTCACGATTTAATAAAATACTATCTTTCATATTTTTATCAAAAGCTTTGCAAGTTTCAAGAAATTCATTATACAATTCATCATAAGTAGGAGGAGTTACCTCAGTGTCGCTAGGAACACTGGTGTCATCGCCGTCATTTTCATGTCCCATGAGGCACATGTTTGCTTCCTCATCTTCGCTTGATGAAGACCCACTTGATTCTTCGGAGGAGGAGGAGGAGGAAGAGTCATCCCATGTTCTAGCTTTTAGTACTTTCTTCTTCTCCTTCCCTTTGTGTCGTTTTTCTTTCCTCTCCTTCAAAAACTTTGGGCACTGGCTCCGAATGTGCACCATCTTCCTACAATGATAGCATTCCGGTGGAGGTCTCTCTTCTTCATTGTCGCTCTCTTTTTCCTTATTTGAAGATGACCCTTTCCATCTTTCACCCTTTTGGAAATATTTTCGAAAGGTGTTTCTCCTTTCCGGATTGCGCATGAACTTTCGGAAGTTCTTTACCAAAAGACTCTCTTCATCTTTATCCTCATCCTCTTGGCACACCTTCTTTGATTTAATGCCAACGCCTTCTTCTTTGGCTCCTTGTTGTATTCATCATGTTGGATTTTGAGTTCTACCTCATGGGTTTTGAGATTCCCAATGAGGCTCTCAACTTGGAGCGTCCTTAAGTTGTGCGACTCCGAAATAGCCGTCACCTTCGGGTTGAATTTTGGAGGAAGAGATCGAAGGATCTTACGGACCAAGTCGCCATTAGAGAAGGTCTTTCCAAGAGCTTTTGAGGCATTGACGATCTTGGTGAAGTGCGTGTACATACCATCAACATCTTCGCTTTGATCCATTCGGAATTTTTCATATTCCGACTCCAGTTGGAAAAGCTTGGAATCTTTAACCTGCGATGTACCTTCATGAGTAACTTCCAAATGATTCCAAATTTCATATGCAATAGTACAAGCAGAAATTCTATTAAATTCATTTCTATCTAACGCACAAAATAGAGCATTCATGGCTTTTGCGTTATTTTTACATTTGAGTTTATCCCGGTCATCCCATTTATCTTTGGGTTTATCTAAAGTTATATCTCCAACTACAAATGTAGGAGGAGTGTATTCTTCTTCTACCATGTTCCAAACCTCAATATCTAGGGTCATTAGAAAACAACGCATCCTATTTTTCCAATAATTATAATCTGACCCAGTAAATAGTGGAGGTCTACTAATTCCCTGACCCTCGGAAAAAGCGAGATCATAAGACGCCATTATTCCTGGTTTTTAAGCCGTTTGGAATAACCTAGCTCTGATACCACTTGTTGGATCTTACGGCGCCCTTAGAGGGGGGTGAATAAGGGAATAAAATTCTTTTTATAAATTTTAAGAAAATTACTAAGTTGTTTTGATCAATAGGATATAATGATGATAAATTAGAAATAAACAATTTAGATTAGGAATTGAAAACTTAGAACACAAAATAATAGAGATTACGCCAAATGATAGAAATCAAAGTAAACACAAAAGAGACATGATTATATTAAATGAAAAAGTGTTTACATAAAATTTTGATTTCTATATCGCTAGAAATCGGAGGCGTACAAATGTAGATTTCTTTTCCTTTTCTATACCGACTTGTATCCCCACAAACCGGTTGGCTTTAGCCTATCCTTCCCTGGATAAGGCCTCAAGCCGCTCTAGCCAATCCTTCCCCGGATATGGCCTCGAGCACCCCCTAGATCTAATCCCCTAGACCTAGTCGCCAACTCACGCGGCGAATTCCCCCTAAGCCGCGCAAGGACCTAGTCGCCAAAAACAAGGCGATTTCACTACAAGATACAAATAAAGAAATGAAGTAAATAACAAGCAAACTCCCTCTTGAGATTTCTTGAGATGAGGATGAAGGATCACTGAAGCACAAGCGAGGTCGAAGCGATCGTTCTTCGGATGCAGCGTGATGGCTTCCTTCTCCAGAATTTCTTCTTTGGCTTTGAGTGGGAGATGATGTTTTGGCAGAGTAGCATCACGAGAGTATGGGCACAAGTAATATCTCTGGAAAGTCTAACCAAAACGAGAGAGAGCCCAGCCTTTTATAGAACTTGGAGCTAGCGCCTGCGGTAGTGGCTAGCGCCTGCGGTAGCGTTCGTGTGGAGCGGTTGCGCAACCGTCGGCGGCGTGGCGCTTTGCACGAACTGGAGATAGTGCCTCGCGGTTGCGATAGCTCTGGCGGTAGCGGGAGATAGCGCTGGCGGTAGCGGGAGATAGCGCTGGCGGTAGCGGTAGCGGTTGCGTAACCGTCACTGCGCACGAACTCGAGATAGCGCCTGGCGGTAGCGGTAGCGGTAGCGCTGGCGGTAGTGTTGGCGGTAGCGGTAGCGCTGGCGTTACTGATTGCGCTGGCGGTAGTGCTGCTCCTTTCAAAAGTTTGTTCCAAGCTGCTTTCTACCAGTGGAGTATTGCACCTATAGTTCATGCACACTATAAACACACTACAAGCAATATTAAATACAATATGTGATTTGTTATTCTCAAACAAAGGGATGTGACACACATGTCCAACAAGGAGCGCCCCATTCCATCTTCTGCTACGCAAACCCTCCATTCCACTATGCTAGCCTACTCTTCTATTCTGTGTGCCTACTCTTCCATCCGCCAAGCTAAGCGGTTCTAACGACCCGTATAATCCACCTCGACTCTGTCGGTGTGAACCATTCCATCTGCAAGCCTACTCTTCGATCCGCGCAGCGAAGCAGTGCTAATGGCCCGTGTAATCTATTTGCCTAGCCAAGAGGTGCTAACGGCCCTAAAACCTTTCCGCAGTTACACTCACCTCATCTGCTTGCCTTCTCGTCCATCCACCTTGCGAAGCAGTCCATAGCAGCCTACATTGTTTCCATCGACCTGGTGAAGCAGTGCATACCGGTCTACATAGGAATAGTTTAGTTTCTTTTCTTTTGCTTTCCATAATCCAATCCAAGTCTTCCGCAATCCATCCTACCTAAAGGACTTCAATCTCAAGTCCTTCCTCGATAGATAACTCCACCTTACTGTGTTCCTTTGAGATTCGATACTCGGGGATTCACTCCTCGTTTTATATTACTTGAATGATCGGTATACTGCCATTTTGTGTCGCAGTCTCGCTCCCGCCTATAGCGGTGTGCTAGATTCGTGCATCAAGTGCATTATTTATGTTTATTTTTCTATAATTTTTGTACTAAATAATTAGTTATTTTGATATTTTGTATTAATAATGGCCTAAAATCTCTTTTTTCATTTCAGAGATTTTTGGGCTGCTAAAAGCATTTTGGAGCTAACAACCATGATCAGAAGAATTTTAGAGCTTTTCTACCAAAAATCCAAGTTACATGCCCTAGGTCACACCCGTGACCTACTGGCGTGACTCCTATCATGGCAGTGTTCATTTCAGCCAGTCCAGAACAGCTTCCGACGCAATTTTAGTTTACACGACCTTAGACAGTCCCGTGACCAAAGGGCATGTCTCAGGAGTCACGACTGGGATGCTACCCGCAATCCAGAACTCCCTGTCAACTCAATTAAAATTGCATTCCCTAAGTCACGCCCATGACCAGAGGGCGTGACTCAGTTTCACGGCCATGACGTCCCCCGCGATCCAGAACTGCTGCTAGCTCAACTTTAAATTTACACGGTCTTGGTCAAGCCCATGACCAGAGGGCGTGTGTTGGGTCCAGCGTTCCTTCACTTGACCCGTAGCGTCTTTCCGTTGATATAAAGATCAAGTTACTCCTTCACCAACAGTCCAGGCTTTTGGTCGAGTTGGTTGCGCTGGGTCCTCTCAATTGGTATCAGAGGAGGTTGCGAGTTCGAGACCGGGGGGGGGTGGGCGCTGATAATTCTTGAAATTCTCTCTTCCTGTGTGGGTCACGGTGGGTCAGGCGGCCGGAGCCATGTGTCAAGCCACCTCTGAGCTTGCGGGCCATGTGGAGCACCTCTGAGCTTGCGGGTCATGCTGGACGCTGGGGGGGGGATTGTTGGGTCCAACGTTCCTTCACTTGACCCGTAGCGCCTTTCCGTTGATATAAAGATCAAGTTGCGCCTTCACCAACAGTCCGGGCTTTTGGTCGAGTTGGTTGCGCTGGGTCCTCTCAGTGTGACATCTGATTTATTATAGAGGGCATGACCAGAGGGCGTGCTATCTGCGAGAAAAGAGTGTGACTCCCATGTATCAAATAATACTCTAGAGGAATTGTCGAACACTAGAACGAAGCCTAAACACGCATACAACAAACATATGTGGTCGTAAACTTCGAATAGAAAGTTAATTTTCAAAAAATAAAATGTAACCTACACTTTTCATACCTATCATCATGTCGGGCTGATGAATAGCCTCTTGTTGTCCAAGGTTATAGGCTCTAGGTTGCGTCAGAGGAAAATGTGAAGCACTAGACTCTATCGTCTTCCCTTTATCAGCATAGTTGGGGCCTGATCGCACCAACAACTCATGCTTCTGCTCTGGCTCGGTTCCCCCTCCGGTACAGTTCCGAGCAATGTGGCCCAACTTGCTACACATACAACACGTAACCGGTCTCTTAGAATGAAAATCACCAGAAACAACATTGCTTCTCTCACCTGTCTTAAGGAAATTAGGCTTTTTCTTTCTCTAGTTCCCTTCCGACTTCCACTGTGATTGAGAAGGTTTCCCTTGTCCTTGCTTTGCAGCAAAACCCTTTCGACGTTGGGTTCGATTGAAATCCATCTCCAACGTTCTAGCAGCTTCAACCAACTCACTAAAGCAAGCGCTCTTCAGAGCTATGAGTGGATGTCGCGGGTAATCTCTCAACCCTTTATAGAGGAGGTTATCCCTCTCCTCATCGTCAGTCATGGTCGTTCCCGCATAATGACCAAAACAAGTGAGCTCCTGCAGGTACTCGTCCACCTGCATATCACACTGCGCTAATCTCAAAAACTGCTTTTAAAGAACTAGTCTTGTCGATGTTTGGATATAACGCTTTAAGGAGGCACTTGCAAACTTTCCCATAAATGGGGTATGTCTGGGGAAACGTCTGCCACTTTCTCCAACCCACCGTAACTTAGCGTCACCTTCTAGCATGAAGGCCGCAAATGTTGCTCTTCTATCCTTGGCAGTCTCTGACGCTTCTAGGAGCTCTTTGATCCTAATCAACCAATCCTTGGCATCCATCGGTGTGTCAACTCAATTGAATGGAGGATGGAAACTCGGAAAGTACTTCAGTTGGCGATCTCCTTGCCCAACTACTTTCTCGGCTAATAGCTCTGCATGCCCTAGTGCTTCATCTGACGTGACAGCCTGATAGGTGTCTCCACCGTGGCACTCTCGCTGCTTGAGTTGTTGTCATTGCTTCTGCTAGTATATGATAGAAATTTGTCGGAGATACATTTGCATTCATGCGGTCCTCCCTCATCCTTGATGTCTCTGCATTGTCACTACCACCCTAGTATAGGAAATACAGCGAACAAATTTAGATCCTATAAATAGGAATCGAACGCACAAATACTAAGGTCCTAAGAATCACTCCTATGTGAACAACACTTTGACACAATCTAAATACACTAAATCCTTCACTACTGGTCTAGAACTCCTAAACATGTCTCTGATACAAATTTGTAACACCTCCTCTGCAATAATCATATAGTATAGGTCCTGTCGGGACCCCACAGCATAGAGTCATCACAGATTAAGTAACCTCGGCATCAAGTAAACACAGCGGAAACACTAAACCAAACACCAAGCGGTTATCTACATCTACGAATGAGAGATCCAGCCTTATGACCTTACAAAACATGAGTCCAAAACATCATTCAATACAACATATCAAAAGTAGCAAATCTCTTAAGCAACCTCGGCATGTAAGCTAGAACAAAGCTAAAGAAAGTAATACAGAAAGAGGAGAAACACCTCATAAAGCTTTTGCCTTTTCGGCCGGCGGGCTAACTTTAGCTTGGGATCCTTGCCCTGCAACCAACAACAAAGAAGCGAAAAATGAGGGTCAGTCATGGATTACCACAACTACGTAACAATACCCGGCCTCCCGGTCGCCCTAGCGAACCCCGGGGAACTACATCACCCAGCAAGTCAGCACTTTGTTTAACATGAAAACAAATATATAAACAGGCATAGTAAGCTCTAATTTATATGTCTGCTAAGGCGGACAGGAGGAGGGGTATTTGATACATTGAAAGGTGATGGCGCAAATCTCGCACACCGCTATAGGCGGTAGCTCGACTGCGGCACGAAACGGCAGTGTACCGGTTGTTCAAGTAATATTAAACGAGGAGTAAATCCCCGAGTATCGATCTCGGAAGGAACACAGTAAGGTGGAGTTGACTATTGAGGAGGACTTGAGATTGAAGTCCTTAAGGTCGGATGGATTGCGGGAGGCTTGGTTTGGATTGCGGAAAACAAAATAAAAATAGCTACTACTACTCCTATGCAGGCCTTGAGCGCACTGCTTCGCCAGGGGGGATGGAAACTACGCGGGCCGCAATGCACCGAATCGCTAGGCGGATGGACGAGTAGGCTCGCGGATGGAGTGGAGAGAATGGCGGAATCGATCTGTGCAGGCCTTGAGCGCACTGCTTCGTTAGACGGATGGATTACACGGGCCGCTATGCCACGCTTCGCTAGGCGGAAGGAAGAGAAGGCTAGCGGATGGAATGGTTCGCACCGGCGGAGTCGGAATGGATTACACGGGCCGCTATGCCATGCTTCGCTAGGAGGATGGAAGAGTAGGCATACGGATGAGGGTCGCAAGAACCTCGTCGACAAGCACGCCACTAGCAATTGTTAGTGCGGCACACGAACGTGACGACGGGATGGAGGATGGAATGGGGCGCTCCTCAAATCACATAAACCACAAAGATAACCACAAAACTATGGAAAAATACACTAATAACATTTAGGGTTTATGGACATCATTCGTAAAGAAACATACAACCACACATATCAAATAGAATCAGCAAAAATAAAAAGGAGGAGGTAAGATTACAACCGAAGCACGAAGACTCGTTGGAGATTCACGGCCGGAATCTAGGGTTGTCAATCCTCGTCCGGGCTCGGTCTTCAACTGCCGTCCGGGGTAGAAGAGGGCTGTCACCACCTCCCAATTGACCCGTCTTCTTCGTCAATAGCCTTCATCCATGATCTTGCCGGAGAACTCCAAGGATATAGTGCACAATCCGTTGAAATGGAGCTTGGAAGCTTCTGAATGATGGAGGAGGCCGAGAGGATACTCCGGCTCGAGATTGGCGTGGAGAGTATGTCCGGAGCACCTCCAGATGGTGGGCGGCGATGGAGGGGCGAAATGGGAGCTCTGGAGCAGGAAACGGTGCAGCTGGGCAGAGTCGGGAGATGGATCCCGACCTAAAATCGCGCTTGCCTATTTATAGGCGGAGCAGAAATAAACAACGCGCACGATCAGGCGCACGACCAATGGTCGTGCGCGATGGAATGGCTCTGATCGTGCGCGAAGAACCTGTAGCATACGCTTGAACTGCAAAATAGCGCACGGTCAGTGGTGCACGACCAGTGGTCGTGCGCGAAGAAGGCCAATGATCGTGTGCCATCGCTCGATCTGGGGAGGGAATTAATGCACGACCAGTGGTCGTGCGTCTGGTCGTGCGCGAAGGAAAACGCACGACCAGTGGCTTTTTCAACCGAAAATCCCCCAGAACCCATCCCGAGTGACGCACAACCCTTGGACCTGCATGAAAATATACTAGACCACAGGAATACATGAAATCACACCACAATGGGCATAAATGTGCACTAAGCAATGAAATGGGCAACATGATCAAATAGAATTGAATATAGGCCTAAAATGAAGTGCAAGTGCATGAAAACTAGCCCAGATGAGTCCGGAAATCACAATATAAACTGGACTCATCACACCCCCAGACTTGCCTGTTTGCACGTCCCGAGCAAACACATCCTAAGCAGGCGGGGAAAAAATAAATAGCTAGCTTAAAATTACACCGAGTACCATGCGAAGTCGCATACCCAAGTGCATAGAGAAATAGTGGATAAGGTTTCTAATTATACACATAGTTTATATGCTTCTAATGGAGTAAATAAATATTACTACTACTCATAAATGTGAATCACGGTGAATCAATCGGTCACGCATACGGGGAAAGTAAAATACACGCTGAGATGAGCATTGCCCAGGCTAGGGTTTGGGACAAACTCCACCGAAATCCATCGGTGTCGGAGACCATAAGCTCGCCCAGTCACATTCTCTCCACAGCACTAGATTAGTTCATAGCGTGAGTCGGTAGGGCTTAAGGTTTTTCATGAGGCTTGGGGTACAGTGAGGTAAACAATGATAAACAGGACGGCTTAAAGCACCCAACCCAAATGAGCTTAAACAATAACTCTATCCCCGCAGCTACAAAAACACGCGGATGCACCACACCCCCAGACTTGGACCTGAACGCATGGGTATGTGCACCGCCTACTCCAAAATACATATCTCAAATAGATTTTCAATTAAACTCATTCTCATTTTTCTTTTCTTTTTTCTCATTTCATTTCTTCTTCTAATTTTATATTTTTTAAATTCAGCAAATGTTCAAGGGAGTACAACCACATCTCCAAATTTAACATCACCACATCAACATTCCAAAATACAAATGTGAAAACAGCTAAAGCTCAGCTTTGGGTATGTGACTAGGATCGGCTTTTTGGTTTTGGTGGAATAAAATGTGGAGCTGAATCAAAGGGATGGGGTAGGCACAAATGGGCTAACGAGGATAAGATATCAGGATTGGCACAAAGGCTCAACCGGGCCAAAATGATGGCCTACGTCATTCTTGCGCAACAGAATTATCCTATGCCAATGCTTCAAGAATCGCTTGGGGCGAGTTCTTAGTCACCGAGAAAGGTTATCCTTCCTCCCGACACAAGCAATACACGTCTAGCGATAATTTACACACACCCATATGCTACCTTTTGATTCAATCCGGATTCACAATTTGAGTAGAGCAAACATTACTTACACTAAGAGAAATGTATAAGACTACTAGTATAAAAAGGAATCTAATCTACACAAATCTCTATGCTCACAAAAGCATTAGACTAGGAACACCGGATTCAACATATTACTCCACTATATAATTTAAAAGCCAGCACAATGATTTGCCCGAACCTTGCTCAAGAAATGAGTTTAACTCGCGGCACGCAAACAGCTAAGCACACGCTCAAGTGGGTGCAAGTGGTGTGTGCAATGATCTAAACAAAATAAATCAATAAAAGCTTCTAGTATGCATATGCAGTGTGCACGTGCTTTGGGTAACAGATACTAGCTCTCCCCCAGACTTAAACTATGCATTAAGATATTCTAAGACAAAGTTGGGGGAAGAGGGTACCCAATGCTCAGCAAATGAGCATACCAGAAGACGTGTGTAGAACAAGACCAAGCCGCACCTCCACCATACGAAGAATCGCGACCACCGCCTTCCATAGGAATGACCTGCAGGGGTGAGCTCCGCAAAAACAAAAAGAAATAGAAAAACTAAAACTGAATTGAAATTTAACTAACTATTCTACTTAATGAAAAATACAATGCAAGAAAAAAAAATAAGATAAATACTGGGGTTATTGTCTTCCCAGCATGACTTATTCAAAACTTTACGAGTTCTAGCTAATGGGCCTATGGAATAGAAAATGCACAGGTAACTATTCCATTATCCGTTTCGGTGGCCGGTACCGATACGGCGATAAAACAATCACCCCTCTACCTGTATAATAATACCTGCAACGCACTGGTATAGGAAACAGAATGTAAGATGAGGAGGAGGAATAAGCCTCACTCATCTCACACAAAAAATCCTTGCCAAGCAAGGTGTCATCCACAGCAGGTCTGCAGGAGGAGAAGGAAATGAATGAGGCTTCCTCTATGGAGGGGGGATCAACCTCCTCACATGAGAGGATACACTCATCATTGACTTGAGCAGAAAGCTCCAAGTCCTCCTAAAGTACCTGCGAAGACTCAACCTGCACAGGCTCAGATATAGCAGAAGGGGGGTCAAGAAATAAAAGAGAAGAAGAACATAAATAAAAATCAAGCGGGGGAGTGGTCCCGGACTTACTCCCAATAGGTTGGGAAAGTAAAATAATGCTTGCATTGTCATCAATGCTACAAGGTTCGGCGGGATCAACAAGGGCCATGCCTAGGATTTGGACTTCCTCCACCGGTGCTGAGGAAAGCTCCTCTTCACCTAGAAGGTTATCCTCCTCCATAGGAGTAGGCACAATACATAGATAGCCAGCTTCATCTTGCGATAAATCATCAACAATGTCGTCGGAGACGAGCGTAGTAGAATGCACAACAGGGAAGGGATGGTGCTTGGATAAAGGTCAAGCACTGATTCCTCATAAAGAATCAAATCTACGCTAGGTGATGGATGCACAGGGGAGATAGGCTCGGCCATGTCAGAGCCTAGATCAGCCACGCATCTGGTGACTGTGTCCACATCATACCCTTCACAAGATGAAGGTGACACAGACACATAACCGGATGTTGAAGGTGTGCTGCCGGAAGTAGGACTCGGGACGATCCGGATATCCGGCTCATCATCCTCGTCCAATTGGCGAAGATACTCAGCACAGTCCTTCAGGGCGTGATCCATGCTTTGACAGAACAAGCACCGTTTTATATTACTCCTTGGTCCTTGAGGGGCCGGGGAGGAATATAAAAATGGTGTATGCGGCGAGGACGAGTGGCCATAAGACTTGGGCACAGGGCATGAAGAACCATAGGAAAATGGTGCTCCGTACACCGGGCCACGAGAATTATGCCCACCATCTTCCGTAGGGCATCTATCACTAGCGTGAGAAATATCTCCACATAAACGGCAACGAATATTAAATGCAGCCCACATTATATGGAGATAGCAAGATTCAAAATAAAGACACTATCGTGCAAACTGTTACACCTAACAGTAATTTACTAAACAACCTATTTAAAAACAGGAAAATAGAATAAAAAGAACTGAAATAAAAATAAACGACGCAATTTACAAATGGAAGGGCTTCTCCCTCAGATTCTCCCTCTCCAGAAAACTCACTCGTCTGTGTTCCCCGGCAACGATGCCAAAAACTTGATGGCGCAAATCTCGCACACCGCTATAAGCGGTAGCTCGACTGCGGCACAAAATAGCAGTGTACCGGTCGTTCAAGTAATATAAAACGAGGAGTAAATCCCCGAGTATCGATCTCGGAAGGAACACAGTAAGGTGGAGTTGACTATTGAGGAGGACTTGAGATTGAAGTCCTTAAGGTCGGATGGATTGCGGGAGGCTTGGTTTGGATTGCGGAAAAAAAAAATAGCTATGACTACTCCTATGCAGGCCTTGAGCGCACTGCTTCGCCAGGCGGGATGGAAACTACACGGGCCGCAATGCACCGAATTGCTAGGCGGATGGACGAGTAGGCTCGCGGATGGAGTGGAGAGAATGGCGGAATCGAACTGTGTAGGCCTTGAGCGCACTGCTTCGTTAGGCGGATGGATTACACGGTCCGCTATGCCACGCTTCACTAGGCGGAAGGAAGAGAAGGCTAGCAGATGGAATGGTTCGCACCAGCGTAGTCGGAATGGATTACACGGGCCGCTATGCCACGCTTCGCTAGGCGGATGGAAGAGTAGGCATACGGATGAGTGTCGCAAGCACCTCGTCGACAAGCACGCCAATAACAATTGCTAGTGCGGCACACGAACGTGACGGCGGGATGGAGGATGGAATGGGGCGCTCCTCAAATCACATAAACCACAAAGATAACCACAAAACTATGGAAAAATACACTAATAACATTTAGGGTTTATGGACATCATTCGTAAAGAAACATACAACCACACATATCAAATAGAATTAGCAAAAATAACAAGGAGGAGGTAAGATTACAACCGAAGCACGAAGACTCGTTGTAGATTCACGGCCGGAATCTAGGGTTGTCAATCCTTGTCTGGGCTCGGTCTTCAACTGTCGTCCGGGGTAGAAGAGGGCTGTCACTACCTCCCAATTGACCCGTCTTCTTCGTCAATAGCCTTCAGCCATGATCTTGCCGGAGAACTCCAAGGATATAGTGCACAATCCGTTGAAATGGAGCTTGGAAGCTTATGAATGATGGAGGAGGCCGAGAGGATACTCCGGCTCGAGATTGGCTTGGAGAGTATGTCCGGAGCACCTCCAGATGGTGGGCGGCGATGGAGGGGCGAAATGGGAGCTCTGGAGCAGGAAACGGCGCAGCTGGGCGGAGTCGGGAGATGGATCCCGACCTAAAATTGTGCTTGCCTATTTATAGGCGAAGCAGAAATAAACATTGTGCACGATCATGCGCACGACCAATGGTCGTGCGCGAAGGAATGCCTCTGATCGTGCGCGAAGAACCTGTAGCATAGGCTTGAACTGCAAAATAGCGCACGGTCAGCGGCGCACGCCCAGTGGTCGTGCGCGAAGAAGGCCAATGATCGTGTGCCGTCGCTCGATCTGGGGAGGGAATTAACGCACGACCAGTGGTCGTGCGCCTGGTCGTGCGCGAAGGAAAACGCACGACCAGTGGTTTTTTCGACCAAAAATCCCCCAGAACCCATCTCGAGTGACGCACAACCCTTGGACCTGCATGAAAATATACTAGACCACAGGAATACATGAAATCACACCACAATGGGCATAGATGTGCACTAAGCAATGAAATGGGCAACGTGATCAAATAGAATTGAATATAGGCCTAAAATGAAGTGCAAGTGCATGAAAACTAGCCCAGATGAGTCCAGAAATCACTATATAAACTAGACTCATCAAAAGGCCCCTTACTTCATGCTCAACATAGAAACATGATACTTGTGACATAATGATTATAACTAATTATGTTTATTTATATATTTGTTTTCATGTTTCATACAAAGTGATGACTTGAAGGGTGATATAGTTCCTCAGGATCTGCAAAGGCTGCCAGGAGGTGTGTTACATAGTTATGGTCAGCGCTGGTTGGCCCTCATGTACCGCTTCATTGGTGTTATTTGCAGGGTAGGGATCCCAAGCTGGAGCTAGCTCACCGGCCAAAAAAGCCAAAGCCTCATGAAATGTTTCTCCTCTTTCTGTATTGCTTTCTTTTGCTTTGTTCTGACTTGCATGCTGAGGTAGCTTAGGATATTTGCTACTTTTGATACATTGTCTTGAATGATGTTTTGGACTCATGTTTTATAAGGCCATAAGGCCGAATCTCTGCTTAGATGTGGACAACCTCTGAGTGTTTAGCTTAATGTTTCTGCTTTGTTTACTTGATGAATTACTGGAGTTTATTTCTCATATCATTTTATAATACTTAATTTGTGGTGACACTATGATATGGGGTCCCAATCGTACACATACTATATGATTATTATCGATGACTTTTGTTAGGGTTAGGGCGCTCAAGTTATTATAAACTCCTCATCAAGTTTGGAATGACGTTATATAGTATCTCCAGCATAGGGACTAAGTCCTAGGTCGACACGCGACCTGTAAAGGCTACCGAGTCAATTCTGACACGTGCGGACATAATAATTAAATAATTCAACAATCTCCTCCTATGTTCGCGGTAAACCCGACATCGGTTAGGGTGGTTTGTGTAATAATTCAACCAACCATGAATTATTCACAACTGTGTCCAACACCTGCAAAAATATATTAGACTCAAAGAAAATTATATGCACATATAAGAATAAAAATAAATCTCAGCAGCACCGCAAGAAACAGTCTAAAGTACGATCAAAGAACAAGTTCAGCATACATAGTGGCTAAGATCAACAAAAGAGCAAAAGTCCAAACAAGCAAGTATATCAAGGAAATAGCTAAACAATGCTCTAAGCAAAGATAAAGTATAAAAAAGGAAAGGATCAAATAATACTCTATTTTTAAACATCCTCAGACATCCAGCAGATCATCCTGGTCAGGATCCATCAAGTGCTCCTCCATCAACAACAGATCCTGTAATTTCCAACAGAGAATTCCATTAGAAATGAATTCATACTTTGAAAATGTACATGTATCTAGTTCTACAATAAGAACGTAGTACTTTATATTAAGCTAGAAGGAGACCTACTCAGAGTATTATATGTTCAATCTCAGAATCCATCATCAGTTTCCAAAGAAATGATTTACGGACTTCTGGACACCACAGCAATATCTGTGTTCCAATATGTAATGTCAGGGTTACTGTTCTTCTAAAGTTAAATGGAGATCATCAAGTTTGGAATGAAACTCATTAGCAGAAGAAGAGTCAAACTGAGTTAGATTGTGTTATCAAAATTTGGAATAACACTCTCCTTTAAGGTAAGAGAAGATGAATCTGAGTGAAGTTTTTAACATCAGATTTGGAATGAAATAACTTTCCAGATTCGTACTCAGCAACCAAGAGCATCAAGGTATCACAACATGCTTGATTTGACAAAGGAAATTGGACAAATCAAAACATAGATTTGGACTAGGCGGATCTAAATCTCCTTTAGTCTCAATTCCCCAATGTTTTGATAAATTGATCTTTAGGCAATCCTTTCGTCAATGGATCAGCTAGATTATATTTTGATCGCACATCAATCAAAGAGATGATTCCTTGTTCCTTCAGATAATTTAGTAAAGTGTGTCTCAGTCGTACATATCTCCTCTTAATATTGTAGAGAGAATTTTTAACAACTTGAGTTACTGTTTGATTATCACAATACAAGCTTAATGAGTTGACTTATAACCTAGACAAGGGAATATCTAGTTAGATTCCTGATCTAGTCTACATCTTCACCAGCCAAAGCTAAGGGAAACAATTCAGCTTCCATAGACGACAAAGTTATACAAGTCTGTCTTTTGGATTTCCAAGTGATGGCAGCTCCACCCAATGTGAATATATATCCACTGGTAAACTTGATGTTACCAACTTCTGAACACCATGAGGCGTTAGAGTATCCATCCACAGTATGAGGGTATCTAGTGTAGCATAGAGCGTGACCTGTAGTACCTCTCAGGTATCTCATTAGCCAGTCAAGGGTATCCCAATGCTCTTTGTTTGGACTACTGGTAAAGCGGCTCAGCATGCCAACAAAGAAGGCAATGACTGGTCGTCTACAACTTGTGGCATATATGAGACTACCAATTATCCGAGAATATTTGAATTGATCAATACTTGTCACAACATTTGGACTCGGTTTGGTATTATGTCAAAAGGTGTCACTACAGGCCTATAGTCTTTGTATACCCAGGTAGAAAGAAGTTGCTCAATATAATGAGTCTGACTAAGAGTAACCTTACACTTATTAACACTAACTTTCATACCTAGAAGGGTATCAACATGACCAAGGTCCTTCATATCAAATGCTTTTGCGAGAGTGAATTAATATCCACTACAGCAATAAGATCCGATCCCAAAAATAACATGTCATCCACAAAGAGACATATGATGATTATTTTATTTGACATAGAGCGGTGATAAATGCATTTGTTGGAGAGACTGGACTGGAAGTCAAAGCTCTTTAAAACTTGGTTAAATTTCATGTGCCATATCTTAGGCGCTTGTTTAAGCTCATATATTGATTTGTCTAATTTGCACACATTATTTTATAGATCTGGATGTACATAACCTTTAGGTTGTGCCATATAGATCTCTTCATCAAGCTCTCCATTTAAGAAGGGTGTTTTTACATCCATCTGATGAACTATAAAGTTCTTGATAGAAGATAATGCAAGAAGAATCCTAATAGTGGATAGATGGCACATATGTGAATAAATGTCAAAAAATTCAATTCCCCCCTGTTGTTGCCTTTAGCGACTATACGTGTTTTATATTTAGCTATAGATATATCACTATGTAATTTCTTCTTAAGCTCTCACTTGCATCCCGGGACTTTAGCTCCTATAGGGAGGTCCACTAGATGTCAGGTGTTATTTCGTAGCAGCGAGTCCATTTCATCATCTATGGCTTCTGCCCACAACAATGAGTCGCTAGATCGCATTGCTTCCTGGTAGTAGAATGGATCATACTCTAAGTGATAGTGACGAAGTTCTCACCAAAGTTCTTAGGGTTTCTATCGCTTGTAAATGCTCTAATTGGGATAGGTTCATACTCTATAGGTTGGGAAGCATTGCTATAGGTGTTGAATATGAAAATGCACCTCCGCGATCGATGCTAGAGAAGCGAGTGAAAACGGAGGCCACAGGCTGTCGGTTACTATTCGATTAAAGAGAATTAGACCATTGGCAGCAGTCGAGGCCGGACATCGCCCGTCACGGCAAATGTCACTCCTGTGATGGGCTTTCCTTTGATTTAAGTGAAGAGGTTATGGCGGGTTATAAGACCAGGAAGCGAGAAGCCAACCGGTCAGACAAGTTGTAAGACAGTGAACTCGAGACAGCAGCTCTAACAAGCGAGCTCCAGGATTGGAGTGTGCGTGCCTTAGGATCGTCGCCGCCCCCTATTTATAGGCTCGGGGGCCTGCCCAAACGAGCAGGGATAAAATAATCGCCTGCCCAGATACAGAGAATCGGGCAGGGGGTGACGGGATACAGAAAGAAAAAGAAAGAAGTCGCGCGGCTTGGCGGCTTGAGCTTCGATCTGTATTGGCCATGGTTGAAATATGTTGCGATCAAGGCAGAGAAGCAACTCAGGCGTCCTCCGCTCTGAGACAGCGGCTTGCCATCTGGACTTCTTCTTGATTGTAACCCTCCTAATGACGGCCTGACGTCGATCAGACCGCTCGGCTTGGACTGCTCAGACCGCTCAGCTTGGATTGGTGAGCCGAGAGATGTTACTGAGGAAGAGCCAGGCGGTTAGTGTTACAGACCGCCCGGCCTGAATAATTTATGAGCCAGGCGGTTAATGTTGCAGACAGTCTGGTCTGAATAGTTCATCATGTTAATAGCGGTCTTCTGGGTAAACATAATCCCCGCATATTTTCAAATCTCGAGGAAATTTCGAAAATATTAGTTCTAGCCGGAGACCGTACCCGGTTTGTTCTGAAAGTCTATAAGAAACCCTGAGAGCTCTTCACTCTGCATACTTTCTTTGAAATCACGGGGAGATACTCCTGAATTGTGGTTAAGGTTTTTCAAGCCGGCAACTTTTTGATCAGAATGGATTTCCTTGATCATCTCCAAGTCCGCGTGGACAAGAGTGGAGATCGGAAAAAATAGGAAGACCAAAAAAAGAAAGATCAGAAGAAAAGTAACCGATCTGGGAAACCCGCAGCTGGTAGCACAAAACCAACTGAGAAGTTGACGACCTCTAATGTACCAAAGGAGCTCGGAATGGGTAGTTCAAAACCCGTCATGGAATTGCGCACCTCAAAGGCGCCAGAAGAGCCCGAAACGGGTAGCTCGAAACTCCTCCCAACCGACCTTCCAGCACCGTCTGACAAGGTGAGTCCAAGCACCACCCTGCCAAAGACATGGAAACCTGCTCCTTCTGATAAGATGGGTTCAAGTAACGTCGCACCGAAGGCCGGCAAAGCCGCTTCCTTTGGCATCGAAATCTCCCCTTCTAAGAATCCACTCCTGATGCTAAACGAGGGGGAAAAAGTGGTGGTCAACTCCCCAAAACCGGGTGAGTTGACCGTTCCTTTGGTGGTGGTTGATGATAATTCCAGACCCTCCCAGCGGACCAACCCAGAGTTGGGCAAGAAGAAGAGGAAGAGGGCTGAGACGTCAGCGAAAAGAATAGTGAGGAAGGTCCGGAGGTTGAGGGCCAAGAACATAGAAATCTTCAGGAAACCAGTCGTGGCCTACCTCCAAAGCAACCCGCACGTGAAGGAAGAGGTTGAAGAGCCCACCACTCTATCCGCCAAGTTGGATGATTTTCTCCCGGACTCTGCGAACAGCATGACGCTCAGTGATATCTTCAAGGGCATGGATGACCTTCAGAAGCAGGACAAGCTCCTTGATAGTCCTGTGACTTCGAGCCGAGGTGACCCTCCTGGCAAGGATGCGGCCAAACCAGAGGGGTCTGTGCCGAGGGGAGAGGACCCGGAAATGAATGGGTGGCGCTTGATAAAGGCGACGGTGGAGGAGAATAGGCGGGTTTTGGATAAGTCGCGGCTGCCTGATCTTTTTGCTCAAGGTAAGCACAATGCGGGTTATAACCCTGTCCCTTTCTTCATTTCGCGGCCTCGAAAGAATGTCTTGATGTTGAACCAACTTCCGCGTTATTTTCCATCCGCGACTCAAATTTCTGCTATCAAGAGAAGGCAGAATGAGTGGTTTTGGAAGGAGCAGCGTCGTAGGATGGACCTGAACAGTCACAACGGCCTGTGCATTCAGGCATTTAATCTTATAGTATACTGTGTCGTGCTATTCGCTTCCGGCTGTGCTAACTGCACTTTTACTTGTAAACAAACAAGAAGAAGCAATGAAGTCGGGCGACCTCTTATCTAGCCTACCTTCGCTGCCCTCTCAAGTGCCAAGCTTCGCGTAAAACTCAAATTCTGGGCAGGAGGAGTTGGACGACCTCCAGAGGCTTCTTTGAGATTTAAAAAAGAGGATGAAGGAGATCGAAGGCCAGGTGGGAGCTACCCGGGTTGCTCTGGGGGCGGAGAAGAAGGCTCAGCTGGAGGAGCAGCAAATGCTTGGAGCTCAGCTAGAGGCCGCTCGGACTACGCTCGAGGCCGAGAAAAAAGCGCGGCCGGATAAAGAGAAAGCGTTGATGGAGCAGAACGTCATTCTAACCGCACGGCTTGAGAAGGAGAAGAAGGCAGCCTCGAAGTTTGAAGAGGACTGCAAATATTATCAAGAAAAATATTTGCGTTTGACTAGGGAAGTCGGTGGAAGTCGGCGACCCATTAATGATGAGAGGATGAGGATATCGAGCAGCCCGACTGTCGGGGGGACCTCAAATCCCCCTCCGGTTAGGTCGGCCGATCCCATGATTGATGAGGCCGCTGGGATTCCTGCTCGCCTGGTGCCTGCTGCGCGGGTAGAGAGGATGTCGCGCAGCTTCATAACACAATCAATCATCTCCATTATCATTCAAGCCAGATATACAGTCTTCTTAATCAAACCAGCGACCAGGTCGCGCGACTTCATCGTGAAAATTCTTCTCCTGAGCATTGCCATCCATGATCGACTTTAACTTGAAAACAATATTTGTAATATTATTTGTTTGGTCAATCAGATAATCTGGTTGTTGAATATCTGTTTAATAATACTCTATCTTTCGCTGCCTTTTAATATCCGTATAATCCGTGCGGATTGTTTCTGAATAATTGTGGTCTGTGCCTTTGAATCTCTAGAATATTATCTGAACTGCTTTACAGGTCGCGCGACCTGTGATGTATGCTGGAAGTTTTTCTGTTGAACTTAATTAATATGACGATGCAAGTTGCTAACCGCGCGGCTTGTGTTGCTTGCCCGCGGTTTTTCTGCTATTTAATTTCATATGTATACAGGTTTCAGGCTGTGCGACTAAAGGATCTTAGTCGCGGTCTGACTTGGCTATCCGCAAACCATTGATCCGTGTTGTGTGATATTTTTGAATATTTTTGATGTCTACATGCCGATGACTTGTGTGTTTAGTTTGTAGTATTCCTCTAGGAAACTAACCATGTAGGTTGCTGACCGCGCGGTTAGATCACATATCCGCAGCACGGTTTTACTATTTGCAGATCATTGGCTCTATAAGTAGTAGCCATTCCAGAGGTTCATTCATCAACTTCCAAATGGCGTGGGCTAAGAGCAAATCGAACCGATCTGAGAAGGTCCAAGCCGTCCGAACCGATGCAGCCTCCGCCTTTCATTCTGCTGATCACAAGGAGTGTCGTTTGACTCAAGCCGAGTTGGACGACTTCGTCAAAAAACATAAGGTTGGAAGCACTCTACTAGCGCAACTTCCCTTGCGCGACGAGAGAATTAATTCTTTTTCTCCCACTCTAATCGATGTCCCCATTGACCATTCTTAAAACTGCTTCAAGTTTCCACCACCCCTTGAAGCCATTTCAATCTTCGATCATTACGGGGTTGTGCCTGGACAACTCCCGCTGAACTCTATTGCCTCCATTTATAGTTTCATCTTGTACCTGCGGTCTGAGCGGACCAGGTTTTCCATTAACCTTTTCAGGAAGTTCTTTTCCGTGCGGTCTATTCCAGACGTCGGAACTTCAATCTTCAGAGGGCACCTTTACTTTGGGTGCCGGGGGATGAAGGTCGTCAATCTTGCAAACAAGGTGACGAGTTGGTCAGAGAGATATGTTATGTTCAAAGGATGCGGAAACTAGATACTCAATTGTGGAAAAGCTTGCTCTGGCTTTAGTCATGTCATCACAATGGCTTCGCCCTTTCTTTCAAGCCCATCCTATTCAAGTGGTTTCAGATCATCCTCTAAGGAGTATCCTAGAAAAGCCAGATCATTCGGGGAGATTGGCTAAATGGGCTATCGAGCTGAGTGAGTTTGAAATGTCCTATCAAAGATGGAAGAAGATTCAGAAGAAAAGCAGCTTATTATTGCTTGATAGCAGGAGTCTTGTATAGGAAGACTCTAATTTCTCCTCTGGCACGATGTGTTTCTGAAGAAGAAGTTCCAATCATACTTCAGGAGGTTTATTCTGGAGAATGCGGTAGCCATTTAGGGGCAAAGACTTTGGAGAAAAGGATCTTGAGACAGGGATATTTCTGGCCAACCATGAGAAAAGATGCCGAAGCGTTTGCTAAACGATGTGTTCAGTGTTAGAAATTTGCTCCTCTTCAACATTTACCTATTCAAACACTTAGATCGATAACGGCGCCTTGGCCATTTGTAGTTTGGGGAATGGATCTCATCGGACCCTTTCCGATGGCTAGTGGCCAGCGTCGCTTTATAATCATAATGATTGATTATTTCAGTAAGTGGATTGAGGCAATGGCATTGGCAAAGACTACAACGCAGGTTATCAGAAACTTTATCTGGGGAGAAATCGTCTGTCGGCAGAGTTCCATTAGCAATTGTTACCGACAATGGCCCTCAGTTCAACAATCCAAAAATGATCAACTTCTGCGACCAGGTCGGCATTGAGCTTCGATTCTCCTCGATACATCATCCCAGGAGTAATGGTCAGGTGGAAGCAGCAAATAAGCAAATTCAGTATCTTCTGATGAAAAGAGTATCGAATCAAAAAGGAAATTGTGCAGATCAACTCCCTTCCATCCTCTGGACTCTTCGGACTACTCCATCTTCAGCTATAGGGGAAACACCGTTCAAATTAACTCATGGCTCGGAGGCAGTCGTTCCTATAGAATTTGAAGTGGTCACCCCCAGAGTTATATACTCAAAGGAAGGAGGTGAAGCGTGGATAGACTATAATGATGAATGTATCAAATACAGCCTGGATTTAATTGAGGAGCTTCAAGATGAAGCTAAAATCAGGCAGGAGGAAGTGAAAAGAAGAATGGCGAAATACTTCGACAAAAACGTCATAGTTAAACCGTTTGCAGTTGGTGATGTCGTGCTAAAGAAAGTAGATGTCGCGGCCAGGACAGGCAATGTCGTAAAATTAAATCCCAACAGGGCAGGGCCATTCATTATCAAAGAGGCACTAAAGAATGGGGCTTATCGCCTCCAGACAAGCGAAGGAGAAGACATCTCACGCACCTGGAGTGGTGACGATCTTAAACGATTCTATCCTTAAATGTTTCTTTCATTTTTTGCATTTATGGATATTCAATAAAAATCCATATACTGACACTTTTCCTTGTCTGGTGACTTTGTTACATTTTTCATATATCACTCACTAAACCATGGAGACATCGCCAAGTTCTTCTTGATCCCCCTTGGATTGTAGTCATTAGCATAAAACCACGAAGATCATGTGTACCGGGGAGTTTTTGCACACGTGTAGTGGTAGCATGTCAATTTCTGTGCGGTGGTCTTCAGAATCTTGGATCCCGGATGATATCTAACACACCTCTGCATCAAGGGAGGTCTAGGTGATTGTTAGCTCTATCAAGCCCCGAAAGGGATATAGTTACAGCTTTGATGATCTTTCTGAGGAAAGCAATGTTCGCCACCTAGGCCCACCTTCCCAACTGATCATCTTAGTCTGTGACCATCGAATACTCCTAGGTACTCTCAAGCGATGCCTAAGCGGGACCCACAACTGAGTTGATCTCTCAGAGGAAAACAATGTTCGCCGTTTAGGCCCACCTGCCCAATTGATCAACTTGTCTTGTAACCCTAGGAAAGAGAGCAGTTGAGTCGTTTACAGCTCTTATGACCACTTGAGGAAAGCAATGTTTGCCGCCTAGGCCCACTTGGTCATCTGAGTCTGTACTTACTTTTTCCCTTTTTTCATAAAATTACCTCTACAGCTCTTATGACCACTTGAGGAAAGCAATGTTCGCCGCCTAGGCCCACCTGCCCACTTGGTCATCTGAGCTTGTATCCATTTTCTTCTTCGTCACAGGAAGTTATCCCTTCTCTTACGGTCCTTTAAGACCATTTGGGAAAAAGCAGGATTTAACAGGAATCATACAGACCGGGCGGTTTGACCTATTAAACCAAGCGGCTTGGGGTAAGCAGGTATAACATCAGCATAATATGAGTTGTAAGACCGGACGGTCTAACTCATTAAACTGATCGGCTTGGACAAACAGCAGCTTAATATGCTAACTGATCGGTCAGAATTAATCTAGCCATAAAAGCTAGAAGAACGGTTTATCATAGAATGCCATAAGGCAGTGACTCCAGGGTAACAAGTATATTAATGACCGACTGGTTTTCTCATTCGGTATATAATTCTATCAGCCTTATGGATATTTATTTTATTCGCTCGATTAAGATCAAGCCGTCCACGGGGTAGTGATCATGATTATTCTTTCAAGGATGAATATTACTAAGTATCAAATCATTGGCCGCCCAGATTGCATACAGACCGAGCGAGCTTACCGATTGTTGTTTATACTTGCAAGGATAAGTATTACTCGGAAATCCAAATTATTGGTCGCCCGAACTGTATACTTACCGCGCGACTTGTTGATTATTTTCTTATGGCTTGTGGATATTCACTATTCTATGAAGTAACTGCGCGAGTCGAAGAGTAATCACGAGACGTGGTGTTTCAATCGCAAACTTATGGAACATTAGTTATTAATCGCACAAGATACATTCAGATCGCACAATTCGTGATTAGGATTCATCTATTGTGATTAGCGGCTTAGAATCGGCTTCCGATTAACTCGATGGGTTTATTCATTTGATATTCTTCAGAGCATGAATTCCTATCCGCTCGGATTATATGTTATACCACACAACTATTTGTCAAGATCTATTATGACTAGCATTTTTTAGGTTATAACAAATTCGCCGAGTCAGGATTGAAGTAAAGGATAGGCCTCCCGAATAGCCATCATAATATTCGAGTAGCTATCTAATTGGGATTCTAAAAGCTCAATGTTCTGAGCGCCCGGGTTAATATTAAACCGCACGACCTGATTAAAAGGCATTCAGAGGAAGATCCTCTTGACCAAAGGTGACGATTGAGCTTTCAGGAGTGAAAGTTGAGGTTGCCGCTACTTTGTGTTTAAAAATCCTCGCAATACTTGATTTGCGGGAGGATTCGGGTCCAGCTCCTCCATGAGTACAGTATATGTGACAAAGGGGCCCACATCATTTACTTCTATACACTCTGTTGTGGGATGAATATCCCCAAAGCAGCCAGCATCTTCCATATCGGCGCATTCCCAGGTCACCTCGACTGCTTCTTTCTTCTTCTCAGTTGCCGGTTCAGCAGTCACTTCTTTTCGGATTAGGCCTCGGAGCTTCCCTTCTCCTAAAAGCCTTTCTATCAATAAGTGGAGGGCCCGACAATTCTCAATCAGATGCCCTCCCTCTTTATGATATTCGCAGAAGAGGTTCGGATTTTGGTTATGAATATCCGACTATAAAGGGGCAGGCCTCTTGAAATCGAGCCTCTTTTGAAGAATCTGGACGACCTTGTCCAGAGTGACATTAAGAGGATTAAATGATTCTTGCGAATCATCATACTGGGTAGATGGAGCAGCGGGAGATTGTCGCGCAGTATATTATGGCAGATTTACTGGCATTATTTGTGGAATGGTCATGGATAGAGCGGGTGTGATGACCAATGGTGGTTTATCATCTTGAAACCGTTGATGGCCGATAAAGTGTGGTTTATGCTTGTAGTTCCTTCTATTGGGAATCTTTCCCACATGATTCCTGATTTGAAGAAGTCACCAAATGAAGAAAACTTCACTTTGTATTTGATCACTTCTCTAGCTCATAATCTCAGGACGTTAAAGGAATATCGTCGAGAAGAATAGGAGATGTCATCGACAAAGTATACTTGTCGTCATGATGATGAGCAAAGCAAACGCTGAGACTTGGCGAGTTCGTCGAATGCAGAATGTTGTTCGTCGAACGAAGAATGAAGCTCGTCGAACGCAAAGACAGGACAGAAGCAAACGCTGAGACTTGGCGAGTTCATCGAACGCAGAATGCTGTTCGTCGAACGGAGAATGAAATTCATCGAATGCAGAGATGAGACAGAAGCAAATGCTGAAATTCGTTGAACGAAGAATGAAGTTTGTCGAACAATGAATGAAGTTCGTCGAACGCAGAATACAGTTTCGTCGAACGCAGAAACTTCTCTGCAGATCGATGAATCCACTTAGAAGAGGAAGCCATCTCAGCCCAACCGCTGAGACGGATTCAAAAGGAAGGAATGTCGTCGAGAAGATGCAGTATCGTCGACATCATCAAAGAAGCGGTGTCGTCGGAAAGGCTAAGTAAAATTGATGCCAATGACATTGTCGTAAAGAAGGCGTGACGTCGAGAAGACTGAAGAAGGACTTGTTAAGACAAGCAGTTGCAAAAACAGAGTCTGTCGACATGATATCGCTCATGTCGTTGAAAGAACAAAGTGATTACGACGACAGACTACAAGAAAGGAGATCACGTCGACACAGTCAGAGATAGCATATCGCTGTGTATGCAGAAACGCCAGAATATATCATATCGTCGAGATATCAATGTCACAGCCTGAAGCTAGAAGACTTGAAGATCCACCAAGTCCTAAGCATCGACAAAGTCCTGTCGTCGAGATATTATCCATATCATCGTAATGTTGTCAGTATCCGCATAAAGTTGGAAATATCGTCGAGACGGAATTCAAATGTTGCGGACGAGTTGTCAGCAATTAATATCGCCGCCTGATTGTCCAATCAGCGCATGCTCTTAAGGAATGGGTCGTCTGACACTTAAGGAACTTTTTCAGAAGACCGTTGGGAGCCTCACAGTTTTATAAAAGAGATAAGAGGTTGCCCTAAAGAAAGCATCAATTAGAAAGAACTTACGCATATAGCAAATAGAACAGTAAAAACGGCATAAAGAAAGAAAGAGAAAGACAAACATTCTCAAAGTGTTCTCGCAAGAATCAGTCATCAGATCGAATGATAAGAAGTCGTTCCTCATCAGGCTAAGAAAAGAGATTGAAGAAGAACTGTGCTTTCAAGATCTAAATCAGAAACATCTTCTTCAACCTTAAGTTGCCGATCTTCATCAGGCAGAAGAAACATTTTTCATCACTGTAATTTCTTGTAAGGCTTGTGTTGGAACCTTAGCTTTTGATTTGAGTTAGGATCCATCATCATTTCATTAAGTCATCTAAATAACTTAGAAATCTAAGAAAATATTAATTAAATATGATGCGATCGAATCAGAGAATTTACACAAGAAATTAATACAAGCTCTCTGTGTTCGACAATTGGCGAACGACACTCGACAAATTCCAGTCAGCTAGCGCTCGACAAATACTCATCAAGACAGCGTTCAACAAATGGCGAAATGCGCTCGATGAATTCAGTCAGAGAAATCTCAGCGGACAGACATTCCCAGAATGGAGCTCGACAAATTCAACTCAAACATCTCAGCGGTCTACAAATTCTAAGATAGAGAAAATTGCTCAGCACATCAGACGGCGAGCCCAGCCTCACAAATGTAGAGCTCGGATCGACGAATTCCTTTCTGAATTGTTTTAATATTCTTTTCACTGTCTTTTAGCCGTTGCAGATCATTCAATACTATTAGCCATTGCAAACTAGCTTTAATAAAAAGAAACGACAGGTTATCCTCTCGAGGAGTCTAAGTATTGATAGAGACCTCAGCTCTTTCCTTCTTCCCAAGAGAAGAATTCAAAATAAGAGAAAAGGTTCTCAGATTATAAAAGGATAGTTACAGAGCAAGCAATTAGCAGAACACGCGATAGAAATTAAGAGAAAACTCATTTTGTTCTTCATTGCTAACATCTTCCTGCAGATTCAAAACATCCTGAGACACAAATCACAATTACTTGCTCAGGATCATCACTGCAAGAGAAGGAAGAAGTGGTTAAAAGGAGAAGCTCCATCCACAAAGCTGTCATCAACTCCAATCAGACAGGGGGAGCCCTCTTCAACATCATATTCAGATCCATTCAACTTAAAATCAGGATCTTCAAGAGTCCTCTTATACAGAGAAGAACAATATAATTTCTGCTTTTCATTTTTACTTCCTTACCCCATCCTGTACAGGGTTATAACTCCCTTCAAAAGTTAATCCCGGTGACAGGGCACCTTAGCAAAAACTTGCAGTTTGGTTAGAGCACCTTATCAACAGCTCACCTGGTGTGAGGGCACCTTATCAACAACCTCCTAGTGGATTCCTACCAGTGGGTAGAAGAGTAGATGTACCCAGTTGAGGGGAACTACTATATATTTTGTGTCATCTGTGGATTGCTTGTTTTTATCTTTCTGTTTTATCTTGCGTACTGCATTTATATAGATGCACTTTAACTGTTTGATCTTATTACTCATACAGAAATCAGAAATCGTCAAACTAACATATATATATAAATAGATTTATTACTTACTCTGTAAACAAACTCAAACAAGATTTTTTTTTAATAAGATAAATAAGAACTAAAACCTCCACTTTCAGCTTGCGGGCCAAACGTGTAAGATCTGGTTTCAGATCTAAGTGTCTAGCTTGAGGGCTGGAGAGCTGTGAGGCTTGAGGGCCAGGGAAGTGGACTTGCGGGTCTGATTTTGTCTAGCTTGAGGGCTGGAGAGCTGTGAGGCTTGAGGGCCAGGGCAGTGAACTTGTGGGTCCGATATTGTGAAGCTTGAGGGCTTGGGTGCAGTAAGGGCTTGCGGGCCTAGGCTGTAGGCACAGGACTTGTGGGTCTGTGTTGTGTAGGGATTGAGGGCATGAGTGTTGAGCTTGCGGGCTCGATTCAGTAGGGGCTTGCGGGCCTAGGCTGTAGGACTTGCGGGTCCGTGTTGTAAGGCTTGAGGGCCTAAAGTTTTGGCGGAGTTTGCCGATCCTAGCACACTGATAGGTAGGCGCAGAGGGATAGAGGACTACTCAAGACACCCGGTCTTGAGGAACCTCTATAGATCTTGTGTCGTCTGCTGTGATTTATTTGTGCGATACTTTGTGCTACGCTTGAATATTCGTAACTCGTGCTAATATTTCAAAAAAAAATAGATCACCTAACACCCCCCCCCCCCCCCCCCTCTAGGTGAACATTCCATTAACAACATGTGGTATCATAGGTAGGTTGATCAAAAGAAAGACTTAACTGTCTGATCTAGATCATGGTACGACTCGCCATGGCTGGTGGAGATTAGAATCGAGAAATGAGAGCCATGAAACTCCCAATCTGCACAAAGGACAACTTTCCAATCTGGAAGGAAAGGGTAAGGCTTTTTATGGAGGCGGCTGGTCCAAGAATTTACTTAACAGTCCAACAGGGTCCCTTTATCCCTATAACTCCCTCCACTATTCATCAAACAAGGAAGGTGATAAAAAAATATGAGGACATGAACAAGGATGAGCTAATCCTGGCTGGCCTAGATAAGAGGGCCCAAAATGTCATTGTGAGTGCCATAGATGACTCAACCCTCCAGAACCTGATTTACTGCAAAATGGCCAAGGAGATGTGGGACTCCCTGATCGTGTATGTGGAGGGTACTGACGAGGTAAGGGAGGATAGGAAATACCTTCTTAACCAGGAGTATGAGGCCTTCAAACAAGGCAAGAATGAAACAATCTCTAACTGTTATGAGAGATTCTTCAAGATAGTGAATGGACTAAGAAACTATGAAAGTGAGTTTACTAACTCTGATCTTAATGACAAGTTTCTTATATCCCTCACAAAGGAATGGGACATCAAAATCTGTGCCATCAGAGAGATGGGTCAGTTAGGCATCATAGAGCCCAACAATCTGTACGGGAAGTTACTGTCCCATGAACTTCAACTCAACACCAGGAAGGCTGAAGAAGAAAGCTCAAAGGGGAGCTCAAGAGACAGATCTGTGGCTCTAAAAGCTGAGAGCACGAGAAAATCCAAGAGCAAGATCTCTGCAACTCAGAACAGATTTGAGAGCAGTGAAGAATCAAAAGCCAGCCCTTCAAATTCTGATGATGCTGACTGAGAGGTGGCCCTTCTCTCAAAACAATTCAAGAAGCTATTACACAGAATGAGGAGGGACAATCACAGAAACCCCTCCTCAAGCTCCAGAAGATCTGATAATCATGACATATCCGGAGCCCCCAGGGAGGAAAGGTACAGATCTAACCCTTATAAACATGATTTAAATAATACTATTTGCAATTCCTGCAGCAAGACAGGTCACATGGCTGCTGACTGCCCCTCTAAGAAGAACGAGTCGAGGAGCCTTGAAGAAAGAAGAAGCTCAATGAGCAAGAGGAAATCTGAAAAAGGATTCATGGCCAAGAAGATCAGAACACTGAGTGATTCTGACTCAAGCTCCTCTGAGACTGAGGAAGATGCACTCATTGGCTTGATGGCCATCAGTGAAGACAACCAGGATGACATCTCTCCTGGGAAGGTAACTAACAAAACTTCTCTATCTGACTCTGATTCTGAATCAGCAGCAGATTCCTTGCATGATGATGAGGGTGTGTCTACTTCCAACAGCATAGCCTCAAGATCCCAATATGAGGTTGAGTCTGAACTGATAAGGTAATATAAAGCCTTGTGAAAAGCCTTCAAAGGTTGTAAGAAACTCCTCAAAGTCCAGACCAAGGAGCTAGATTCCTTGAAGCCCGTTCAATCTAAGCTCCAGGAGACAGCTGAGAAGCTGGCTGCTATGAACAAAGAAGTGGACAAATTCAAGGAAGTCATAAGGCTTAAGAATGCTGAATTAGGACATAAGAACAAGGTCATCAAGGACCTTGAGGAAATGTTGTTGGCTGAGAAGAAACTTGCATCTAGCTTCTCTATGCCCAAAACTATCATTCCCATCATCGACACCTTCTCTGGACAGTTCAGAGCTGGTATTGGTTTCAATCAGGAGACAGTTACGGGAAAAGATCCTGAAGCTAGACTTTCCTATAGGAAGGTGTCAAGTCCTTCAGCCCACAGACCTGCAGCAACAGCAGTCAAGGGCAGGGGAAAGGCTGTTCCTACAAAGCCTGTTCCCAAGAAGGTGAACCAAAAAGTGGTGACACCAATTCCTCCCCAGACTCACACATATGAGGTTCACCCAAGATCTGTTAGGCAAGAAGCCTTCTCTCCTGCTCATCAACACTGCCACCCCCATTCAGATGATGAAGCAGAAGAGAAGATACAATAGATATGAATGATGGTGCTGTGAGAAAGTAGGCCACTTTGCTTTGGACTGTTGGTTCAACCCAACAGGGCTCAATGCAAAGAGAGTGCAGAACCCTCAGAGGTTTGTTGTTCCTTTATATCACCCTAACAGAAACCAAGGACCCAATCCATATTGGGTACCTAAGGTGAAGTGATTTGTTTTGCAGGTATATCCAAATGCCAACCAATCTCCAATTTGGTATTTGGACAGTGGCTGCTCCAGGCACATGACTGGAGTCAGAAAGCACTTAAGAGAGTTCATCCCTGTGGAGAATGGACCAACCGTGATCTTTGGAGGATCAGAAAAGGGAGTGACCAGTGGTTATGGCAACATCTCTAATGGGTTAGTTACTATCATAAAGGTTGATTATGTGGAGGGGTTGAAACACAATCTCATAAGCATAAGTCAACTTTGTGATTTAGGCTTTGTAATTGCTTTCCACAAGGGCAAGTTCCTAATTAAGAAGTCCTCAGATTCTAATAAGGCTACCTTAACTGGCACTCGGAGTGGCAATATTTATTGCTTAAACTTTCTTAATACAAATTCTTCCATGCCCATATGTCTTGTAGCCGATAGTAAAGAGGCTCTATGTGTACAATGGCACAAGAGAATTACACACATCAACTATAAGACAATAGGCAAGCTTCTCTCACAAGACCTAGTTAGGAATGGACGTAATATTAAGTGCATCAAAGATGGTCCTTGTCAAGCTTGCCAACTTGGAAAGCAGACTAGGACAAGCTTTAAAAGCAAATCTAACAAAGAGTCCTCTAGGTGCTTATTTTTACTGCATATGCATTTGTTTGGTGCTATGTCAATTCATAGCTTAGGAGGGAAGGCCTACACCATTGTAGTTGTTGATGATTACTCAAGGTTCACTTGGGTATTCTTCCTCAAAAAGAAATCAGATACCCTAGATATCTTGAGAAATTTTATCAGGCAGATCCAGAATGAGATGGACTGTACTGTGATCAAACTCAGAAGTGACCATGGGACAGAATTTCAGTCAGGGGCCATGACAGAATTCTGCCAAGAATTAGGTATCTTCCAAGAATTTTCCTCACCCAGAACCCCTCAACAGAATGGGGTTGCTGAAAGGAAGAACAGAACCTTGATAGAGGCAAGTAGGACAATGCTTAGTGACTCATCTCTACCAAAATACTTCTGGGCAGAGGCTATCAATACTGCTTGTCATGTGATAAACAGGGCTTCAATCATCAAAGACCACAAGAAAACTCCCTATGAGTTAATGAAGGGCAGAAAACCAACCTTATCCTACTTTAGGATCTTTGGTAGTAAATGTTATGTCCTTAATAATGGGAAATCCAAACTAACCAAGTTTGCTGAGAAAAGCAGTGAGGGTATTTTTGTTGGCTATAGCTCTCATAGCAAGGCCTATAGAGTGTACAACATCAATAATCAAACAGTGGAAGAATATGTACATGTTGTATTTGATGAGACCAGCCTCATTCACAAAGGCTGGTCTAGTTCTCTAGTGAATGCAGGTACTGATGAGAAGATGGAAACACAGAAACAGTAGAAGAAGTGCAACCTGAAGGACCTGCAGCTGAAGAAATCCCCAGAATACTACTAGCCACCTTGAAACAAGTAAGAGATCATCCTCAGGAGCAAATTATAAGAGCTGTCAACGAAGGCTTGCTGGCAAGGAGTAGAGCTGCAAATGAAGCATTGTAACTGAGTTTTCTCTATCAAATTGAACCCAAGAACTTTGAGGAAGCAAATCAGGATCCATTTTGGATTGCAGCAATGCAGGAGGAACTGAACTAATTTAAGAGATGCAAAGTTTGGAAACTAGTTCCAAGACCCCAAGGACAGAACATCATAGGAAATAAATGGGTCTACAGAAACAAATTGGATGAAAATGGAATCATCACCAAGAATAAAGCAAGGCTAGTGGCAAAAGGCTACAGACAAGAGGAAGGGATAGATTTTGATTAGACATTTGCTCCAGTAGCTAGACTGGAAGCAATAAGATTGCTTCTGGCATATGCAGCCTACCAAGGTTTCAAGGTCTACCAGATGGATGTGAAGTCAGCCTTCCTAAATGGTGACCTCAAAGAGGAGGTATATGTAGAGCAGCCCTCAGGTTTTGTAGACCCTACTCACCCTGATTATGTTTACTTTCTTAGAAAAGCACTTTATGTCTTAAAACAGGCACCTAGGGCCTGGTATGAGACTCTGTCAAGCTTTCTAATTGAGAACAAATTCTCAAGGGGAAAGATTGATAAGACATTGTTCCTAAGGGAAGTAAAGGGCAAGACCTTGCTAGTGCAGATTTATGTGGATGACATCATCTTTGGCTCTACAGATAACAATCTCTGCAAAAAGTTTGCCAACTTGATGCAGGGAAAGTTTGAGATAAGCAGTATAGGTGAGCTTAAATACTTCCTAGGTCTCCAAGTGAAACAATATGAAGATGGTATTTTCATCTCCCAGACCAAATTCATTAGGGAGCTAGTCAAGAAATTTGGATTGGAGAGTGCTTTTTCAATGAAGACTCCAATGGGAACCAATGTGTCTCTGGACAAGGATGAGAAGGGCATACCCTTTGATGAAACCAAGTACAGATGCATGATTGGATCTTTTCTTTATCTAACTGCAAGTAGGCCTGACATAATGTTTGCTACATGTGTCTGTGCTAGATATCAGGTGAATCCTAAGGAATCTGATCATGTCTCTGTCAAGAGAATCTTAAGATACCTAAAGGGTACATCAAATCTTGGCCTATGGTACCCTAGGAACAATGGAAGTGAACTGACTGGCTACTCAGATGCAGATTATGCAGGGTGCAAGGAAGATAGGAAGAGTACCTCAGGGACATGTCAATTCCTTGGTGGAAAACTGATCTCTTGGAGCAGTAAGAAGCAGACCAGTGTGGCAATCTCAACAGCAGAATCAGAGTATATCTCTGGTGGGAGCTGCTGTGCCAAACTGCTATGGATTCAGCATCAACTTGAAGACTACAATCTAAAGATGACCAAAACACCCCTATTTTGTGACTCTTCAAGTGCAATCTCAATTGCTAAGAACCATGTCTCTCACAGCAGGACTAAGCATATTGAGATCAGGTATCACTTCATCAGGGAGCATGTGGAAAATGAAGATATCACCCTTGAGTTTGTCCCAACAGACAAACAAGTGGCTGATATATTTATAAAGCCCCTAGATGAAGCTAAGTTTAACTTCTTCAAATTCCAATTAGGGATGTTAAACTTAGAGTAATCCTTAAATTATTGCTCACTAATCACTTTCCATATGATTGCTTAGAAAATCTCTCAGGATTTGGATGAACTATGACTGAGCAAGGGGGATCTTGGACTATAGTCTACCTAAAGGAGAGCTACAGGAAAGAAGTCGGAAAGGGGGAGAAATGACATCAATATGTTCAAGACAAGATGCGCAAGAAGACCTCAAAGATAGGGGGAGCAAAGGAGTAGGGGGAGACACAAAGAAGAGACATCAAATCAAGGGGGAGCTACAAGCTTGATGTACTCATAAGTTCAGCAAAAGATAAGTAAAATCTTAAATGTTCATGCCTTCCATTTAAGATTTTAACATTTATTGTCAAGTGAAAGTAGTCTTGAATTGAGATTCTGACTTCTTCAAATAGGGGGAGATTGTTGGGAATCTTGCCCACATGATTCCTGATTTGTAGAAGTCACCAAGTCAAGGAAACTTTACTTTGTATTTGATCACTTCTCTAGCTCATAATCTCAGGAAGTTAAAGGAATATCGTCGAGAAGAATAGGAGATGTCGTCAACAAAGTATGCTTGTCATCATGATGATGAGCAAAGAAAATGCTGAGACATGGCGAGTTCGCCGAACGCAGAATACTGTTCGTTGAACGAAGAATGAAGCTCGTCGAATGCAAAAAAGGGACAGAAGCAAACGCTGAGACTTGGCGAGTTCATGGAACGCCGAATGTTGTTAGTCGAACGAAGAATGAAGTTCATCGAACGCAGAGATGAGATAGAAGCAAAGGCTGAAATTTGTCGAACGAAGAATAAAGTTCATCGAACGAAGAATGAAGTTCGTCAAACGCAGAATGCAGTTTCATCGAACACAGAAACTTCTCTGCAGATCGACGAATCCGCTGAGAATAGGAAGCCATCTCAGCCCAACTGCTGAGACAGATTCAAAAGGAAGGATTGTCGTAGAGAAGATGCAGTATCGTCGACATCATCAAAGAAGCCGTGTCGTCGGAAAGGCTAAGTAAAACTGATGCCAATGTCATCGTCGTAAAGAAGGTATGACGTCGAGAAGACTGAAGAAGGACAGCTGAAGACAAGCAGTTGCTAAAGTAGAGTCTGTCGACAGGATATCGCTCATGTCATCGAAAGAACAAAGTGATTATGATGACAGACTACAAGAAAGGAGATCACGTCGACACAGTCAGAGATAGCATATCGTTGTATATGCAGAAACGAAAGAATATCTCGTATCATCGAGATATCAATGGCAGAGGCAGAAGCTAGAAGACTTGAAGATCCACCAAGGCCTAAGACATCGACAAAGTCCTATTGTCGAGATATTATCCATATCGTCGTAATGCTGTCAGTATCGGCATAAAGCTGGAAATATCTTCGAGACGGAATTCAAATGTTGCGGATGCGCTGTCAGTAATTAATGTCGTCGCCTGATTGTCCAATCAGCGCGTGCTCTTAAGGAATGGGGCATCTAACACTTGAGGAACTTTTTTAGAAGACTGTTGGGAGCCTCGTAGTCTTATAAAAGAGATAAGAGGTTGCCCTAAAGAAAGCATCAATTAGAAAGAACTTACGCATACAGCAAATAGAACAGTAAAAGAGGCGTAAAGAAAGAAAGAGAAAGACAAGCATTCTCAAAGTGTTCTCACAAGAATCAGTCATCTGATCGACTGATAAGAAGTGGTTCCTCATTAGGCTAAGAAAAGAGATTGAAGAAGAACTATGCTTTCAAGATCTAAATCAGAAACATCTTCTTCAACCTTAAGTTGCCGATCTTCATCAGGCAGAAGAAATAGTTTTCATCACTGTATTTTCTTGTAAGGCTTGCGGGCCAAACATTTAAGATCTAGTTTCAGATCTAAGTGTCTAGCTTGAGGGCTGGAGAGCTGTAAGGCTTGAGGGCCAGGGCAGTGGACTTGTGTGTCCAATTTTGTCTAGCTTGAGGGCTGGAGAGCTGTGAGGCTTGAGGGCCAGGGCAGTGGACTTGCGGGTCCAATTTTATCAAGCTTGAGGGATAGAGAGCTGTGAGGCTTGAGGGCCTGGGCAGTGGACTTGCGGGTCCGATATTGTCGAGCTTGAGGGCTAGGGTGCAGTAAGGGCTTGCGGGCCTAGGATGTAGGCACAGGACTTGCGGGTCTGTGTTGTTTAGGGATTGAGGCCCTTAGTGTCGAGCTTGCGGGCTCGGGTGCAGTAGGGGCTTGCGGGCCTAAGCTGTAGGACTTGCGGGTCCGTGTTGTAAGGCTTGAGGGCCTGAAGTTTTGGTGGAGTTTGCCGATCCTAACACATTGCTAGGTAGGCGCAGAGGGATAGAGGACTACTCAAGACACCCGGTCTTGAGGAACCTGTATAGATCTTGTGTCGTCTGCTGTGATTTATTTGTGCAATACTTTTGTGTTACGCTTGAATATTCGTAACTCACACTAAAATTTCGCAAAGAACCCAGATCACCGAATACCCCCCCCCCCCCCCCCCCCCCCCTCTAGGTGAACGTTTCATTAACAACACCTTCCACTCTGGGAACGGGGCTTGAATTGATGTTGGTTTGATTAATGATGAGTGAAGGATGAGTTGGGTTGATCCTTCTCGTTGATCAACTTCGCAACATACCCGGGGTTACTCTTTTCCCCCCTTATGAACATATTCGCTAAACTTATCATCTCCTGATAAGTCTTCGGTTCTCTGATGTTCGCTTCGAACTTCAATGGGCCTTCCCTCAGGCCATGAATCAGAGCTACCCAGTATAATTCAGGATCCACATTCTGGATCTCCATGATCTCCTTTTGGAACCGATCAACGAAACGAGCCCACGTCTCGTCTTCTCGTTGCCTGATTTTGAAAAGGGCCGCCGGGCCACTTTTCCTTTTCTTAGAGGTGGAGAACCTGAGCAGAAATTCCCTGCGTAGCTCGGCGAAGAAGCTAATTGATCTGGGATGCAACCCGTAGAACCACTCCCTTGCTTGTCCATCAAAGGATGTCATAAGGAGCTTGCATTTGGTTGCATCTGTAAAGGTTCTCAAAGTGATGGCCGACTCAAAGGCCTGGAGATGGATAGCTGGATCAGCTTCTCCATTATATGCCGGCAAGCGTGGCTCCCTGAAGTTATTTGGGGCTGGCTCCCCTCGAACTTCATCCACAAAGGGAGAAGTCTCTTCATCATCCTCATAGAGAAGAGGGACAGAGTAATAAGCTGTCTGGGCTGCGGCTACTCACGGACAGGCCGCCTGGTAGGAAGAGCGAGCCGCGGCTTATGGTGGGAAGGCCGCCGGGTAGGAAAGACGGGCTGCATGAGAAGCCGCCCCGTGAAAGTTTAGAACTCGGGCTGGCATGCTTTAAGCGGCCACTTGATAGAAGTTTTACCGATCCGCAAAACCTTCCTGAAGGGGTTGGAAGTTGGTGACTTGCGGTAGCGAGTACGGAGGAGGAGGAGGAGGAGGAGGGACCGGAGTCACCGCCTGGTTAACCGCGGCCTGCTAAGGGACTAGCCGATCTGTTAGCAATGCCAATGCCTGACTGGTCTCTTCCAGACGCTCATCAGTTGCCTTTTGAGCCCACTCGGTGTCTCTTTTTGACTACTCCAAGGCCTCACATAGAGAATCATCACTATGGTCGGAGCGGTCTCTTAGAGGGAACTGGCGGTCTGACATCTTTATCAAAGATTTCACTGACAGTCTGCGATCTGAAGGTTGCGTGTTTCTGTTGAATCCGAAAATGCACCTCCGCGATCGACGCTAGTGAAGCGAGGGAAAACGGAGGCCGCGGGCTGTCGGTTACTATTCGATTAGAGTGAAGAAGGGGTTAGATCGCACGGTTTGAAGAAAACAGACCGCACAAGTATTTATCAAATGACTTACCGCCACGATCTCCTTTAACCGGGCAATCTCCTCGGCCTGCTCGGCGTTTTTCTTTTCTAAGTACGTGTGGGCTGAAACTAACCGCTTGTATGACAGAGCCATAAAATGGTTAGTCGTGAAGCCCCACGCACCGGCTTGCGTGGCTACTCTGGAATGATCTTCCTCTGGAATCTTCTTTAATTTCTTCAATGTTTTTCGACCATACATAGCATCACCGGCGGCTAGTGCATGGAGGCTGACTTTCTCGCTCCCCCAAAATGGGAGCGCAGTTGGAACTTGCACACAACCCCCATCCTGATGCCAGAGGATTGTCGGTTTGCCCCGCAGATCTCGCAGATTGCTGCAGGAGTGAAGAAGCTCGAACTCGCCTGAGGAAGTCGAGCCTTCATCTTCCAGAGGATTGTCGGTTTGCCCCGCAGATCTCGCAGATTGCTGCAGGAGTGAAGAAGCTCGAACTCGCCTGAGGAAGCCAAGCCTTCATCCTCAAATGATTACGGTTTGCTCTTCCTCTGTCGCTTATCTATTTGGGTCATAACCGGACCGGTCGGGCTGACCGATTTGTTTTGTGGAACGATGGTGGCGGTTGCAAACCAAAGCTAAAAGTTTAATGAGGCAGTCCGTGCGGTCACGAAGCACCTAGTTGTGAAAAGCTCACTATCTTCAGGACGGATACCCTCCAATTCTGCGAATAGCGGGATGTAGTGGTTCACATCAAGCCGCTCGTTCAAAAGAAAGTTGAAGATCTTTAGCTCGGTCTCCCCGATATTGACTGTCCAGAAGGCCGCCTCACTCCGCACCTGCGGGTTGACCTACAACAACACGAGATGGCCTTCGAACATCACATATCTCTCCGACCACCTCGTCACCTTGTTCGCAAGATTGACGACCTTCATCCCCGGCACCCAAAGTAAAGGTGCCCTCTAAATATTGAAGTTCCGGCGTCTGGAATAGACCGCACGGAAAAGAACTTCCTGAAAAGGTTAATTGAAAACCTGGTCCGCTCAGACCGCAGGTACGAGATGAAACTATAAATGGAGGCAATAGAGTTTGGTGGGGGTTGTCCGAGCACAACCCCGTAATGATCAAAGATTGAAATGACTTCAAGGGCGGTGGAAACTTGAAGCCATTTTCGAAATTGTCAATGGGGACAGCGATTGGAGTGGGAGAAGAAGAATTAATTCGCTCATCGCGCAAGGGAAGTGGCGCGAGTAGAGTGCTTCCGACCATATGTTTTTTGATGAATTCATCCAACTCATCTTAAGTTAAACGACACTCCTTGTGATCAGTAGAATGAAAGGCGGAGGCTGCATCGGTTCGGACGACTTGGACCTTCTCAGACCGGTTCGATTTGCTCTTAGCCCGCGCCATTTTGAAGTTGATGAATGAACTTCCGGAATGGCTACTACTTATAGAGCCAACGATCTAGAAATAGTAAAACTGTGTTGTGGATATGTGATCTAACTGCATGGTCAGCAACCTACATGGTTAGTTTCACAGAGGAATACTACAAATTAAACACATAAGTCGTCGGCATGTAGACATCAAAAATATTCAAAAATATCACACAACAGGGATCAATGGTTTGCGTATAGCCAAGTCAGACCGCGACTAAGCTCCTTTAGTCACACGGCCTGAAACCTGTATACTTATGAAATTAAATAGCAGAAAAGCCACGGGCAAGCAACACAAGCCGCGCTTTCAGCAACCTGCATCATCATATTAATTAAGTTCAACAGAAAAACTTCTAGCATACATCACAGGTCGCGCGACCTGTAAAGCAGTTTGGATAATATTCTAGAGATTCAAAGGCACGTACCACAATTATTCAGAAATAATCTGCACGGATTATACGAATATTAAAAGGCAGCGAAAGATAGAGTATTATCAAACAGATATTCAACAACCAGATTATCCGAAGGACCAAACAAATAATATTACAAATATTGTTTTCAAGTTAAAGCCACTCACGGCTGGCGATGCTCAGGAGAAGAATTTTCATGGTGAAGTCACGTGACCTGGTCGCTGGTTTGATTAAGAAGGCTGTAAATCTGGCTTGAACGATAATGCAGATGATTGATTATGCAATGAAGCCGCGCGGCATCCCTCTCTACCCACGCAGCAGGAACCAAGTGAGCAGGAATCCCGGCGGCCTCATCAATCATGGGATCGGCCGCCCTAACCGGAGGGGGATTTGAGGTCTCCCCGATAGTCGGGCGGCTCGATATCCTCATCCTCTCATCATTAATGGGTTGTCGGCTTCCGCTGACTTCCCAAGTCAAACGCAAATATTTTTCTTGATAATATTTGCAGTCCTCTTTAAAATTCGAGGCCGCCTTCTTCTCCTTCTCAAGCCGTGTGGTTAGAATGGCGTTCTACTCCATTAGTGCTTTCTCTTTATCAAACCATGCCTTTTTCTCGTCCTCCAGTGCAATCTGAGCGGCCTCTAGCTGAGCTCCAAGCATATGCTTCTCCTCCAGCCGAGCCTTCTTCTCTGCCCCCAGAGCAACCCGGGTAGCTCCCTCCTAGCCTTCGATCTCCTTCATCCTCTCTTTCAAGTTTCCAAGAAGCCTCTAGAGGTCGTCTAACTCCTCCTAAATAGAATTTGAGTTCTGCGCGAAGCTTGGCACTTGAGAGGGCAGCAAAGGTAGGCTAAATAAGAGGTCTCCAGGCTTCATTGCTTCTTCTAGTTTGTCTGCAAGTAAAAGTGCGGTTAGCACGGCCTAAAGCGAATAGCATGACATAGAATACTACAAGATTAAATGCCTGAATGCACAGGCCATCGCGACTATTCAGGGTCCATCCTACGACGGTGCTCCTTCCAAAACCGCTCATTCTGCCTTCTCTTGATAGCAGAAATTTGAGCCGCGGATGGAAAATAACTCGGAAGCAGGTTCAACATCAAGGCATTCTTTCGAGGCCACGGAATGAAGAAGCAAACAGGGTTATAACCCGCATCGCGCTTACCTTGAGCGAAAAGATCAGGCAGCCGCGACTTATCCAAAACCCGCCTCTTCTCCTCCGCCTTCGCCTTTATTAAGCGCCACCTGGTCATTTCTGGGTCCTCTCCCCTCAGTATGGACCCCTCTCGTTTGGCTGCATCCTCGCTAGGAGGGTCAAATCGGATCGAAGTCATAGGACTATCAAGGAGCTTGTCCTGCTTCTGAAGGTCATCCATGCCCTTGAAGATATCACTGAGCGTCATGCTGTTCGCGGAGTCCGGGAGCAAATCATCCGTCTTGGTGGATGGGGTGGCGTGCTCTTCAACTTCTTCCTTAATGTGCGGGTTGCTTTGGAGGCAGGCCGCGGCTGGTTTCCTGAAGATTTCTTTCTTTTTGGCCCTCAACCTCCAGACCTTCCTTAATATTCTTTCCGCTGACGTCTCAGCACTCTTCCTCTTCTTCTTGGCCAACTCCGGGTTGGTCCGCTGGGAGGGGATGGAATTATCATCAACCACCACCAAAGGAATGGTCAACTCGCTAGGTTTTGGGGAGTTGACCACCCCTTCTTCCCCCTCGTTCAGCATCAGGAGTGGATTCCCAGAAGGGGATATTTCGATGCCAAAGGAAGCGGCTTCGCCGACATTCGGTGTGGCGTTACTTGAACCCATCTTATCAGAAGGAGCAGGTTCTCCTATCTTCGGCAGGGCAGTGCTTGTGATCACCTTGTTAGACGGCACTTGCAGGTCGGTCGGGAGGAGTTTCGAGCTACCCATTTTGGGCTCTTCTGGTGCCTTTGAGGTGGGAAATTCCATGACGGATTTTGAACTACCCATTTCGAGCTCCTCTGGTACCTTGGAGGTCGTCAACTTCTCAGCAGTTTTTGTGCTACCCGCTGCAGGTTTCCAAGATTGATTATTTTCTTCCGATCTTTCTTTTTTCGGTCTTCCTCTTTTTCCAATCTCCACTCTTGTCCACGCGGACTTAGAGATGATTCAGGAAATCCATTATGATCAAAAAGTTGCCGGCTTGAAAAAACTTAACCGCAATTGGCGAGTAGCTCCCCGTGATTTCGAAGAAAGTATGTAGAGTGGAGAGCTCTCAGGGTTTCTTATAGACTTTCAGAACAAACCGGGTGCGGTCTCCGGCTAGAACTAATATTTTCGAAATTTCCTCGAGATTTGAAAATATGCGGGGATTATGTCTACCCAGAAGACCGTTATCAACATGATGAATTATTCAGACCGGGCGGTCTGCAACATTAACCGCCTGGCTTATAAATTATTCAGGTCAGGCGGTCTGTAACACTAACCGCCTGGTTCTTCCTTAGTAACGTCTCTCGGCTCACCAATCCAAGTCGAGCGGTCTGAGCAGTCCTAGCCGAGCGGTCTGATCGACATCAGGCCATCATTAGGAGGGTTATAATCAAGACCAAGTCCAGATGGCAAGCCGCAGTCTCAGAGCGGAGGCCGCCCGAGTTGCTTCTCTTCCTTGATCGCTGCATATTTCAACCCCGGCCAATACAGATCGAAGCTCAAGCCGCCAAGCCGCGCGGCTTCTTTCTTTTTCTTTCTGTATCTCGTCACCCCCTGCCCGATTCTCCTGTATTCGGACAGGTGGTTATTTTATCCCTGCCCATTTGGGCAGGCCCCCGAGACTATAAATAGGGGGTGGCGATGATCCCAAGGCACGCACACTCAAATCTTGGAGCTCGCTTGTTAGAGCTGCGGTCTCGAGTTCACTATCTGGCGACTTCTCTGACCGGCCGGCTTCTCGCTTCCTGGTCTTATAACCCGTTGTAACCTCTTCACTTAAATCAAATTAAAGCTCGTCACATGAATGGCATTTGCTGTGACGGACGATGTCCGGCCTCGACCGCTGCCAGCGGTCTAATTCTCTCTAATTGAAACCGACAGCCCGCGGCCTCCGTTTTCCCTCACTTCTCTATCGTCGATCGCGGAGGTGCATTTTTGGATTCAACAAGAGGGGCCAGCTTCAGGTGCTACAGGAAATTCAGAAATCATCTCAGTAGACCCAGAGACGGTTAAACCATGATATTTAATAAACTTGTTCTCAAAGAAAATGGCATCTCTAGACTCTATCATTGTATTAGTGGACAAATCTAGAAACCTATTTGTTGCACTATCTTCTACCCTTCCTAGAAACACACATGTTGTTGTTCTAGGTCCCACCATCAGTCTCTTAATGTCTTGTATTCTAGCATAAGCAATACAACCCCAAGTCTTAAGAGAATCATATCTACAAGAATGATCATGCCACAACTCATATGTAGTGGAAGTGAGCATAGCATGAGGCAATCTATTCAGAATATGATTTGCAGTTAGGACTGCTTCTCCCCAAAAGGAATTTGGCGTGACAGTTATGAGTAGCATAGAGTTTAACATTTTTGTTAAAGTTCTATTTTTCTGTTCAACAATACCATTAGACTGGGGTGAGTACGGAGCAGTGATTTCAAGGATTATACCCGCAGAGGCACAAAATTCTTGAAACCTTGTTGCAGTATACTCTCCTCCTATTCACTTCTAAATCTCTTAACCTTTAAGTTTAATTGATTTTCTACCCAAGATTTGAAGATCTTGAAAGTCCCGAACGCTTCATCTTTTGATTTCAATAAGTATATATGACAATATCTGGAATAATCGTCGATGAAAGTAATAAGATACTTCTTTCCCCCTCTAGTAACATGACTCCTAAAATCACAGAGGTCGGAATGTATCAATTCAAGAAATTGTGTGCTTCTAAAAACTGACTTGAAAGGTTTTCTAGTGATCTTGATTTATGTACACACCTCACACTTATCAAATCGAATAGATAGATCTTAGGGGATGTTATGACTTGTAGCTAGATCTCGCATTTTCCTGTGGTTCACATGTCCTAGTTGTTGGATCTTGTGGCGCCCTTATAGGGGGGTGATTAAGGGTTTTAAAACATTTGTTATATTTTAAAATACTTGAAATGAAAAGAGATTAAACTAACGATAAAACCACACAAAAAGAGGAGAATAAGTAATATAAATGAAAGACATGATTTTATTAATTGAAATATAAGATTTCAAAATTTGATTTCTTATGACGCTAGAAATCGGAGGAGATAAAGTAAAATATTCTTTTTGTTTTCTATACTGACTCATCTCACCAAGAACCGGTTGGCTTTAGCCGATCTCTCCCCAGATACGGCCTCAAGCCGCTCTAGCCCTTCTATCCCAGAAAGGCCTCGAGCACCGCCTAGACCCAGTCGCCAACATCAGGCAATTTCTGCCCTAAGACCTACCCAGACCTAGTCGCCAACACGAGGCGAATTCAATTCACAATTGTAATAAAAAGGTTACAAATAAAATACAAACACAAATAAAAACTCCCTATGAAGAATTCTGGATATGGCAAAGGCTTGCTGAATAGTCTTGAAGTCGAAGCGTGCATTCTTCGCATTGAGTAAGCATTGATCCGGTCCACCTTGAATTCTTCTCTCGAATTTGTGTGGGAGATGATGGTCTGGAAAATATGGCCCTCTCTAAGATTTTGTATTGCTGGAATAGGGCTCTCTTCAATTAGTAGTTGGAGAAGACAAAGTCCACCAATTTATAGGACTGAAGGCTAACGCCGGCGTTAAGGCTAATGCCTAGCGTTGACCCATTATGGAATTGATTTGATGTCTCGGATCTTCAAAATGGGAAGGAGATTCTGCACTTTAGGAAACATCCATTTTAGGCAACCCTAACACTAGCGTTGAGGCTAACACTGGCGTTTGGTCAAATCATTGCTAAAGTTCCCCTGCAATCACGGCGGCTTCCATCCTTACCATAATCATCGAGAGTTAACGCCCCACATTAAGACCTAACACCTGGCATTGAACCTCTTTATTTTTCTTCAGTCGACAAGCTATCTCGTCGATCGGTAAGCCATCTCGTTGATCATCAAGTCATCCCATCGATCGTCAACGCCCAGCGTTAAGTCTTAACGCCTGGCGTTAGACAACATTCATAATTTCTGCTTGTGGGCAGTTCAAGACCAATAATGCAGCAACCTAGTGTAATATCTGTTTAAACCTGCATGCAAAAAACACAATGGCAAATAAGATCAAATACAAGTAGGATTTGTTATCCTCAAATCAAAGGGATGCGAAAAACCATGTTCCAACAATCTACCCCTTTTGATAATAACAAATCCAATTTAGATAAATCAGATTTATATATAAGAGAGGTGTGTTTTTAGAAGAATGTATGACACTTAGCAATATAGAGATAATGATAAGAATTATAGATTGTTTAAGTTGTGCTCCCCCTACATAAGTGCTCCCCCTTAGTGTATGCATACATATACTAGGTTTATGCTCCCCCATAATCTAGTGAATCTTACTCCTTTAATCATTATGATTTATCATTTTATTCTCTCCCTTTTGTTATTAGCAAAAAAGGGTGGAGTGAAACAAAACTAGAATGGAGAAGACAAAAGTTGGGACATAACTAAGAGAGTACTAAGAGTTTTGTGTAGACATAAAGTAAATCATGATCGAGCTGAGGGAGTGAGTAGCACAGCGAAAAAAGATATGATAAGCGTGAAAGAACAACATTCCATTTTTTTTACCAAAGGAATTCTACCACTTGCTTTTTAAAGTGAAATTTTTTAAGAAACTTGTTGGAAGAAATGCAATATAGTTTGACAAGCACAAGTGAACAAAAAAATTAAGAAGTAAGCATGATAAACCATGGTAAATGAAAAACATGACCCAAAGAGAAATGCGGGAAACAAAAATAAAGCAATGACGAGTAGTATTTTTGTTATAGTTTGACCATTCCAACAATATGTCTAGACTCTTCACATTTGAGCATTTAACTGTGAAAATTTTCATAACTAATAGGCAAGCATGATTTAACATATTCAAAAAGATAATAACTACAATGTAACCAATTCGTATTTCAAGTAAAGAAAACATTGTAGAAATCATGCATTACAATCTCGTGCTTTTACTTAAGTTTTTAGATAATTATGTAATTTTGCATTAGGATCCAATTCTCATGAGTAGAAGCTTTATGAAAAAACAATGATGTGCGCATAAGGTGTTTTGATAAAAGTATATAAGTGAAATAATCAAAGAACATGACATATGTAATGAAATAGTAACAACAATATTAAGATTGTAATCTTATAATTACTTTCACACATCAATTTAGAATAAAATTTCAAAGCACATAAAAGGAGTACAACTACCAAGGTGCTTTGCCCACACAATGTTCATTAAGATTTATCAGGGAGCGAAGTATTGCTTGGGGGGATCACATAAGCATTTTTATAAATTTTTTATTTTTAGTGATCCGGTGTACAAATAGAAGTGATAAAAAGAGTATTTTTGCTCAAGACACTTTACAATTCTTTCCAAGGTGCTCAACCTCACAATGCTCATTAAGACTTATTAGGTGGGTGAGTAGTGCTTGGTGGAGTTATCTTTGGCTTTTTATTTCAATATAATAAATTTTTTTGTTTGGGCCAAAGGTCTCTGAATTCACTTGTTGATGCAAACATTAGCAATTTTGAAATAATACTTCTATGTGTGCAAGAAATTTATTGTTTGAAAGATGGTGTAGGTAATTTAGATATACAACTTAATGTGTTAAAACTATTATACTACACAATCATGCAAGACTAAGATTGTGAGCACATGTAGATTACCAAAATAGTGAGTATAAGAATCATTGATTATAATAAAGCATTATTCATACTTAGAGGCATGCTAGGCAATCATACACAATTTTCTATAGACTATTTCATTGCAAATAATCAGATTAAGGTCAAGGCATGAAGATAAAACAATGTTTAGGAAATTTGAAATTAAAATTAGACATTCAAGAAAATCTTTTAGTGTATGCCAAAATCAATTTTGACCACTTGAAACTAAAATAACTAAGATGTTTGCTCTTGTGAATTTGTATAGTCAAACCATTGTTTTGTAAATATTTAAAGCAAAATCAAATAACACAAAACATATTTTTGATTATTTTGAATTATTTGAATTTTTTTATTTAAAATAAAATTAGCAAATTAAGAACAAAGGAATTTGAAATCAGAAAAAATAAACTTAGAAAATTCATTAGACAAATACCAGAAATATTCCAGAGAAAACAGAATTTCAATATGGCAAAAGGAGCTAACACCCAAACAGGACACTATTATTTGAGATTTTTGAAAAAACATTCTTTGGATTGGGGAGTACGTATATAGACCTTCTTAGTGTAGAAATTTAAGAGAATTTGGAAATGATTAAAAGGCAATTTAAACATATTTTTGGTGGTTTTAAAATGGTTTTTATATTTATATTTGATTTAGATTTTCCCTTTTCTGTGAGACTATAATTGGACTTAGCAATTAAAAGTGGATCTTGGACTTCTCGAGGTCTACCCCATGAAGGGTTCGCAGCAGTACTAGAAGATATGATGGGGTGACATCCCAAATCTCCCTTTCACAAGATATTTAATTGTTAATGAAATCTACCCAAATTTTAATTTTGAACACTCAAATTTTTTGAAAGAGTGAAATCAATATGTTTAGAATTAGAGGATTACTTAAAGAAGTACGGAAGTTAGTTTTGAGGAGAGATAGCATTTGATGGGTTTCAATTGGGTATATCTAAGACTCCTAATTCTAGACGAAGCATGTTGAAATGCGCATCGGGGAGAAGTTTTGTGAAAATGTATGCAAGTTGGGATTCCGTACCAATGAAACTTATTTTTACATGCTCTTTCTTAATATGTTCCCTAATGAAGTGATGGCGTACATCTATGTGTTTGGATCTAGAGTGGTGTATGAGATTATTTGTAAGATCTATTGCACTTTTGTTGTCACATTTGAGATCAATATTTTTTGAGATGAAAACAAAAATCCTCTAGAGTTTGGATCATCCATAAAGCTTGTGCACAACAACTCCCAAGAGCGATGTATTCGGCCTCCGTGGTGGAGAGTGCAATCGAAGATTGCTTTCTAATAGACCAAGCTACCAATGAGGGTCCTAAAAAGTGACAAGTACCGCTAGTGCTTTTTCGATCTAGTGAACATCCGGCATAATCCAAATCGGAATAGCCATGCAATATAAAAGAATTATTGTGCGGGTGCCATAATCCTAATCTAGACGATCCTAATAGATATCTAAAAATATGTTTTACCATTTTTAAGTGAGATTCTTTTGGATTGGCTTGAAAGTGAGAACATAGACATACGACAAACATTATATCCGGTCTAGATGCACTTAAGTAAAGAAGAGATCCAATCATACCTCTATATAAAGTTTGATCGATAGAAATTCCAGATTCATCTTTTCCTAGTTTTAATGAAGCACTCATAGGTGTAGAAGCTTGTTTATGATTCTCAAATCCAAATCTTGTAAGCATATCGTGAACATATTTTGTTTGGCAAATAAAAATACCATCATTTTTTTGTGAGATTTGAAAACCAAGAAAGTAAGAAAGTTCACCAACAAGACTCATTTCAAATTCATTTTTCATTACTAAGACTACTTCATTACACAACTCTTCATTAGTGGCTCCAAAAATGATATCATTAGAATATATTTGTAGAATAATTAAATCGTTATTTTTATGCTTAATGAAGAGTGTGTTGTCGGCACTTCCCATGGCATAACCGTGCTTTAACAAAAACGATGTAAGTATATCATACCATGCACGGGGCGCTTATTTTAAACCATAAAGCGCTTTTTCTAATTTATAAACATGATTTGGAAAATTTTCATTTATAAAACCGGGGGGTTGTTCTACATAGACTTCTTCTTTTATAAACCCATTTAATAAAGCACTCTTAACATCCATTTGGAATTATTTTATCCTTTTAAAACTTGCAAATGCGAAAAATATTTGTATTGATTCCAAGCGAGTGACTGGTGCAAAAATTTCTTCAAAATCTACCCCCTCAATTTGAGAAAAACCTTGTGCGACTAAACGAGCTTTATTTCTTGTAATCCTAGATTCACCATATAATGTGTTTTTGAAAATCCATTTTACGCCAACAATAGGATGATTAGATGGTCGTTCTACTAGGTTCCAAACTTTATTTCTTTCAAATTGGTCTAACTCTTCATTCATAGCCAAAAACCAAAATTCGTCATTTAAAGCAATTGAAACATTTTTAGGTTCAATTTCGGAAACAAAGCAAAGCTTTGAAAAAGTTTCATGAAGAGAAGATCGAGTTATTACCCCAATAGATGGTTCTCCAATGATAAGTTCTCTTGGAAGATCTTTTGCGAATCTGAACACACTTGGCGGCACGAACTCTTCTTGTACCATCACCATTTCTTTGTCACCTCCAAGTAGTTCAACGTTATCATCCTCCAAGGGTAAAGATGGTTCCTCTTCCTTTTCTGCACTGTTAGAATCTATACAAGGAACAAATTCATCAAACTTCACATGAATGGACTCTTCAACCTTTTTAGTCCTTTTATTGTATATCCTATATGCTTTACTAGTTGAAGAGTATCCAAGAAATATTCCTACATCACAATTTACATCAAATTTTGCTAAGACATCTTTGGTGTTTAGGATAAAACATTGACATCCAAAGACATGAAAGTAAGATACATTAGGTTTCTTTTTGTAATATAATTCATATGTTGTTAATTGTAGGATTGGGCGAAGCATGACTAGATTTATGACATAACAAGATGTATTTATGGCTTCGGCCTAAAAGGATGTAGGCAACCCATACTCAGATAGCATAGTGCATGCGAGTTCCTGAAGGGTTCTATTTTTCCTTTCCACCACACCATTTGGTTGGGGGGGTGCGTGGAGCTGAAAATTCGTGTTTAATACCTAGATTATTACAAAAGGTGGTAAAACAATCATTTTCAAATTCCCCTCCATGATCCGATCTAATGCACTTAATTTTTAGTTATAATTCATTTTGAATGTGATTGCAAAGTTTAGTAAATTCAAAAAAAGCATCGAATTTGGAGGTAAGAAATAATGTCCAAGTAAATCTAGAAAAATCAACAATTAAAACAAATTTGTACTTTTACCACCTAGACTACAAGTGATAATTGGCCCAAATAAGTCCAGGTGAATTAGTTTTAGAGGTCTAGTGGTGGATATTTCATTTTTTTTAAAAATATGTTTTAGAAAATTTTCCCTTTTGGCATGGCGGGCATAAAGTGGATAGATTTCTATTAAGCATTGGTAAACCCCTTATTATTTTATTTTTTGACAATTTTAAGATCAACTTGGTGCTAGTGTGACCAAGACGCCTATGCCATAATTCTAGTTCTTCATTTTTTGTAATTAGACATTTTAGTGATACACGTGATAGATCATGAAAAGCGATTAAATAGACATTATGAATTCTTGGTGTAGTGATTACAATATCATTAGTCTTAGGATCTATAATTTTGCACAAATTAGTAGAAGACTCAAATAACACATTGAGACCTTTATCGCATAGTTGATTAATAGAAATTAAGTTGTGTTTTAAGCCTTCTACAAATAAGACATTTGTAAGAGAGAAGGAGTCATTACCCACTGTGCCGGTGCCAAATATTCTTCCTTTTCAATTGTCACCAAATGTCACGGTTCCTCCTTCCTTCATTGTGAGGCTAAGGAACTTTGCTTTATCGCCCATCATATGATTGGAGCAACCTGAGTCCAAGTACCATATATCCTCCTTGACCTTAGCCTGCCAACACACCTAAGAAGAAGATGTTAGTGAAGATCTGGATACCCATGTGGTTCCTCCCATAACATAGGTGGTGACCGTAGGTATACAGATTTGTTTTAAAGTGCGCTTTCCCTTCTTCCTGCAAGAGTCTGTGGTATGCCCAAAAAGAAAACAATTGGCACACTCAACAAAAGTGGTTGAGACCCTTTTCAGAGAGTTTTGTTGACCCTTGCTGGTAGACACAAAAGTGGAAGGGGTGACAGAAATGTTATTATAAAAAAGAATTTTTGTTTCTGGAACTAGATCTAACACCGGCGTTAGAGGTTAACGTAGGGCGGTAGCTTTCCGAACCATATCCAAGTCCAAACTTTCCAGAACCATGGCACTGGTTGCCCAAAATCATATCAAGTGATTTTTGGCCAACTCCAAATTTGTTTATTGCCATATTAAGATCATTGATTCGGGCTTTTAAAGCGAAGTTTTCACTTAGGAATTTTCGATACCTCTTTGCGAAATTTTTCTTTTCATTTTCAGTTTCGAAAAAAGATATTTTTAAACTTCTTTCTAAGTCTCTCTTTTGATTTGTGAGGGATTCGATATTTGAGAGAGCCTTAGAAAGATTATTTTCAAGTTCTTTTGTCCTTGCCAAGTTATGATTATTTCCTTGGCTAGACCCTATCTTTTTTCCCAAAGTTTTTACTTCCTTACTTAATTTTGTATTTTGTTTTAAAAGAATTTTATTTTCAGTTTTTAGAAGATCAAGATCTTTTAGGCTTTTACTAAAGGATTTACATGTTTTCATGTACTCAAAATAAAGGTGATGAGTAATAAAATACACGTATTTGTAGTATAGTTTTTAGTATAAAAATTAAGTAATATTGTAAATATTTTATGTAAATTAATGAATAAATTACTTGTTTTATTATTTTCCTTACTAACTTAGCTTTTATTCTGTTTTTCAGCATTTTGGAAATTTTTGTTAAGTCACGCCCTGGGTCACACCCATGACCATAAATCACGCCCGTGACCAAGGGCGTGTAATCTTAAAATGCCAATTTCCAGCTCGATCGACATCTCGTCCCGTCGATCGGCTTTTGGTCCCGTCGATCATCTTGTTGTCCCGTCGATTTACAAAGTCACGCCCATGGACCTCGCGATCAACTTCACTCCTGTCGATCGACCTCCTGTCCCGTCGATCCGCACCTGCTCCCGTCGATCGACACCTGCTCCCATCGATATTTACAAAGTCATGCTCATGACCAAGGCCGTGACACATCAAATCTTTCCAAAAGCCAACGTACACGCCAACCGTCACGCCCCAGTTGAACCAAATGTGTGACGCCCATGGTCACGCCCGTGACACCTCGATCATGCCCATGTGCAGCCATATTTCACAGCAAATCCTTCCAGAAGATGGTCAAGCCTATCCTTCCAGCACCGCAAAAGTCACGCACTCGGTCACGCCCGTGACCGAGGGCGTGTAAAAATAAAAATTTTCCTATAAATAGAGGGGCTCGGCTGAAGCAATTCCATCTAGATTTTGAGAGTGTTTTTGTGTTTTTTGAATTGTTTTGAGTGTATGTGAGTTCTTTTATACATTTAAGTTTTAGTTCTTTTGTAATTTTTACTTTCATAGCCTAGTTGCAATGTTTATTTTGAAAATAAAATGTTGTTTTTCTCATTTGAATCTTCATTTCAATTTTATGTAGGAGTGTGTGTGTGTATGAGAATAGATTTTATTTTCTTTTAATTTAGATTTTAATTACAAGTAGAGTGAGTGTGTGTATGAGATTAATTTTATTGCTTTCATAACTTAGATTTATCACTCTCAGAATTTAGATTTAAAAGCTTTCAAAATAGTTTATCGCTTTCTTTAATGCTTTATTTATCGCTTTCTTTTAACACTTTCTTTCGATTCAGTCTTTTTATTACAAGTACAGTGCGTGTGTGTATGAGATAGTATTTTCCTTTTTTATAACTTAGCTTTATTTCAAGTCTTATTACCACCCCATCCCGGATGAGAGGCTAAGTACTTTTTAGCGCTTGATTAAGATGGTTGGGACGGATATTATTTCTGCATTTTTACAAGTCTTTCAATTTTCCCGCTCATATCCGCTTAAAATATTAACATGTCTTTTCTAATTACTTATGTCATCTCCATTCCGATGAGTGGCTAATTTCCTTTAGTACACGATGTCAAAGAGCATTGGGACAAATAAATGGTTTTCTAAAAATAAAAACATCTCGTTTCTAAGAATTAATTAACGAGCTTAAGGTTTACCTAAGAAAAATGTCGAGTGAGGCCATATAGTCGATGTTTGGTTCTCATTTCTGTTTCCATACACTAGTTAGCCGAGTGGCTCGTGTGTATGGATTGATTGCTAACTGGTAAAGAGAAGTGTGCTCTACACTCGAGAGAGGATGAGGTAAGTAACCCGAATTGGAAATTAAAACCCAATAGAGTGGTTCACAACATAAAGCGAATATTAAGGAGATTAAATTAAAGAACGAGAGTCCGGTTGAATACTCTTAATCTTAGGTGAGCGTACCCACGAGAGACGTACATTCATACTTATGGAACCTCCACGGCCAAGCATTTTAATATTTTGAAAAGTCATATCTTTTACTTTTAAAAAAGACTATTTTCATCTCAAGGTAATTCGACATCAGGAGCTATCTTAATCATCATTTAGAACTCTAGTTATACGCATATTATCATTCCTTGTAAAACCAACTTAAAATATTACTCTGATAAAATAATAGTTCGTTCCTTACAAGTAGAAGTAATCAACAAGATCCGCGAAAATATACGACCTCGATATTTTTTAAACCAAAATATCATGTACTACATGCGATAAGGTATAATTGTCTTTATCATATGATTAGTTTGGATATAAATTAAACAAAAGCTTTTCAAAACCAAAACTTGCAAAACTCCCCTTTTCTATTTAAAAATCAATAGAATTCGGCATTGTAGCCGGGGCGTAATCATCGATACTTCGGAAGAAGAAAAGACCATTACTTCTATCTTTCGATGGGATAATGGTTAGTTTCTCAAAGTAGGAGTACTAGCGAAACTCCTCGAAAACACCCACCTAATTTTAATCTCATCATATAAAAGTTGTGCAAACACATAGAAAATCCAAATTAAACCATCAAAAGGTCATCATAGGTAGTAGGAATTACCTCACTGTTGCTTTGGACACTACAATCATCGCTCGTTGATTCATGTCTCTTCCCCATGAGGCATCGATTTGCCTCATCACTATCGCTTGAAGATGACCCGTTTGAACTTTCGGATGAAGAATCATCCCACGTTGCAGCCATCAAAACCTTCTTCTTTTCCCTTCCTTTATGTCGCTTCTCTTTTTTCTCTTTTAAGTACTTTGAGCATTGGCTTCTTATATGTCCGGTCTTCCTGCAGTGAAATCACTCGGGAGAAGGTCGCTCTTCATCGTCGTCGCTTGATTTTTCCTTTTTCTCCTTTTTGGAAGATGATCCTTTTCGAAAGTACTTGCGGAAGGTATTCCTCCTTTCTGGATTCTTCATGAACTTTGTGAATTTTTTCACAAAAAGACTTTCCTCGTCTTCTTCCTCGTTGTCATCCTCTTTCCTTAACTTTAGTGCCAAGGCTTTCTTCTTTGGCTCTTTGGTGTATTCTTCATCTTGGATTTTGAGTTCTACCTCATGGGTTTTGAGGTTCCCAATGAGGCTCTCAATCTGGAGCCGTCTTAGATCATGCGATTCCGAAATAGCTGTTACCTTTGGATTGAACTTTGGAGGGAGAGATCGAAGGACCTTCCTCACCAAGTCACCATTCTAGAAGGTTTTTTCAAGGATCTTTGAGGCGTTCATGATCTTGGTAAAACATTTGTACATCGAGTCAACGTCCTCTTCTGGATCCATTCTGAATCTTTCAAACTCCGACTCCAGTTGGAAGAGCTTTGAGTCTTTAACCAGAGAGGTACCTTCATGATTTAGTTCAAGCAAATTCCAAATGTCATAAGTAGTTTCACAAGCACAAACTCTATTAAATTCAGTCCTATCTAATGCGCAAAATAAGGCATTCATAGCTTTAGCATTATTTTGCATTTATTTTGGTCCCCATCATCCCATCTATCTTTAGGATTTTCCATGGTTACTTCTCCAACAACATAAGTAGGAGTAGTATACGGTGTTTCAACACTAGCCCAGACGTCTAGATCTAAATTTATTAGAAAATAACGCATTCGCATTCTCCAGTAGTTATAATCAGTTCCGGTGAAAAGTGGAGGTCTACTTATTCCTTGCCCTTCATGGAAAGCGAGATGACGGAGCGCCATTATTCCCGTTTGTTAGACCGTATTGGAATAACCTGCTCTGATAACACTTGTTGGATCTTGAGGCGCCCTTAGAGGGGGTGAATAAGGGTTTTAAAACTTTTGTTATATGATAAAATACTTGAAATGATAAGAGATTAAACAAACGATAAAACCACACAAAAAGAGGAGATTAAGTAATATAAATGAAAGACATGATTTTATTAACTTGAAATATAAGATTACAAAATTCGATTTCTTATGATGCTAGAAATCGTAGGCGATAAAGTAAAATATATTTTTTTGTTTTCTATACCGACTCTTCTCACAAAGAACTGGTTGGCTTTAGACGATCTCTCCCCAGATACGGCCTCAAGCCGCTCTAGCCCTTCTATCCTCAAAAAGGCCTCGAACACCCCCTAGATCTACTCCCTAGACCCAGTCGCCAACACGATGCGATTTCCTCCCTAAGTCCTACCCAGACCTAGTCGCCAACACGATGCGAATTCAATTCACTATTATAATAAAAAAGTTACAAATAAAATACAAAACACAAATCAAAACTCCCTATGAAGAATTCTGGAGATGGTGAGGGCTCGCTGAATATTCTCGAAGTCGAAGCGTGCATTCTTTAAGTTGAGTAAGCGTTGATCCGGTCCTCCTTAAATTCTTCTCTCAAATTTGTGTGGGAGATGATGGTCTGGAAAATACGGCCCTCTCCGAGTTTCTGTAATGCTGGAATAGGGCTCTCTTCAATCAGTAGTTGGAGAAGATGAAGTTCAACAATTAATAAGACTGATGGTTAACGCTGGCATTAAGGCTAATGCCTGGCGTTGACCCAGTATGGAATTGTTTTGATGGATCGGATCTTCAAAATGGGAAGGAGATTCTGCACTTTAGGAAACATCCATTTTAGGCAACCCTAACGCTAGCGTTGAGGCTAACACTGGCATTAGGTCAAATCATTCCTAAAGTTCCCCTACAATCACGGTTGCTTCCCTCCTTGCCATAATCATCGAGCAAGACCTATAGGTGTTATTGATAGTTAACCTGGTGAATAGGTTTCTTTGCTTTTTCTATTTATAATTAGTTGTTTTAGTCGTTTAAACAAAGTAGAAGAAAACACACAAAAGCACACAACTATTTAAAGTGGTTTCCCAAGGTCTGGGTACATCCACTTTCCCTCTACACCTTTCTAACAGTACGTTAGACAAGGAAATATCCTTCAATAACTCAGCTCATTGAGCTTACAACACAAATCCCTCAAGATTTCTCAGGATTCTCCAAAACCCTACCACAGGCCAGCAGCCCTACACTCAGGCCTAGCAAGAAGCCCTGCCTCAGGGTCCTCCAACTCATACAGCTCAGAAACTCTCCAAGTTCCTACCTCGGACTTATCTCAAGTCCTACCTCAGATTTCCACTGAAATCCTACAGCTCATGCTGGGAGTACAACCCTAGAATCTCAGGCACACATGCCCTACATCTCAGGCACAAAGGACATACAACTCAAGTTGATCAACAGCCCTACCAGCTCAGGCACAAAGGCCCTACAACTCTGAACAATAAGGTTCTTACAGAAATTGATGATTCTAGTATTACAACAGAAGATTATTTAAATAAACCTTCAGCTTGATTCATCCATTCTAGTCCTTGCTCCACCTGATCTTCTTCTTGAGTAGAAGGAGGACGATCAGTTGTAGTCCTTGCTCCCAACAATCTCCCTCTATTTGAAGAAGGCAGAGCATACAACAATGTTAAGATACATTAACACAATAAAACATATCATGACATTTTGAGATAGCAGAATAAGCAGTCATGAAAACATAACAAATTCATTATTAACAAGTATAGGCAACACACATCATAAATTGAGCTTAACAGAAAATTTTGCCTATTACCAAAAGTTTCAGATATCAAATGGAAGACCAATTTAATTAGCAATAAAATGTCTACAGAGAATATTACAATTATCAGTGCACCATTTTATCTAAGGAAAATTAAACAAATGTTCAGATTTTTCTTTTCTTGGAAGCACAAGAGCTTTCAGCTTGGTCTTCAGCAGCAGACTTTGCAGTAGGAGCAGTAGTAGCCATCTCAGCAATATCCTTCTTGTTCCTTTGCCTTTTGAAGTATATGAAGGGCTTTGGATAGTACTTGGATGGCATCCTTTTAGGATTAACTCTATTCACAAGATTTTCTTTGAATGTTCTTTCCCTTAGGGAATTTCTTTCCAAATGCTTTACACATTCCTCTCTGAGTAGATGTTATCGATATTTTTGCACAGCTGTCCATGGTTTAGCCAAGCATTAATGATAATCTGCTTTGAATAATCACTCTGATATTCATAATCTGGATCTCTAGCTTGATCAGCTCTATTCTTAGCCATGAATTCTTCAGCCAGCATCACTCCTTCTCTTTTCCTTCTAGTCGAAAGCTATGCATCCTGTGCAACCCTTGCTTAAGCTTGGAAGTCCAGGTCTTCTGGTCTTGATCTGTCCAGGAGAGGAAGATTGAGTGCAATCCTTGTTTCTTGAAGAACCTTAAGAGCTTGCTCAGCATTGTTCCCCTCCCCCTTTCTGGCTTCTTCAAATATCTTCTTTTAAAGATCTTGATAATTTGTTATCATTGAGCCACACAAGGTTTGAAAAGCATTTTCTAAATCAGATTTAAGATCTTCTTTCATCTTCGCAGCTTCTCCTAACGCAGTTGTTGTTTTGGTTCACACATATTCTTCAATATGATTTGAAGCTTTCTCTATCGCCTCATCAGTCTTGCTGACATAGTTCTTGACATAACCCATGTCTTGTTCTGAAAGTTTGAGACTTTTGTCCATAGATGTCAAGATAGTGCCATGAGTCATTACTGTGCTTACTACCAATTCAAACCACTTGGTCATCTGACTGTTTAGATGGGTTGTGTCTTCCTTTATAACCTTGATTTTAGCTAACACCTCAGCTTTCACATCTGAAATTGATTTGTCTATGTAATCCTTGATTGAAGATATTTGACCATCAAGCAGCGACTTGATTGAACTAGGAAAATGTTCATCTGAATATATAGAGGTTGAGGTTTGTTGTTCAAAAATTAAAGGTTGCTCGAAATTTTTTGGCAGAACTGTAGATATGCTTCTCTCTTGATTCTCAAGACCATCACACTCAATTAGAGTGGATGTATCAGCTGTTGGGGTGGATAGAACCATCTTATCCTGAGAAGGGTATGCTCCCCTTCAACTGTAGCATTATCCATTACAGAATCATCTACACTTCTACTGAGTACATCTTCTTCATGCATATTCTTTTGACCTTCAGCAACAGTTGATAGAACTTGCTCCCCCTCAGAAGGTGCATCCACCTTGTCTTGATTTGTTGAATCTAAGAGTTCTAGGGGATCATCAGGAATTACACTAATCCTTCTTTCAATGTTAGAGATGATCTTATCAATTTTACTATGTAAATTAGCAGAATAATCCAACTGCTCCTCATCATTTCCTTCTAAAGCAGCAGGCACATTCTGTGCATCATCATCAAGTGGTAAATCCAGGAGATTGGAAGCATCAGTCTTGTCTTTAACATTATCTTCTCCATCATGCTCCTCTTTATCTTGAATGTTGTCTGATATAAGATAAACATCAGTAGAAACATCTTCTGCTAGGTTTGCAGATTCTGAGTCAAAACTGACTATCCTTGCATTCTTAGGTCCTTTGATTAACCTTTTTCTCTTTTCTTTTATCTCAGTTGGTTGACTCATTGGAAGCACCCTTGTGAATTTATCCAATGCCTTGATATCCATCCTCTTCAGATAATGAATCATTGAACCTTTTGAACTGTCAAATAGTTCAAGATAGGTGTTCAAGAGGTAAAGAGATATTAATCTTCCCAGATTTGGGGCTAGGAGACATTCTTTAATTTTTTGAAAAATCACATTAGCCCAGGATCTCTTTTTCTGCAGAATAATCCTTATTATTAACTCAAACATATGCTTGGAGATTGTGTCATGTGATCCTGGTTTGTAGAGAATTGATTTCCCAACAATGTCAGCCAAGAGCTTTCCTCTTTGGTTGAAGTTTTTTCCTTTTCAGTGAGCTTGTCTTAGCATTACTGTACCCACACCATTTCAGTGCCTTGCCATTGTCATTTTCAGAAATTTCATCTTCATCATTATTGGATGAAGACAAATGTAAAGCTTTCTCCAACTTCCTTGGGGTTATCTTTATCTTTTCACTTCCAATCTTAGATTTCAGAGAAGACTTGGAAGAAGACAACTTGACATTGTTGTAGAATTCCAGAACTTCAGTTCTGAGAATTTTAGATGGTTCAGATAGTAGATATTCTAGTTTTTGGGCATCTAATAGATGTATTACTTCCTTGATTTCTGATGGGGCATGTTGAAATCCATTTCTGACAATCTCATAACCTTCCATATGATCTTTTGCATTCTTTGGCGCCATTACTTCAGAAAGATGAGTCACTGAGATGGGGGGAAGGAGAGTTTGTCTCGCCGGCTAGATTAGGTTTAGGGTTTATAAAAGTTTAATTAACATTGATATATTTATAGGGATTGAGTTTAAGTTTTCCCTAGAGAGTGATGTTGATTTGACTTGTTAATTTTTAATTGATTTAATTAACACGGCCTGTCTCAGTGAATCCACTGAGACAGAGTGATAAACTGCTGGGACGGGATAATAAACTGCTGGGACAGGGTATTATCAACCGTTGAGACCATCTCAGCTGTCTCAGCGGTTCAGCAGAAACTTTCTCAGTTGTTTCATCTGAACACACTGCCTAGCAGTGAACTATTTAAGTAGGATTATTTGTAGACCTTTCATGCCACTAAGTGTTTAAGTAGCAGCCATGTTCTAGCAAGGTTAAGGTATAAATAAAACATATGAAGAACCAAATGAATTGTAAATGACTTTTCAACATTTAACATTCCTAACTCAATTATAAAGAAATTAAATTTAGCCTTATTTAATGGCTTTGTAAGGATATCAACAACTTGATTGTCAGTGGAGACATATTCAAGGCAGATATCTTCACTCTACATGCTCCCTAATGAAATGATATCTACTTTCTATGTTCTTAGTCCTGCTATGAGAAACAGGATTCTTAGCAATAGAAATTGCGCTGGATGAGTCACAATATAATGGAGAATGACTTATCTTGAGGTTTAGTCCTCTAGCTGGTGTTGAATCCATAGTAGCTGTGCACATCAGCTTCTTGCATCAATATATTTAGACTCAGCCTTAGATATGGCCACACTGGTCTGCTTCTTACTGCTCCATGAAATCAATCTTCTGCCTAGGAATTGACATGTCCCACTTGTACTCTTCCTATCTTTCTTGCAACCTACAAAGACAGCATCTTAAAAACCTATCAGCTCAAAATCATTGTTTCTAGGATACCAAAGGCCAAGATGTTGGCTGCCCTTAAGGTATCTAAAACTCCTCTTAGCAACTAAGTAGTGAGATCCATTAGGTCATGCTTGATACCTAGCACATACACATATTGCATACATATATCTTGTCTACTAGCAGTTAGATATAACAAGGATCCAATAATACATATGTACATGGATTCATCAAAGGGTTTCCCTTCTCATCCTTGTCCAGGGAAATGTTGGACCCCATGGGAGTTTTCATGGTGGAAGCTGATTCCATCCCAAATTTCTTAATAAGCTCCATAGTGTACTTAGTCTGAGAGATAAATATACCATCATCAAATTGTTTCACTTGGAGGCCTAAAAAGTACTTGAGCTCTCCCACACTGCTCATTTCAAAATCCCCCTGCATAAGATTGGCAAACCTTTTGCAAAGGTTGTCAACAGTAGACCCAAAAATTATGTCATCCACATAAATTTGGACTAGGAGACACTTGCCATTTGTTTCCCTAAGAAACAATGTACTATCTATCTTTCCCCTCAAGAACTTGTTCTTATGAGAAATCTAGACAAGGTCTCATACCAAGCCATAAGGGCTTGCTTTAGACCATATAAAGCTTTCTTAAGTAAATAAACATAATAAGAAAGAGTTGGATGAACAAAACATGAGGGCTGCTCCACATATACTTCTTCCTTCATATTTCCATTTAGGAATGCATACTTGACATCCATTTGGTAGACTTTGAAACCCATGTGGGTAGCATAGGCAAGGAATAATCTTCTTGCTTATACCCTTGGCTACCAATCTTGTCTTGTTCTTGATGATGACACCATGCTCATCTAGCTTATTCCTGTAAATCCACTTTGTGCCAATAATGTTGTGTCCTTGTGATTTTGGCACCAACTTCCATACCTTGCATCTCTTGAATTAATGTAATTCCTCTTGCATGGCATGTATCCAGAAAGTGTCTTAGTTGGCTTCCTCAAACTTCTTTGGCTCAACCTGAGATAAGAAGCTCGGGAATATGGCTTCATTGTGAGCCCTGCTCCTTGTGATCACACCTTGGTGTTCATCTCCAATGATCAGATTTCTTGGATGATCCCTCAGATGTCTAGTTGCTACATGCAATTTGTCACCACCATGCTGGACTTCTTCTGCAGCAACTGGTTCTTCAGCAGTCTGATCATCTTCAGCTTGAATTGTTTCACTATTGATTATTTCAATCTCTAAATTAATCCTGGTAGACCTGGGTCTGTCTTGTATAGACAGCTCTTGCAACTTCTGATCATTTCCTGCCAAGGGAGGAGTGTTGGACCAGCCCTTATAAAGTATGCTAGTCTCATCAAAAACAACATGCATTGATTCCTCAACTACATGAGTCTTCTTGTTGAATACTCTATAGGCTCTACTATGTGAGCTATATCCAACAAGAACACCAACATTGCATTTTTCAGCAAACTTTGTAAGTTGAGTTTTTCCATTATTTAAAATGTAACATTTGCAACCAAAGATTCTAAAATATAAAATAGTTGGTTATTTTCCCTTCAGAATTTCATAGGGGGTTTTCCCATGGGCCTTATTGATGGATGCTCTATTCATAACATAACAAGTTGTATTGACTGTCTCAGCCCAGAAATATTCTGGGAGTGAGGAGTCACTAAGTAATTTTTTGCCAACCTCAACTAAGGTCATATTCCTTCTTGCAGCCACTCAATTTTGTTGTGGAGTTCTGGGAGAGGAAAACTCTTAGGTGATACCAAATTCTTGACAAAGTTTTGTCATGGCAACAGATTGAAACTATGTACCATGGTCAGTTCTAGTTTTGGCCACAATACATTGTAATTCAATCTGAATTGTCTTGACATAGTTTATAAAGATATCTAGAGTATCAGACTTCTTCTTAAGGAAGAATACCCATGTATATTTTGAGTGATTATCAACAACCACAAGAGTATACAACCTCCCACCTAGGCTCTGAATGGGCAAATGATGAAACAAATCCATATGCAACAGATATAGACATCTTTCAGTGTCTTTGGAGCCAATACTCTTAAAGGTGGCCCTAGTTTGCTTACCCACTTGGCATGCATGACAGGGACCACTCTTAACACATTTTAAATTTGGACTTTTTCTTACTAGGTTTTTCGAAAATAATTTATACATTGTCTTATAGTTAGTGTGGGCAATTCTCTTGTGCTATTGAACATAAAGTGACTCACTCTCATTAGCTACAAGACACACAGGAGATGATGAACTATTGCAAATAAAATCTAAGCAATAAACATTCCCACTCCAAGTGCCTGAAAGAATGACCTCTAAGTCAATTGACTTTTTGATCAAGGACTTGTCATTGTGGAATTCAATGACATTGCCCAAGTCGCATAGTTGACTTATGCTAACAAGGTTGTGTCGCAACCCTTCAACATAAGCTACCCTTGTTATTGAAACCATGTTATTGTTAATCATACCATAGCCTCTTATGACACCTCTGTTAGATCCTCCAAAGATCACCTTTGGACCATTCTGTAATGGAGTGTACTCTTTAAGTAAGCTCCTTGTTCCAGTCATGTGTTTGGAACATCCACTGTCCAAGTATCATATCTGATCTAGAAGGGTACTTGAACTAACCTACAAGGTAGAATTTACTTAGCCTTAGGTACCCAATTTATTTTGGGTCCTAGGTCCTGGTTAGCAGCAAACAAAAATTTTCTTGAAGGGTTATGCTTGGCTGGAGTGCCTCTCCTTGCATTTGGCATATTGGGGTTATGCCAACAATCTATTGCAAAGTAACCCACTTTGCCACAACACCAACACTCGTGAATGTTGTATCTTCTTTTCTGAACAGATTTGGAAGTGGAAACTTCAGGGTTTTTGTTCAGCAAAGAGGACAGCTGCATTCTCTTATTCATGTCAGCAATCACTTGGCATGTTGCATGTCTATAATTGGTCTTTGTAGACATTATCTGATTGACATCAGCTGATCTTAGTTTTGTACCTAAGCATGAGTTGATGGCATTAGATACTGCACTGTTAGATTTTTATAATAGGCCTGATAGGAGCCATGGGTTTTGCTGGAATGGATTTGGAAGAAGAGGCTTCCTTTATCTTGAGTGAAGAGGATGGGGTACCAAACACAAATGGTCCATGATGGGCCATCTGGATTTCCTCATGAGGCGCCTTTAAGGCAGTCAAGCCCATCCCCTTTCTTCCATTATAGTCTTGAGTAATGTTGCTCTTGCTATTGGATCTTCCATTCAACAAGTGACCATAGATGCTTTCTTGGTCATACTTATTGGATGGCAATAAGACTTTCACAAAGGAAGTCTTAGGCTCTATTTGAGCCTTGTCTTTTCTCTTAATGCTAGCAGCTGTTGCCTCCTTATTGAATTCCAATCCCCTTTTATTGTTTTGGGAGGAGAAGGAATCAATGATAGGCAGCACAGACTGTGGCTTGGAAAACTGAGCCATTAGCTTCCTCTCCTTGAGGAGCTTTTCTTCAAGATCCTTGATGATCTTGATTTTCTGCCTTATGGTGCTTACTTGGATGATTGTAATTCCTTTGAGCTGGCTAATCTCTCTACTCATCTGAGCTAGCTGGGTAGCAGACTCAGAACTTTTAGATTTTGCCTGCTGGAGGGAAGCAATCCCCACAACCTGCTTCTTGGCTAGCTTCTTGCTCATTTTCAGAGCTTCCAAGAGGGCACCATATTTGTCAATCAATTGATTGGCATCAACCTAAGATTCTGAACCAATTTCATCAACAGATGAAGATGTTTTAGATTCAGAACTAGTCTCATAATCAGTAAAAGATATGGAGAGAATTAATACCTTTTTAGGATCAGAATCATCCTGACTGCCTTCTCCTTCAGATATGACCATCAAGACATAGCAGTCATTGACATCTTCATCCTCCTCAGTTTCACTATCTGAAAGTGGCAGAGGGGCCCTGATGCCTATCCTTGCAGCTGGAAATTCTTCATCCTCAAAAGAAGCAAACAGCCTTATGTAGGCATCTTCATCTTCATCAGAATCTGAATATGATGAGTCAAATTGACTCCAGCTTCTTTTTTCCTTTGCCAGGAATGACTTTTCACCTTTCCTGTCCTTATGGTGATGATGCTTCTTCTCACCTTTCTCCTTTCTCTTGACTGGACAATTAGCTATAACATGTCAGGTTTGCTGCAGCAATAGCAAACAATATTATTTGAAATATGTTTACTGGGTTTAGATTCATACATTTCTCCCTTGGGGTGCATCCTCCCAGTCTTGCTATAATCCTTCTTGGGATGTGAAGAGGAGGAAGGTTTGTTCTTGTACAGCTTCCTCTTCATCAAATTATTGAAATGCCTGGAGAAGGCAGCAAACTCCCCATCTGACAAGTTGATCGCAGATGTGCGTGGCTCAGAACTTTCTGAGTCAGCGGGCCTTCTTGGAGGAGAGAGAATTCTCTCCTTGCTCTTCTTAGAGCCCTCAGCTTTGAGAGGCATTGATCTCTCCTTGGCTTGAGTTCTGTTGGTGGTTTCCTCCTCCTTCCTTGTAGATAGTTGCATCTCATATGAGAGCAGCTTTCCAAAAAGAGTATGGGGAGGAATCTAAGCAAGCTTGGCCCCTTCCCTGATGGCACAGATCTGTGTGTCTCAGTCTCTAGTTTGAGATCTTAGGAACATGTCATTCAGCTCATAATTGTTGAAGACCCTCCCATAGTTCTTCAGCTCATTGACCACCCTAAAAAACCTTTCATAGCAAATAGCTATGCTTTCCAGGTTGTGCTACCTGAAGGCTTTATACTCCTGGTTGAGGAGGGATTTCCTATCATCCCTCACTTCTATAGTACCTTCCATATACACAATAAGTGTATCCCACGTTTCCTTGGCAGTTTCATAACGCACCAAGTATTGGGAGGTGGAATCATCAATTGCACTTATTATTATATTTTGAGCTCATTAATCCATAGTAGCAAGAGCAATTTTATCCTTAGTCATTTCAGTATAATTCTTGGGCACTTAATGAGTTGGATCTATGGTGGAGGACTTTAAGAAGACAAAAGGACCATCCTTTACAGTGATGTAAATCCTAGGGTCTGAGGCTTCCATAAATAGCCTAACGTTTTGCTTCCATATGCCAAAGGACTCCTTTTTGCATATGGGAAGCTTCATGGAGCTCATCTCCTTATGAACTCCAGAGGCAGCCATTGGATGCAGTAGTAGACTACTCCTTGTAGGATCTGGTCAGACTGTTAAGACCTTTTTGACCAACCTACCTCTGATACCACTTGATAGTTAACCTGGTAGTGGTCTAACTCACCTAGAGGGGGCGAATAGGTTTCTTTCTACTTATAATTAGCTATTTTAGTTGTTTAAGCAAAGTAGAAGAAAACACACAAAAGCACACAACTATTTATAGTGGTTCCCCAAGGTTTGGGTACATCCACTTTCCCTCTACACCTTTCTAACAATATGTTAGACAAGGCAATCTCCTTCAATAAATTGGCTCATTGAGCTTACAACACAAATCCCTCAAGATTTATAAAGTTTTCTCCAAAACCCTACCTCAGGCCAGCAGCCCTACACTCAGGCCTATCAAGAAGCCCTACCTCAGATCCTTCAACTCCTACAGCTCAGAAACCCTCCAAGTTTCCTACCTCAGACTTATCTCAAGTCCTACCTCAGATTTCCACTAAAATCCTACAGCTCGAGCTGGGAGTACAACCCTACAAACTCAGACACACAGGCCCTACAGCTCAGGCACAAATGCCCAACAACTTAGGCTGATCAACAGCCTTACCATATCAGGCACAAAGGCCCTACAACTCTGAACAATGATGTTCTTATAGAAATTGATGATTCTAGTCTTATAACAGAAGATTATTTAAATAAACCTTCAGCTTGAATCTTCTGTTGTAGAGCACAGTAGATGTTATCTTGAAGCAGGGCTGGATAGCAGCAACTACAGTCCTTGCTCCACCTGATCTTCTTCAGTAGAAGGAGGAAGATCAACTTGTTCTGCTGAAACAAATTAGCAGGACCAAACTATCTCTCTTGGATTTATCTGCTTACAACTTGAGAGAGAGAGCTTCACAGGAAGAAGGTGATGATCTTCAGCACAAGTTCAGCAATGTTTGTCCCAAAAAATTAGTATTGTTCCATTGACCTAGCCATCTCCTTTATACCTCTAGCAATCTTCAACGACTATAAGGAATGCCTTGTCACAGTATGGACAAGAATAGAAAAGCTTATCTTGCTTTCTTGTCACTTCCACAAAAATAGATCCCACCAGAATAACATTCATATTTGAATTTGTCTCAGTGGCAGAAATAAACTCTGTCTCAGCAGATCCGCTGAGGCAGGTAGCCTTCTCAGTGGTTTACTCCATATATTGCACAGCTGAGACAGACTTCTTCTCAGCGGCAATACAGCTGAGTCTCAGTTGTCTCAACGGTTGTTGACTGTGAAATACATAGAACTATTCCAAGGTTTGGAATGACTTAAGCCTGTACTTAATATGAAATAAAATGTCTTATCAAATACAATATGCACTTAGCATCGTATGTGATGCATCTTCAAATCCAAGGAACATTAAAGGGCAATATTCCCAACAGTTATAATAAGAGTTATCTCAAAATTGAGGAGTCGGTGCATGTAGTGTTTGATGAGACTAACATGTTTTTCAAAGGTAAGGAAACTTCCACCAATGTCATCTTGCAGGAAGAAGACCAGTTGGCTGATCAAGTTGAAAGGATCAGCATCACAGATTACTCATCAGGTTGCCAGGACAAAGGAAAACAGCCAACTGATAATGAATCAGATGAAGACTGATAACTCTATTTTAATCTTAGTTTTTAGTTAGTTTGTAATTTAATAATCAATCAATATTTTCTAAATTATTAAAATTTTCTCCTTAATTTATTTATTTTTCTTTCTCAGGTAATCTGGGATGCTGATAGCATTTTTGGGCTCACTGTATTAATCAGGAGAAAATTTGTGACTGTTTTGGGAAATTGTCAAGTACATGCCCCAGAGACACAGGCGTGACAAGGGGGCGTGACCACAACCATGGGCCATGCCTGATAATAGTGTCAAAAAGCAAAGTACACGTCAGATTATTATTACACGCCCCCAAGTCACGTGCGTGACTAGGGCGCGTGACCATTATCACTGGTCGTGATCTCCTCTTGTGTCGGGAACCTTGTCACGTCAGATTATAATTACACGCCCCTCAGTCACGGGTGTGACCTCTTCTAAACTGCCAAATTAACTCCAGCTCAGGCTGTTTCCCGCAGTTTGCAGATCAAGCCGAGACATGCCCTAGGTCACGGGCGTGACCTAGGACAGATTTATAAATTTTGGCAGTTTTCCTCACAAACGTTCCCGGGTATTCAAGACACCGTTTCCGCATATTACACGCCCTAGGTCACGGGCGTGACCTAGGGGCTTGTCTCCCCAACGTTTTCAGCTATAAATTGTTTCCATGTTCAGATGCCAAGGGGGGATTTTGGAGTCCATTTTCTGTAATTCTGCACTGTTTTATTGTAGTTCTCATTTCAAGTTGTTACTTTTGAATTTTATTTCAAGTTGTAATTCTCGTTCAAGCAATTTCAATTTAAGTACTTTTCTTTTACCAATCATGTCTCTCTCGTTTGTCATATGTATTTCTTATATCATGATGAGTAGCTAAATTCCAATTAGCACTTGATCATGAGGAACTTTGGAATAAAATAAACTTTGTTTTGTTCTTATAAAAATTAGCAAGCTTCCTATATTATTTCGCTTTGATTTATCTTTGAATTTAATTGCTTCAAATTCATATGTCGTGAATATGATTCTCGATCTAAGATCCGTATGCTAGTGATCGAGAGATCCATGCGAATGAGGAGATCACTCAAAGATAAAAAAGAGTTTCATGCACTCCTCGAGAGAGGGTGATATAAATCATTCGGACTGGAATCAAATCCAGTGGAAGGGTTCACCGCCTAAAGCAAGCTTAGGGGTTTCGACTGGTTGAGGGGTCTTAATCGATCAACCTAAGGTTAGTTGATAGTTCTCTCGAGAGAGGTTCTATCATATTTTGGGAACCTCCACGGTCGAAGTAAATAATTTAGAAGTTTGCAGTTTATTCCTTAAAGAAGTTTATTTTAGTCCAAAGGGATTCTAGATCAAGTGCTAACTCTCTAATCATCAAATTTCTCTTTAACCCAAGTCGTTTATTTTCTTCGCTTCTCAAATCAAAAATTTCCGTTAGATAAAATAACAACTCTATTTTGTGAGTACATGTACTCGACAGCCCCGAGTCTAATATGAAACTTGATCCTATACTTTAAAATGATAGGTATACTTGCCTTATCGGTTTATTGTTGGAATTGCGCTTCAGCAAAACAATAAAGAAAATTACCCATCAAGTTTTTGGCGCCGTTGTCGGGGAGTAATTTTTGTCAATATTTTGAAAGCAAAGTTCTGTTAATTTTATCATTTTTAATTTTGCTTTATTGCTTAAAATTTTACTTTAAATTTTTATAATTAAAATTTCTTGCGAAAGGGTTGTGCTGGGTTCTTATCCCACAAGACCGCCTAGTACCTTGCGAACCCGTCATTGGGTAGTCCTTGGGAAATCCGGGAAATTTTATTTTATAAATTTTTAATTATAAAATTTTTTGCTCTTTCTTTTTGGTGTATGACCCGAAGGAATCCGTCAGATCTTCTTGAATTGGATTCGGAAATCGAGCAAACCATTTGGCAACGCTTAAGAATCCAACGACCAAATTCTCAAGATCCGATTGAGGAATCCATAAGCGACACTTCTTTTCTGAATACAATTTCTTCTTCTTCTTCTCCCTCCTCTTCTTCTTCTAATATGGGTGATCCAAATCAGGATGCGGTTGCAGAATGCACTATGTCCTATTATGCCCAACCTAACCTGGGCGATTCCCCTTCTAGTATTATTCAACCAGCTATAGCGAACAATAATTTTGAATTGAAGCCGAGCAGCATTCAAATGGTACTACAATATGTACAATTTGATGGGCTTCAAGATGAGGATCCCAACGGGCATATTTTTTGTTTTCTAGAAATATGCGATACTTTCAAAATTAATGGGGTATCCAATGACGCAATAAGGCTTCGCCTTTTTCCTTTCACCCTGAGCAATAAGCCTAAGCAGTGGCTAAATTCTCTTCCTAGAGGATCTATCACCACATGGGCTCAAATGACGGAACAATTTCTTACGAAATATTTTCCGCCCGCTAAATCAGCTCAATTGCGTAAGGATATCATTTATTTCTCCCAAGTTGAATCGGAAACGTTTTATGATACTTGGGAGCGCTTTAAGGAATTTTTTTGTCGATGCCCCCATCATGCAATCCCCGATTGGTTGCAAATTTAGATATTCTATAATGGCCTAAATCTCCAAATGCGTCAAATGATTGACGCCACCGCCGGTGGTACCTTAAATAACAAAACACCGGCGAGCACGTAAGAGCTTTTAGAGGGTATGGCCATGAATATGTATCAATGGAGTACACCTCGGTCGTGCCCAAATAAACTGGCTGGGATATATAAAGTTAATACAGTTTCAAATTTATTTGTCCAGGTTGAGCTTTTAAATAGAAAAATAGAAGAGATGACTGCTTCCTCTTCTACACCTACCTGGGTATCCCCCTCCACCATTGTCGAACATGTGGATTACATGAGTAATCTGAATCAGCCAACCTTTAGTTTGGGTAACACTCATTATGGTAACACATATCACCCGGGTTTTAGGAACCACCCAAATTTCTCTTGGAGTAATCCAGGGAATGCGGCACAACCACCCAACACAACTCGACCTGGTTTTCCTCCACCACTAGCTCCAACAGCTCCCTCTATTGAGGAAGTGTTCACCAAATATGTAGCAAGTAACGAGGCAAATATCCAGAATCTTACCGGATCTGTTCGCAATTTGGAGAATCAAATTGGGCAAATTGCAAAGATGCTCTCTGATCGTCAACAGGGAGCACTACCAGGCAATACGGAGCCCAACTCAAAGGAGCAAGCAAAGGCTATCACATTACAGAACGGGAAGGAGGTAACTACCCCTTCAAAATTGGTTGATCCGGAGGTAACAATTTCACCATCTTCTCCTCCTCCTCAAGCTTTAACGTAAAATAAAATTAAGAAATTTCAACCACCACTTCCCTATCCGTCTAAATTAAAGAAAGATCGAATGGATGAGCATTACGAAAAAAATTTAGACATGTTTAAATAGATTCATATTAATCTACCATTTTGCGAAGCCATTGCACAAATGTCGAAGTATGTTAAATACCTCAAAGATCTTTTATCAGATAAAAAGAAACTTGAGGATATTTCTACAGTTCAATTGAACGTGGAATGCTCGGCAGTTTTACTTAATAAATTGCCTAAGAAATTAACCGATCTGGGTAGTTTCTCAATTCCATGTTTATTTGGCAATTTCTTAGTAAAATATGTGTTGACCGATCTAGGCGCCTCTATAAATTTGATGTTGTTGGATCTGTAGGCGCCCTTAGAGGGGGGGGGGTGAATAAGGGTTTTAAAAACTTTGAACTTTAATAGAAAACTTTTGATATTTTGGTCGAAGTGCGTTAAATCAAAAGTAAAGAGACAATGAAATTAGAAATGAAATCAATTTTATTAAACAAGAAAAGGCATGATTATCATTTATAAAATTGATTACAAAATTTGATTTCAATGACGCTAGAAATCGAAGCGAAAAATATGAAAACCCTTATTGTTTTCTATACCGACTCGTATCCCCACGAACCGGTGGCTTTAGCCGATCTCTCCACAGATACGGCCTCAAGCCGCTCTAGCCAATCTATCACCAGAAAGGCCTCGAGCACCCCCTAGATCTACTCCTTAGACCCAGTCACCAACACGAGGCGAATTCCTCCCTATGTCCTACCTAGACCTAGTCGTCGTGTGGCGAATTCACGAACTGATTACAATGATAAAGTATAAGCGTTACAAGATAAGATAATGGAAAAAACTCCCCTCTAGGTAGAACCCTTTATGTAGATGTCATTTTGCTTGCAAAGGTTCGATCATTGTGGCTTGAGAGTCTTTCTCTTTGATGTTCTTGAGATCCTTGGATGTCTCCAATTGATTAGATATTGTTGCAGCGAGAACACTCCATGCGTATGTTGAGAGAAGGCTTCTTGATCGCCGTTTTGATAGTCTTCAATCCTTGCGCATGATTTTCTTTTGATCCCCTCTGAAGAACTCTCTCTCTTTTGATGAGTAGGAAACACCCCTCATTTTTCTCTAGATGGCTAGGGCTTTCAGCCCTCAAAAATTTCGTACAAATCCGTCAAAGGAAACTCATTTTCGGGCTGTTTTAAATAAAGGTTTGCTGTCCAGGAAAGCTAGCATCGGCGGTAGTGCTATAGCTGGGCGGTAGCAGCAGTGAGCAGTTTCCTTCCTTCTATTCTCATCAATTTCATGGGTTTGGCTTCTATCTTTGGAAATACATTATTCCCCACGAAAATATGATATATTCTTGCCTTCATAATGATATTGCATGCTCCTTTTGGTTTCTTAATTAAATCTCGATTGATTGGAGTTTCCAAATCATGATTAATCAAATCTTAATTGATTTGAGTTTCCAAATCTTGATTGATTGGTTTCATAATGATATTGCATACTCTTGATTGATTATTCCTTCCAGCGAGATCTCCTTCCTCATTTGCTCCTCAATCAGCATCATGATGGTGGGACATCCAAAAGTTACCGCCGGGCGTTAGCATTAACGCGCCGCGATAGTACTTGCCAAAATAGTGTCCCGTCGACATTCCTTTTTCTCCACTGTTTCCTTCTCATCAATTGTTTATATTTATGCTAGCGCCAGCGGTAGTGCTAACGCACCGCGGTAGAGCACATCTCTTTTCGTCGGACGCATCTTAGTCGAACTGCCACACATTTCGTCGAGCGCTGCTTTCATTTCGTTGAACGAACACTAGCGCCGTCGGTAGTGCAAATGCTCCACGGTAAATCATGCATTTCGTCGAGCGCCACGGTAGAGCATGCAGTTCGTCGATCGCCATTTCGTCGAACGCCAGTTCGTCAAACGCAGTTTCCATATCGTCGAACGAATACTACCGTCAGCGGTAGTTCTAACGCGCCGCGGTAACAACAGATAATCATCCTGATGTCGCTTCGACGCCTTTCTTTTTCACACTCCTTTGGGGATTGAATGTTGAAGATCCTGCACACTATACACACAATGCAAGTATGATCAAATACAATATCATTTGTTATTGTCAAACCAAGAGATGCGGAAAGCATGATCCAACAAACTCCCACTTTTGATAATAACAAATCCCTTTAGAATGAAATAGTTCAAAAGATAGGAATTGTGTTTATTAAAAAGGATAAGCATGAAATTTAAGACATGTGCATATGCTCCCCCTAAATGAATGCTCCCCCTAAGTGAATGCTCCCCCTACAACAAAAAACTTCCTATGAACTTGACTCCCCAAACATGTGAATTTCTTTCTAATTTATTCTCCCCCTTTTGGTATTATCAAAAGAGGCTGGAGAGAAACTCAAACATTAAAGTGTGCAATAAATGTGTAGAGAGGGAAAGAACATGATAAAGAGTTAAACGCTTAGGGAAAAATACCATATATATAGGAGTGAAAAAAGAATGTGAAGAAATTGTCATAAAGAAACCACTTGTTGGGAAAACGTATTCATGATCGAGCGCACAAGTAGTAAAGAGGTGGAAAGCATGAAGAAATATATTTTTGAAGTGAACATCTATATAGGAATGGTGAAGCATAGTAGATGATTAAGAGTTTTAGATATAACAAAAATAGATGTTGTAGCAATTTAAGTACCCAAAGGATTTTGCTTTATAAGAGTTTTAAGCATAAAAAGGTAATGATTTCCAAGTAACCCATCTACCCAGACAATATGTCTACACCCTAGCCGCGTACTAAGTGACGGATGGGCATAAGGAGCTGCATACAAGTCATAGGTTGGGGTGTTAGTCCCATATGCAAACACTAGACAAAACTTAACCTAGCACTCTTTCCCCCAAGTGCCTTGCAAGGCCCCACTAGAACCCTCCCCGGTTAAGGACAAGACATGACTTAGAGATTAGGTTATCTAATGTCTACAACCCTATGCCCCCGCTATGGTGAGATACGAAGTCATGGATAATAATTATTGGAAATATTTAAGCATTTTAAATCTAATGATGAGTACATAGCCTATGGATTTATATTTTTATTTGAATTTTTTAAACAAACAACTCACATAGCTATTTTGAAATCCATTAATGAATCAGAGTTATTGCATTACAATATTTTCATGTTTAGAGGAGTGTTTTTAGCATACAAATTTTTATTGAAATAGATCGCAGTTTTTAGCATAAGAGTGATATATGTGTTAGAATAACCAATATAAATTTTACCAAGCAAGTCTACCATTTGTTGAAAAAAGGAATTTTGATATTTAAGACTTGATATAAGTATGAAAGCGCAAGGTAAAGATATATGGTGATGATGCGGAAGACTTATAGAAATACAAGAAAACATCTTTTTTGTAATCATGATTATTCATAAGAAGAAATATGAGTTAAATTCAAAAGGGAAGATGTTTTTGTAAATCATTTTTCATTTAAAATCTTTAATTTTGACAATAAAGTAACCAAGCATGAAATAATGTTTCCAAAAAGAAATTACTACAACGTTATATTAATTCACAAATTCAAAACATACAAAACATTGTAGAGAGCATGTTAGGTTATCTAGTGCATTTCATAAATAAAGAGTAGTATAGAATTTGCATTAGGATCCAATACTCATGAGAAGAAGTGTTATGGAAGATACTGATGTGCACATAAGTGTATTTTGAGTAGAGTAAACAAATGTTTTAATCAAAAATACAAGAAATATGTAAAGTAAAGAGCACAATAAAACACAAATAATTTTACTTCCACACACTTCAATGCACACAAAGATGTACAACTACCAAGGTGCTTTGCACACACAATGCTCATTAAGACTTATCAGGGTGCAAAGTAGTGATTGGGGGATCACATATTTTATTTTATTTTAATATTGATACTAGTGATCCGGTGTACTTAAGAGTAAGTGGTTTTTATTTTGAAAGAAAGATAAGGTTTGCACAAGACACTTTACTACTCTTTCCAAGGTGCTCAACCTCACGACGCTTATTAAGACTTATCTGGAGGTTCAAGCAGTGCTTGGTGGAGTTATCTTTGTCACTTTATTTTTTGATTTTTGTTTTGTACAAAGTTCTCCGAATACACTTGTTTTGCAAACCAATATAATTTATGAAAACATAACCACTTTTCTTCACTTTTAAAAGTGCAAATAAAGGTAGTGTAGGTAGGATACTTGTGAAATTTTAATTCATTGTACTATTACAAAACATACACAGGCATTCTTAGATTAAACACATATGTTGAAAATGCCAAAATAAGTGAGTGAATACATATCATTATCAAACATAAAACATTTACTCATACTTAGAGGCATGCTAAGCTTGGTTCTACACAACTTTTACAATATAATTTATGCACGAGTTTAGAAGTACCAAAGCATGATAAAGACAATGTGAAATTTTTCGAATCTTTATGAAGCAAGCAGGAGTTAGTCAACTTAGAGCTCACAAGCCAAACAACCAGAAGCAAGTGGAGGCAAACAAGTGATCTTTATTGATAGCAACTTCAAATTACAAGGCAAGGCATGCTTGGCGAGACATGATTTCGCCAGCACAAACACCAAAGAGAATAACAGAAATTGAAGATAACTTGAGACCGCGCGGTCTCCCTTGCGACCTCAGCAACTCGCCAAACCGCAACCCGCTGCCGATCTCAGAACAACACCAACCCGCTGATCCGACCGCACCCTTCCTTCCGAACTCCTGATTCTCCTGAACTCCAGCAACACAACTCCAAGCCGCAGACCGCCCGAACACTTTCAGAGCAAGAGGTGATTGTTGCTGCCCGCACTATCCGTAGAAGCTGCATAATAAGAGTTCAATCAGCAGACCGCCCGGTCACACAGATAGAGACCGCAGGAAAGAAGAGAACTCAGCTTACACTTGGTGTGTCTATTTTTTATTGCTGCCGATGGGTCCTATTTATAGGCGTGAGACCTGATCCAGTCACCACCCCATGAGATAGGATCACCACCCACCAGTCCGCGCGACCTGACCGATCACACCGCGCGATCAGCAATAGTACTCCTGCTTCATTTTGGTGAACTCGCCAGCATCAACATCAACTATGAGAGACCGCCACTCTCACAACAGATCGCGACTCCAAGGGAGATCGCCAGACCGCCCGAAGCTGTTCACCCCCTGTGTTCGTCCGAGACCGCGAACACAGCCAGTTCGCCATCAACTCGCGAACTCAAGTACGCATGTCGGTCTCCACCTGAGACCGCGGACAGCGTCCAGCTCGCATACTAATCTCCTCCTGAGACCGCGAACTGAGACCGCGCGACTAAGACCCTTAGTCCGCGAATACCAACAGGAAGCCCGGTCAGCTACCAGACCGCATCCTGGAAAACCTGGAACAAGCTGTGCGTTCACACCAGACCGCCACAGCCTTGAAGATAGCCCGCCATGCGGTCACGCATAGACCGCGCACACCTGAAGATGATCAACCCACCACGCGATCACAGACAGACCGCGCGGCCTTCACCTTCAGCCGCCTTGGACCCATACCAGCGATCAAGCCAGGAGACCGCAGTTAGGCTTAGACAAGCCATACCGTAGAGGCAGACCGCCAGGCTGTGCGATCACACCAGGACGTGCGATCACACCAGACCGCCCGACCTCCTCCCAGACCGCCTAGGTCCAAAAAACCCCTAACTTCCACTTCAACAATTTCAACACTCCCCCTTGAAGTGGAAAGTTGAAACTAGCCCCAGTAGGCTCCTTAGCCGTGTGAACGGCCCCTTCGCCAGCGCCTTTGTGAAGATGTCCGGCACGTTGTCTGCACTCCGCACATGCTCGGCCGAAAGAGATCCCTCCAGCACCTTCTCCCGTATGAAGTGATGCTCGATCTCGATATGCTTGGTCCTCGCATGACAAACTGGATTGGTAACCAGTTTGAGAGCACTCTCGTTGTCACTTCATAGCAGAGTCGGCTCCCGAACCTCCTTGTGGACGTCTCCCACCAACCTCCTAAGCCAGATGGCTTCCTGAGCTGCCAAGGCCGAAGCCTTGTATTCCGCTTCCGTAGTGGAGACCGATACGGAATCTTGCTTCTTGCTGCACCATGATATAGCTGTAGGGCCCGCCATAAAGACGAATCCAGATGTCGATTTCCGATCATCCGAATCTCCCACATAGTCAGCATCCATGTACCCGTGCACCTCAAAGACCGCATCTCTCTTATATAGGAGACCCATGTCCGAGGTCGCCTTGACATACTTCAAAATATTCTTGGCCGCTAGCAGATGAGGTACCCGTGGCTCCGCCATATATCGACTCACTCTGCCAACTGCATATGCAATATCCGGCCTCGTGATCGTCAGATAAATCAAGCTCCCAACCAAAGCTCGGAACACCAACGGATCTTGCATAATCCTCCCCTCATCCTTGCGAAGTTTTGTGGCCTTCTCCAGAGGTGTAGAAGTGCACTTCCCTTCCTTCATGCCGAATCGCTCCATGATCCGCTCCGCATATCCGGCCTGGGTCACCAGCACTCCACCTTCCTTCCTCTGCACCTCGAGTCCAAGGAAATGGTGAAGCTCACCTAAGTCCTTCATCTTGAACCTGATGGACAGCTCGGCCCGAAGCTGCGCTACCTCCTCCTTCGAGTTCCCCGTCATGATCATATCGTCGACGTATAGCAGCACGATGACCTGAAGCTCCCTGCTCTTCTTGACAAACAAGCTTGAATCTGAGTCTGAAGCACCAAATCCACATAATAGGAGGTATTCTGCGATCTTCCCGTACCACGCCCTCGGCGCTTGCTTCAACCCATACAGGGCCTTCTTCAACTTGCAGACATGCTCCGGAAAATCTTCAGACGCAAAGCCTGGTGGCTGGACCATGAAGATATCCTTGTCAATCTCACCGTACAAGAAAGCGTTCTTGACGTCAAGCTGCCAAATCTCCCATCCATTGAACGCCGCCAAGGAAATGATGAACCGAACTGAAGTCATTTTTGCCACCGGGCTGAATGTCTCCTCGTAGTCTTCACCGTATTGCTGCGAGAACCCCCGAGCTACAAGGCGAGCCTTGAACCGCTCAATGCTGCCGTCAGCTTTCTTCTTGAGCTTGTAGACCCACTTGCATGTCACAGGAGTGATTCCCTTGGGCTTGGGCACAAGAGACCAGGTCTCATTCTTCTCGAGAGATGCCATCTCTTCTTGCATAGCAATGTCCCACTCCTTCACGCCTCTGGCCTTCTCAAAGCTCGACGTCTCCCTCTCGTCCAAGGGACCAGCGAAGAAACATGAGACGAAGCTCACTGCGTTTCCTCCTATATAGCGATCAGGGGCGACGAGCGCTCGCTTCGACCTCCTCAGCTCCTTCCCCTGAACCGCATTGTCTTCAGCTGCTTCTTCCCTAGCTCCTCTTCCAGACGTGCTATGAGCATCGCTACCCCTGCTCCCTGAACCAGAAGCCCCAGTCTCGGAACTAGAAAGAGATGGACCACCTGGTGACACAGGTAGCTCCACCTGAAGATCCTCCACGGCTTTCTCTGGCACCTCCACCCTGCTCTTTGGTAGCTCCACATTAGAAGACCCATTGTAAGATGTCACCTCATCGAACACGACGTCGCGAGATACCACAAATCTCCGCGTCTCCGGGTCCATGCACTTCCAGCCTTTCTTCCGCTCATCGTATCCCACAAAGACTAGCTTCCTTGCTTTCACATCTAGCTTCGTTCGAAGAGTATCTGGAACATGCACGTAGCAGGTGGATCCAAACACCCTAAGGTGTGCCACGCTTGGCTTCTCCTTGAACATCATCTCATGCGGAGTCAACATGTTGATGGGACTCAAAGGCATCCTGTTGATGACGTAGGCAGCACAAGACATTCTCTCCGCCCAGAAGTACTTTGGAACTCTTAGCATGCAGCCAACACTTGCAGGTCTCCGTCAGATGACGGATCTTCCGCTCTTTAACTCTGTTCTGCTATGGAGTATGTGCACAAGTGAGCTCTCTCCGGATGCCTGCCTTCCTGCAAAAAGTAAAGAACTCACTGGAGGTGAACTCCCCTCCGTTGTCAGTCCTCAGCTTCTTCACCCGCAGTCTTAGCCGACCCTCCACGAGCTCCTTGAACTCCACAAACTTGGCAAACGCCTCCCCTTCTACTTCAGGAAATATACCCAGACATATCTGGTGTAATCATCGATCAACACCAACATATATCTGCTGCCTCCGAGGCTTGGGGTAGCAGTAGGTCCCATTAAGTCACGGTGGATGCACTCCAACGGCACACTACTCCTTGTCTGCGACTTGTCAAACAGTAGTTGATGAGACTTGCCGAACTGACATCCCGCGCAAACTTGACCTTCACCGTAGAAAGATAGACTTAGCAGGCCCTTGACCAGACCTCTCACCGCCATAGCTTTCAGCTTGTCCATCCCTACGTGCCCCAACCTCTCATGCCATATAACGGCACCATCATTCGTCTTCATCTTGTCGACGTAGGAACTTGTTGATAAAATAAACAAGTCCTTTGCCCGTCTCCCGACATGGACGACCTCGGCCTTTACGGCCTCAAAATTGCGTAGAAACTTCACTTCTGTTGGGCCGAACAGAACGTGATACCCAGCGTCTACAGCGTTGGTCACGGAGAAGAGGTTTTTACTCATACGAGGCACGTGATAGACACTCTTCAAAGTAAGTGGCCCTCTATCACTGCCCAAGGAAACAACCCCCACCTTCTCTAATGGATGCACAGTATTATCAGCAGTAATGATTGCATTGTTACCTGTGTAGGGCTGTGCAGAAGAAAGCTTGGTCTCGTCTCCGGTGAGGTGATGACCACACCCCGAGTCCACGATCCAGTCTTCTAGATAGTTGATAGAAGCAGAAGCTCCAACATAAGCCGAGAAGGCTCCTCCCCAACCTCCTTCAAAGTGCCTGGCCTCAGCTTCCTCCTTCACCGCAGCATGCCCAGCTTGGGTGACCACCTTGCAATCCTTCCTGATGTGGCCATACTTGCCACACTTGAAGCACTTCGGACCTTCACCCTTCTTCTTCCAGTCAGCCTTGGGAGCATACCCCCTTTCCTGCTGCCCAGAAGTTGAAGGCCCATAGCCTCCTCCAGCGATCTTCTTCTTCTTATCCCACTTCTTCTTCTTCCCCGAGAAAAGCACTTCGCCATCTCCCCTAGCCACTGACACCACCGTCATCTGCCTTGCAAACTTTCTTGCGATGCAAGCAAGTTCTCCAGCTCCAATAGAGACGGCTGATTTGCCCATCCCTGCACCGACATCACAAAGGCAACATATTCCTTCCGCAAGCTGCGGATGATGTGCCTCTTCAGCTTCGCCTCAGAAATAGGCTCTTCAGGATCCAATGCTGAGATTTCTGGGCACAAGTTCTTCATCTTCAGAAAGAAAGTGGAGATAGAAAGATCACCCTGAGCTGACCTTGCCAGCTCATTCTCCAAGAACTGTAGCCTTGCAACATTCTTCTTGTTAAACAGCCCATCCAGGGCTCTCCAGATCTCCGCAGCCGATCCACATCCCAGAATGTGATCAAACAGATCAGGTGAAATTGCTCTCTTCAGAGTGAACTCATCTCTTGCATTCGTCCTCCTCCAAGTTCTCACCTCAGCCCCATTATCCCCTTCCGGGACAACTTCCTGCGTCTGATCTCCTCCAACTACCTCCCAGAGGTCCTCACCTAGAAGATAGCTTTGCATACACGACTTCCACTTCTTGAAGTTAGTTGATGTAAGCATCTCAATTCCAAGACCCCTCGCTTCCATTGCTCTACCACTGGTTCCTTCTTCACAAAGGCGATGGCTACTCTAAGTCACTCACTGCTCAATCTCTCCAACCTCCCTCTGATACCATGTGAAATTTTTCGAATCTTTATGAAGCGAGCAGGAGTTAGTCAACTTAGAGCTCACAAGCCAAACAACCAGAAGCAAATGGAGGCAAACAAGTGATCCTTATTGATAGCAACTTCAAATTACAAGGCAAGGCATGCTTGGCTAGACATGATTTCTCCAGCACAAAAACCAAAGAGAAAAATAGAAATTGAAGATAACTTGAGACCGCGCGGTCTCCCGTGTGACCTCAGCAACTCGCCAAACTGCAACCCGCTGCCGATCTCAGAACAACACCAACCCGCTGATCCGACCGCACCCTTCCTTCCGAACTCCTGATTCTCCCGAACTCCAGCAACACAACTCCAAGCCACAGACCGCCCGAACACTTTCAGAGCAAGAGGTGATCGCTGCTGCCCGCACTATCTGTAGAAGCTGCACAATAAGAGTTCAATCAACAGACCGCCCGGTCTCACAAATAGAGACCGCAGGAAAGAAGAGAACTCAGCTTACACTTTGTGTGTCTATTTTTTATTGCTGCCGATGGGTCCTATTTATAGGCGTGAGACCTAATCCAGTCACCACCCCATGAGATAGGATCACCACCCACCAGACCGCGCGACCTGACCGATCACACCGCGCGATCAGCAATAGTACTCCTGCTTCATTTTGGTGAACTCGCCAGCTTCAACATCAACTATGAGAGACCGCCACTCTCACAGCAGATCGCGACTCCAAGGGAGATCGCCAGACCGCCCGAAGTTGTTCACCCCCTGTGTTCGTCCGAGACCGCGAATACAGCCAGTTCTCCATCAACCTGCGAACTCAAGTCCGCATGCCGGTCTCCACCTGAGACCGCGGACAGAGTCCAGCTCGCATACCAGTCTCCTCCAGAGACCGCGAACTGAGACCGCGCGACTAAGACCCTTAGTCCGCAAATACCAACAGGAAGCCAGGTCAGCTACCAGACCACATCCTGGAAAACCTGGAATAAGCTGTGCGGTCACACCAGACCGCCACAACCTTGAAGACAGCCTGCCATGCAGTCACGCATAGACCACGCACACCTAAAGACGATCAACCCACCACGTAGTCACAGACAGACCGCGCGGACTTCACCTTCAGCTGCCTTGGACAAATACCAGCGATCAAGCCAGGAGACCGCAGTTAGGCTTAGACAAGCCAGATCGCAGAGGCAGACCGCCAGGCCGTGCGATCACACCAGACCACCCGACCTCCTCCTAGACCGCCCAGGTCCAAAAAACCCCTATCTTCCACATCAACAATTTCAACAGACAATGTTTAAAGTAGTTTGAAAATATGAATCACAACATTGTATAAGGTCTTAAATGATAGAAGAAATCATGCTTGATATTAACAATAAAGTCCATACAGTATTTTTGATATTTTTGAAAAATAATTTTGATTTGAAGTTTGAACTCATAAGATTGATCTTGGACTTCCCGAGGTCTACCCTGTGAGGGGTTCGCCCGGTACTAGGAGATGTGATGGGATGATAGCCCAAATCTCCCATTCGCAAGATATACGTAAATAGAAAATGTGTCCAAAAAAAACTTATTCATACTTGTTTTTGTTTTGAATATTTTTTTTTTTGCATTTGATTTTGGCATATAGAAATAGAAATCAAACAAATAACCAAAGTAAGAAAAATATTTTTTGTAATTTGGCTTTTGTAATTTTGTATTTTAATTTTTCAAAACTCAATTATAGGCAGAAATGCAACAATGAGTAGTACATATAAAATAATATATTTTTAGTGTTTTTTTTCAGAAAATAATATTTTAGATAAATCAGAATTTAGGAAAATTATGCTACCGCCTGTGTTAGAACCTAACATAAGGCGCTAGCAACATAGTTGAGATTCTTTATTTAAACACAAATGATTTTTGCAATTTTTCAATTCCGATTTGACATGATTATGATTAAACATATTAGGAGTAGTTAAAATGACGCAAATATATTAAATACCAAAGAAAAACTTGCGCATTTTAAAAATTTAGCCTAATACCCCTAAAATACCTTTTAAATCCATTTTGACACTTATTTCATTTAGTCTTAATAATATTATATGACAAATTTAGTTTTTCAAATTTTATAAGACTTTTAGGAAATGGATTTAGAAGGATAAAAATAAAAGATAATTAGATCACTTAAAAATAATATGACTTTTTATTCAATTGTGTTCAATTTGATTTATTAATGAATTTAGGTTTAATATGTGAAAATCATATCACAAGTTATATAAAGTGATCTTGTAATGATGGCTCAAAGAAAAAGAAAATAAACAAAAAAAATAGGTTAGGCATATCATGAAGTAGAATAATGATATTTTATTTTTAGTTGATTTCTACTTCATGCAGATGATTGGATACTAATAAATGAGGGATTTAGGTATCCAAAGAGGACCGGGTGTGACAATTCCTTTGGGTACCCAAATATATCGTGATTGCTTCTGGGGAGATAGTGATGAATGGGCCCTTTTGAGTGGAGTTAGTGTTTCATCTTTAACTTTGGGCCTCCATTCAAATATTGGTTTAATATTGTTTTTATTTGTCAAATTTCCATGATGATTTCGCAAAACATTATTTATAGAAAATTTGTTTATCTTTAAGTTTATGTTCGGAGAAAGATGATGTTGAAAATGATAATGATAATGATTTGGAATTTCATTTTCAAGCATTTGATATTTTTCATTTCCTTTGTTAGGCTTAGACATATTATGAAAATTCACATTTAACTTGCTTTTGGAATTTGCTTGAAATTGTTGATTTATGTGTTGAGAATTTTTCTTTATGATTTCCTTAAGCAAGTTGACTTTAGTTTCCAATTCATAATTCTTATCTTTAAGATTATGTCTTGCCTTATTATAGTCTATTGTGCTATTTTTAAGAGTGGATACGATAGACTCGATATGATTTTTATATTCGTTTCTAAAGTCATCAAAAGTTTCATCCATCTCTTTAATTTCAATTTTATAGTTTTTGCACATATCACAATTAATTTTTAACGATGAATTTTCTAAAGACAATTTTTCATTGTGTTCTTTTACACAAATAAATTCCTTTTGAAGTTCCTTGTATTTTTCATCAATATCATTACAATCAAAACATGATATAAAGTTTTCAAATGAAGAGCATGATGGAGATACAAACATTTCATTTTTGGATTCTACATTCACAAATGCTTTCAAAGTTTTATTTTCTAAACGTAGTTTTGCTTTAGCCATTTTCAGTTTCTTAATCTTACGTTTAGTAGTTTGTAGTAATGTAATGCAGAAATAGAAGTACAAAAAATGGAATTTGATTTCCATACATTTCTTTCGGGAGAGGCACAATTTGAACATATAGTTTCTTCGACTTCTTTTTGGCACTCCTCTTCCGAAGATAGTATTTCTTCTTCTCTTCCATTTGATGTGTGCTCCATTAATCCATCTCGTGAGGAGCTTTCTTGAACTTTTGTGCAGGGTTGCATATTCTCCGGTTCTTGTGAATATTCTATACCTATAGAAGGAGAATCACAAGTTCTTTCAAGAAAAATCCAAATTTCATATGCGGTAGGTAAAGAATAGATAAGTTTGAAAATATTTTGGTCTAACGCACAAAATATACTATTCATAGATTTTTGTTGGAACATGCTTTCCGCATCTCTTGGTTTGACAATAACAAATCCTATTGTATTTGATCATACTTGTTTTGTGTTTATAGTATGCAGGATTCAGTGCTTTCAAATCTCCATGGAAATATGTTTTGTTACTACCGCGCAGCGTTAAGACTACCTCTGGCGCTAACAACCACTTAGAAGAAACCGGTGAAAAGAAACAAGCGTTCGACGACTTGGAAGCTGCGTTCGACGAACTGGCGCTCAACGAAATGAGCACTGCATTCGACGAAATGCATGCTTTACCGCGGCGCGCTAGAACTACCGCTGGCGCTAGCGATCGATGAAATGGAGGTCGACGAAATAAAGGCAGCGTTCGACGAAGATGCGCCCGACGAAGTGCTCTACCGCGGTGCATTACAACTACCGCTGGCGCTAGTATTCAATTGATGAAATGGAGACTGCGCTCGACAAAATGCTTATCACTACGTTCGACGAATTTGCCTTCGACGAAAGTTGAATCCAATTCGATGAATATTCGGTCGACGAAATATGAGGCCAGTTTGACGAAAATGCGCCAGACGAAAAGAGATGTGCTCTACCGCGGCGCATTAGCACTACCGCTGGAGCTAGTATAAATGGAAACGATTGTAAGAAGGAAACAGTGGAGAAAAAGGAATGTCGACGGGACGCTATTTTGGCAAGTCCTATCGCGGCGCGTTAAGTTTAATGCCCGGCGGTAGCTTTTGGAAACTTCCCGTCTGGGGTTGATTGAAGAGCAGATTTGGATGAAGATTGTGACTGAGGGAAGAAAAACTCGCTAACGCTGGGCGTTATCTTTACCGCGGCATGTTAGTGTTTGACGCTCAAAATGTTTCCTAAACTACCATGATCCGTGTGCTTCATTGCCTATTGTGGCTACCGCGGGGCGGTAGTACTACCGCAGGCGGTAGTGGCTGAATCTACAAAAACATGTGCGCCTCCTCCGTTGTGCTTGCTATTTTCAGAATGACTTGAAGCCATATTTTCAGAGCACTCGTGAGAGACTTCCCAAGCAGCCCAAAGAACTCCGTCAACGATCGTGAACGCAAAAGAACTTGAAGACCAATACGATCGCATCTACATCGACATCAAGTTCTACTTTTGAGGGAGTCTTTAGTTTGTGTTTTGTTTTACTTTCAAATTGTAAACTTTATATCTTGTGTTCGGTAGAGGAACTCGCCACACGGCGACTAGGGCCTTGCGTGGACTAGGGGTAATTCGCCACACGATGACTAGGTCTAGGTAGGACTTAGGGAGGAATTCGCCACACGGTGACTAGGTCTACCGAGTAGATCTAGGGGGTGCTCGAGGCCTTTCTGGGGATAGGAAGGCTAGAGCAGCTTGAGGCCGTATCTGGGGAGAGATCGGCTAAAGCCAACCAGTTCGTGGGGATACGAGTCGGTATAGAAAACAAAAAGAGTTTTCATATTTGTCGCCTCAATCTCTACCGACATAGAGATTAAATTTTGTAATCAAGTTTATTAATGATAATCATGTCTTTTTAATTTAATAAAATTGATTTGCTACTCTTTGTTTTATATTCACTATTATTCAACTAAAATATCAAAAGTTTTCTATTAATGCTTAAGATCATTAAAACCCTTATTCACCCCCTCCCTCTAAGGGTGCTTACAGATCCAACAAGTGGTATCAGAGGGAGGTTATTCCAATTCAGCTTAACAACCGGGAATAATGGCGTCTCATGATCTCGCTTCTATTAGTGGGGAAAATTTTTATGAAGAAGAAAGATCTCTTGCACCACCCTTATTCGAAGGAAGAAATTATAAAGGGTGGAAATTGTTAATGGAAAGGTTCATTAAAACATTAGATATCAACGCATGGGATATAGCAATAACAAGACCAGCGGACGAATCAAATAAACAAGAGCATCACCTAAATGCAAAAGCTATGAACTATATTTTCTGTGCTTTATCTCAAGATATCTTCAAATTAATATATTGTTTTTCTAGTGCATACAAAGTATGGAAATTTCTTGAAGAAATTTATGATTCTCCTTCTACAGGTATGGAACAATCACAAGAACCAGAGAATATGCAAGCTTGCACAAGTCTTCAAGAATGCTCCTCTCATGACGGATCAATGGAGCACACATCAAATGGAAGAGAAGAAGAAGTACCGTCTTCGGAAGAGGAGTGCCAAAAAGATGCCAAAGAAACGATATGTTCAAATCGTGCCTCTCCTGAAAGCAATGTAAGGAAATCAAAATCTCATATTTATTATACTTCTATTTCTACATTACAATTGCTTCAAACAACAAAGCGCAAAATTAAGAAGTTAAAAAATGCTAATAAATATTTGCGCTTAGAAAATAAAAATTTAAGGAAAAAATTAATGAAAAATCAAATTCTAATTTATCTAGTTCTACCCAAGGTTCCTTAGTTGAAAACATTACAGCTTATATAGAATTTAATGATATAAAAGAAAATTGCAAGAAACTTGAAAAGGAACTTCTTTTTGTAAAAGAATAAAATGAAAGATTATGTTTAGAAAATTCATCTTTGAAAAATGATTGTGCTAAGTGTAAAGAATATAAAATTGAAATTAAATAGATGGATGAAACATTTGATGAATATAGAAATAACTATCAAGATCATATTGATTCAATTGTTTCCATTCTTAAAAATAGCACAATCGCTTATAATAAAACTAGACATAATCTTAAAGTTAAGAATGATGAATTAAAATCAAAAATCAACTTGCTTATGAAAATGGTAAATACAAATTCACAATATCAAACTATATCTAAAAACAAGTTGAATATGAATATGAACATCTTAACTAAGTTTAATAATGCGAGTAAGAAACATAAAAGATTTGTAAATCAAATTCAAAATCACCATTATTTACAAAATCATGTTTCTCCCAACTTAAAATTAAATGCAAACAAATTTCCTCCAAATTATAAATTCAAAAATCATTTTGAACCAAATATTCAAGTAAACGATTATGGAAATTTGAAAACTAAAAATAATGTTTGTCCAATGTTTGAATGGAGGCACAAAGTTAAGAATGAAACACTAACTCCATTAAAAAGGGCCCATTCATCACTATCTTCCCAAAAGCAAATACGTTGTATTTGGGTACCCAAAGGAACCATCACACCCGGTCCTCTTTGGATACCTAAATCTCTCATTCATTAGTATCCAATCATTTGCATGAAGTAGAAATCAACCAAAAATGAAATATCACTATTATACTTCATGATATGCCTAACCTTTTTTTGTTTATTTTCCTTTTTGTTGAACCATCATGATATGATCACTTTATATAACTTATGATATGACTCTCACATATTAAACCAAAATTCATAAATAAATCAAATTGAATAAAGTTGAATAAGAAGTCATATCATCTCTCAAGTGATCTACTTATCCTTTTTATTTTTATCCTTCTAAATCCATTTCCTAAAAAGTCTTATAAAATTTGAAAAACTAAATTTGTCATATGATATTATTAAGACTAAATGAAATAAGTGTCAAAATGGATTCAAAAGGTGTATATTAGGGGTATTAGGCTAAACTTATAAATTGCACAAGTTTTGCTTAGGTATTGAATATATTTGCGTCATTTTGATTACCCCTAGTATGTTTAATCATAATCATGTCAAATCGAAATTGAAAAAAAATTGCAAAAATCATTTGTGTTTAAATAAAGAATCTCAACTCTGTTGCTAGCGCCTGGCGTTAGGTTCTAACGTTGGCGGTAGCATAAGTTTCCTAAATCCTAATGTATCTAAAATAATATTTTCTGAAAAATTATTGTATTACCTTTATTATCACTATGCTTTTATAAAACTGTATATATATATATGTGATTTATTTAAGATTTCAAAAATCAAAGAGAAAATTTACAAAACCTTTCTAAATAATCCCAAAAGGATGAATATGAATGTTCTTTAATAATATCTCATTTATATCATCATGAATAATTAATTCTGAGTATATAATTCCTATGTGTTAAAATTCATGATCATGTATAATCATCTTGCCAATTCAATAGATCTTTTTAATTCAAATATTAAAAAACTACAAAAGATCCTATTGATTTCATCAAATTGTTTGTGATCATGACCATTATATGAATCAATCATGTTTTGCATGTATCTTATTTATATGAAGATCATAGAATCATCTTTATATCCAAAAGAATAAATTAACTAGTATCATCACTTCATTCTATGTCCAAAATTTGAATGACTAAGTTTGTATACATGCAACATTAATGAAATAGATCTTACGCCATCAAATTATGATAAAACTCTTCCTTCTAGCATTATCAACTAATCAATACAATCCTTCATGCTAGTGATCTAATGATGCCATAATAAATCAATTTTAAAGAAAAACAATTGAAAGTTAAAATTCATAATAACTATGTTGCTTTAAAATCAAATCTAATAAGAAATTAATCTCGCATAAAAGCCATAGTTTAAAAAATTGGTTCAATAAGATTAAGTGCTTAGTATGCCCATGATCATTCAACCACACTATGTGTCTCATTATAGCGAGGGCGTGGGATTGTGTGCATTAGAAACCTAACCCCTATATCATGTCTGTCCATAACCGGGAAGGGTTCTAGTGGGGCCTTAGCGGCACTGGGGGGAAAGAGTGCTAAGGTGAGCATTGTCTTTTGTATGCATGTGGGATTAACACCCCAACCTACGTCATGCGTGCAGCTCCTCATGCCCATCCGTCACTTAGTACAGGGCTAGGGTGTAGACATGTTGTTAAGGTATCTTGATCTTGGACATACATATGTTGTATACATTGCATGAATATTATTTCACTTAGTTACAATCATTTCACTCATGCATATTCGTGCTCAAACATGTTATCTTATGTTTTTCATTTTATCTATTTCTGAACTCTCATGCATGTGAAAAACACAAGTATTTTGAAAGTGTATTGTGACACCTTTGGCTAGAATTTGGGGTTTTGGACATATTAGCTTAAACATGGAAAATCCACATTTTTGTATGTATATGTCTGATTTCATTGCTGAACTTCATTGTCACAAATCTGCACAAATATATTCAAAAGAAAAATTCTAAAAAAATTCACGTTTTCCCCAAAATTCTAGTTCTGTCACTACCGCCATGCGATAGCTGGGTACCGCTGGCGTTAGTGGGTAATTACTGAATTTCCAGTTTTCTTTTTCATGTTTTTTAAGTTCCTGTTATTTTCTTCTAAAAATTCTAAACACAAAAAAAACTATTAAACAAATCAAAATCCAACCATAAACATGCTTTGTTTTATTTCTATAAAATAAAATTTGTTTTATCTTTTTTTTATCAAAACCAACTACAAAATTTGAAAAACCAATCAAAAGAACAAAAACATGCTTTTTATTTGTTTTATTTTTGTTTTTGAAAAACTTAAAATTTATAAAAACTGATGTAGTTTTCTATGTTTCAAGGATGATATGGTCTATCTTGCCAAGTTTTGTATACAATGTTTCGTTCTCTATTTCAAGTATCTTAATAACATTATTTTAGCATCATGCCTTGATCATTATCTTATGTGTGCTTTGAAATTGATTATAGAAATCATGTGCAGTATTGCATAGCATGCCTCTATGTATGAGTAAATGGCTTATATTTGCAAATGATTTTTTCACTCACACTTTTTGATATACCACATATTAATTTAATCTTCTCCTTCATGATTGTGTAGTGTAACAATTTAATATTATTGTTATGCAGGCTTAGTTTTACCTACACCACAAGTAAAAATCTTTTTCATGCACCAATTTTTGAAGAAGTGTGTCTTTTCAAAAAATCTTTTGTTTGCACATACAAGTGAATTCGGAGACCTTTGTCGTTAAGCAAAAAATTCAAATAAATAATTGACAAAGATAACTCCACCAAGCACTACTCACCCTCCTGATAAGTCTTAATGAGCATTGTGAGGTTGAGCACCTTGGAGAGAATTGTAAAGTGCCTTGTTGCAAATATTTTTTTCCTTTTACACTACTTCTTCTTGTACACCGAATCACACAAAAAAGGACTAAAATTCAAAATAATAATTGTGATTCCCCAAGCACTACTTTGCACCCTGATAAGTCTTAATAAGCATTGTGTGTGCAGAGCACCTTGGTAGTTGTACTATTCTTTTATGTGCATTGAAAATTTTATATAGCTTTGTGGGTAGAAGTAACTCTAAAAGTGCTTCTTCAATAATATTGTGTTTATTCCATTATATATGTCATGTGTTTTGATTAACTCATATGTTTACTTTTATCAAAAACACTATTTTGTACACATCATTTTCACTTGTAAGACTTCCACTCATGAGAATTGGAGTCTATTGCATATCTACATGTATTATCTAAATTCTTAAGTAAATGCACTAGATAGCCTTGCATGATCAATACAATGTATACGTGTACTTGTTTTCTAAATTTAGAACATTGTATTCTTCCATCTTGACTTGATATCTTGTATCATGCTTACATTTTTTTTCCGCTACGCCATGTGAACTCTGTATTGCTTACCTTTCAAAACTAGTATATGGTTATATTACAACTGAAATTATTTTGTGTACTTAAAATGCTACAACATCTATTTTGTTATGTCTCAAATTCTTAATCATCTACTATGCCTCTCAATTCCTATATAGATGTTCTCTTAACAAACATATTATTTCGTCATGCTTTCCACATCTTTACTACTTGTACGCTTGATCATGAATACGTTTACCCAACAAGTGGTTTCTTTATGACTATTTCTTCACATTCCTTGTTTTCTCTCTCCTATCTATTGTATTTCTTCTTAAGCGTTTCACTCTTTATCATGAACATTCCCTCTCTACACAGTTATTGCACATTTTTTTGTTGGACTACCTCTCCACCCTCTTTTGATAATACCAAAAGGAGGAGAATAACTTTGAAAGAAATCAACATGTTTTGGGGAGTCAAGTTCATAGGAAGGTTTGTTGTAGTGGGAGCATTCACTTAGGGGGAGAATTCATTTAGGGGGAGCATTTGAACATACCTAATTTTCATGCTATCTATGTTAGTTCTCTATTATAAACACAAATTCCTATCAATTGAATTATTTCTTTCTAAGGGGATTTGTTATTATCAAAAGGGGGAGTTTGTTGGAACATGCTTTCCGCATCTCTTGGTTTGACAATAACAAATCATATTGTATTTGATCATACTTGTTTTGTGTTTATAGTATGCAGGATTCAGTTCTTTCAAATCTCTATGGAAATATGTTTTGTTACTACCGCGCAGCGTTAAGACTACCGCTGGCGCTAACAACCGCTGAGAAGAAACCGCTGAGAAGGAAACCTGCGTTCGATGAATTGGAAGCTGCGTTCGACGAACTGGCGCTTGAAGAAATGAACACTGCGTTCGACGAAATGCATGCTTTACCGCGGCGCGCTAGAACTACCGCTGGCGCTAGCGATCGACGAAATGGAGGTTGACAAAATAAAGGTGGCGTTCGACGAAGATGCGCCCGACGAAGTGCTCTACCGTGGTGCATTACAACTACCGCTGGCGTTAATATTCGATTGACGAAATGGAGACTGCGGTCGACGAAATGCTTATCACTACGTTCGACGAATTTGCCTTCGACGAAAGTTGAATCCCGTTCGACGAAGATTCGGTCGACGAAATATGAGGCCAATTTGAAAAAAATGCGTCAGACGAAAAGAGATGTGCTCTATCGCGGCGCGTTAGCACTACAGCTGGCGCTAGTATAAATGGAAACAATTGCAAGAAGGAAACAGTGGAGAAAAAGGAATGTCTACGGGATGCTATTTTGGCAAGTTCTATCGCGGCGCGTTAAGTTTAACGCCCGATTGTAGCTTTTGGAAACTTCCCGTCTTGGGTTGATTGAAGAGCAAATTTGGAAAAAGATTATGACTGAAGGAAGGAAATCTCGCTAACGTTGGGTGGTATCTTTACCGCGGCGTGTTAGTGTTTGGCGCTCAAAATGTTGCCCAAGCTACCACGATCCGTGTGCTTCATTGCCTATTGTGGCTACCGCGGGGCGGTAGTACTACCGCAGGCGGTAGTGGTTGAATCTACAAAAAGACGTGTGCCTCCACCATTGTGCTTGCTATTTTCAGAACGACTAGAAGCCACATTTTCAGAGCACTCGTGAGAGCCTTCCCAAGCAGCCCAAAGAACTCCATCAACGATCGTGAACGCAAAAGAACTTGAAGACCAATACGATCGCATCTACATCGACATCAAGTTCTACTTTTGAGGGAGTCTTTAGTTTGTGTTTTGTTTTACTTTCAAATTGTAAACTTTATATCTTGTGTTCGGTAGAGGAACTCGCCACACGGCGACTAGGGCCTTGCGTGGACTAGGGGGAATTTGCCACACGATGACTAGGTCTAGGTAGGACTTAGGGAGGAATTCGCCACACGGCGACTAGGTCTAGGGAGTAGATCTAGGGGGTGCTCGAGGCCTTTCTGGGGATAGGAAGGCTAGAGCGGCTTGAGGCCGTATCTGGGGAGAGATCGGCTAAAGCCAACCGGTTCGTGGGGATACGAGTCGGTATAGAAAACAGAAAGAGTTTTCATAGTTGTCGCATCAATCTCTAGCGACATAGAGATTAAATTTTGTAATCAAGTTTATTAATGATAATCATGTCTTTTTAATTTAATAAAATTGATTTCCTACTCTTTGTTTTATATTCACTATTATTCAACTAAAATATCAAAAGTTTTCTATTAAAGCTTAAGATCTTTAAAACCCTTATTCACCCCCCCCCCCCCCCCCTCTAAGGGCGCTTACAGATCCAACAATTTTGCATTTAGAACAATTTCTAGTTAGTACGCTATGTGGCTTTTCAATAGTAATATTCCAAACTTTTTCATCTAAGGCCTTAAGAAAATTTTTCATTAATGTTTTCCACCCTTTATAATTTTTGCCCTTAAATAAAGGTGGTGATAATCCTTTTTCATTTACATCAAAATTTTCCTCATTCGTAGAAACAAGATCATGATCAAGAGACGCAATTATTCTCGGTTGTTAAGCCGATTTGGAATAACCTAGCTCTGATACCACTTGTTGGATCTGTAGGCGCCCTTAGAGGGGGTGAATAAGGGTTTTAAAAACATTAAACTTTAATAGAAAACTTTTGATATTTTGGTCGAAGTAAGTTAAATCAAAAGTAAAAAGACAATGAAATTTGAAATGAAATCAATTTTATTAAACAAGAAAAGACATGATAATCATTTATAAAATTGATTACAAAATCTAATTTCAATGATGCTAGCAATCGAAACGAATAATAAGAAAACCCTTTTTGTTTTCTATACCGACTCGTATCCCCACGAACTGGTTGGCTTTAGCCGATCTCTCCCCAGATACGGCCTCAATCCGCTCTAGCCAATTTATCACCAGAAAGGCCTCGAGCACACCCTAGATCTACTACTTAGACCCAGTCGCCAACACAAGGCGAATTCCTCCCTAAGTACTACCTAGACCTAGTAGCCCATGTGGCAAATTCACGAACCGATTACAATGATAAAGTATAAGCGTTACAAGATAAGATGATGGAAAAACTCCCCTCTAAGTAGAACCCTTGATGTAGATGTCGTTTTGCTTGCAAAGGTTCGATCATTGTGGCTTGAGAGTCTTCCTCTTTGATGTTCTTGAGATCCTTGGATGTCTCCAATTGATTAGAGATTGTTGCAGCTAGAACACTCCATGTGTATATTAAGAGAAGGCTTCTTGATCGCCATTTTGATAGTCTTCAATCCTTGCGCATGATTTTCTTTTGATCTCCTCTGAAGAACTCTCTCTTTTGATGAGTGGGAAACACCCCTCACTTTTCTCTAGACGGCTAGGGCTTTCAGCCCTCGAAAATTTCATCCAAATTCGTCAAAGGAAACTCATTTTCTGGCTGTTTTAAATAGAGGTTTGCTGTCCAGGAAAGCTAGCGCCGGCGATAGTGCTATAGTGGGGCGGTAGAAGCAGTGAGCAGTTTTCTTCCTTCTATTCTCATCAGTTTCGTGGGTTTGGCTTCTATCCTAGGAAATACATTATTCCCCACAAAAATATGATATATTTTTGCCTTCATAATGATATTGCATGCTCCTTTTGGTTTCTTAATTAAATCTTGATTGATTGGAGTTTCCAAATCATGATTAATCAAATCTTGATTGATTGGAGTTTCTAAATCTTGATTGATTGGTTTCATAATGATATTGCATACTCTGGATTAATTATTCCTTCCCACGAGATCTCCTTCCTCATTTGCTCCTCAATCAGCATCATGATGGCGGGACATCCAAAAGTTACCACCGGGCGTTAGCATTAACGCGCCGCGATAGTACTTGCCAAAATAGCGTCCCATCGACATTCCTTTTTCTCCACAGTTTCCTTCTTGAAAGTGCACAGTTAACCTCACTAGAATTCTCTAGAGGGGGGGTGAATAGAGATTAAAAATATTTTGTGCAAAGTTAATATATATGTGTATAATCACAGATTAGAGCTTCCCACACACCAACAAGAATTAAGCAAGAAAATAAAGTAAACGCAAGAAAATAAATCACAGCACAACACAAGAAAATATAGTTGTTCCCCAAACTTTGGGTAGTCCACTCTTCTACCCCCTTGGTAGGAATTCACTATCTTGTACTGAGTCTTTTGATAAGGAGACTCTTAGAACCACCCTGAGTCTTTTGACAAGGAGACTCTTAGAACCAACTGAGTCTTTTGACAAGGAGACTCTTAGAACCAGTATACTGAATTTTTTGAAGAGAGATTCTAAAAACTCTTTTACAATGTTAGATGTAAGAAAGAAAGCAGGAAAGATATAAGGACAAGAATGAATCTTCTTCCTAGCAAGAAGATTGGAAGCACAAGAAGTGAATTGAATCTTTCTTCTATAAAGAGAAGAAGATTTGCAGACTTTCTCTCTTTGTGAGAGCTATCAGATTTTGCAGCAGTGTGATTTCAGAAGCAGAAGAAGAAGAAGTGGTTGAATTTGTCTGCGGAGCTTTTTCTCAATTTCTCTCTTTTCTCTTGGGAGCTTTTCCTCTATTTCAAAATGTATGTGGTGGATCACTCAACTGTTATTTTCTGCCGACCTCCTCTTTATTTATAGCTCTGTGTATTCAAAATAATGCTATAGGAGGATAATTAATTAGCAGTCAGAAAAATAGAAAGATGAAAATGTTTCCATAATATTTATTTCTGTAGAAGGAAAGAACCAATTCAGATTTCAAATAATATCCAAATAAGTTAAATCAAATTAGCCAAGAATCAGATATAAGGAAAGAATGATTCAGAACGGCTATAAAATATTGACACTTATTCCATATAAATCAGATCTATTGAAAGAAGGAAAGAGATCTGGCGCATATTTAAATTCTGTCATGGAAATCGATGTGCGTCAATTACTATTCGACGCAAGCGTCGAGAGCATCCTTTCTGGACGTCGAGAGAAGAATAAGGAAGGTGCATCGACTGATGTGCGTCAACTTCACTAGATGCGTCGACTAGAAATCAGAGTGGCGTCGACTAGACTTACGTCGAAATCTTCTTAGAGTTACTTCGACTCAACCTGAAGGAAACGTCGAATACTATTCGACGCATATTTACTTAGCCTTGTTTTTTTCATTCTTAGAATTCATTTCTAGGGGTTAAGAGAAATCATTTTCCCAACAATCTCCCCCTATTTGTCTTAACCCTATTTAGAGGGAAATTGTACTAGCATATAATTAACCCAGCACAGCATTTGTAAAGATAAGAAATATATTGAGTAACCAAAAAGGAAAGAAGGAAAGAAAGTTGAATATACACCAACTCAGAAGAGAATATAAATATATTGACCAATCAATGTTTTGAACATAAAAATTTTCATTAATGTTTTTAGAAACCAAATTAACACTCAGGAGGGGTAGGAGGAGTCTTTCTTTTTCTTTTGAAGACTTTGGTAGGTTGCTCTTTCTCAACAGCAGATAGCACCCTCATCTCCCCCTGAGTCACAGCAGTTGAGTCCCTTTGAGTTTCATCTAGCTCCCCCTGAGTTTCAGCTTCAGGTAACACAGCATCTGGCTGCTCTTTTTCATTTTCAGCTGTATTCACAATGGTATCCAGCTCCTTAGCTCCTACTTCAGCTACCACAATTTCCAGCTCCCCCTGAGGTTTAGTTTCTTTAACTTTCTCATCATCTGCCCCATCTTCTTTTTCAGCTCTGCTTGCTTCCCCTTGCAGTAGTGCCACTTGGTCTGCAGCCTCTCTTGCTATGCTGAGTACCTCTATTGTTTGTTCATCAATATGGAGCTCAGGTACTATCTCATTCCCAAGGGTTTTGAGCAGTGCTAGACTGTTAGTTTTTGAGGTAGGAAGGGATTTGTGAGAAGGAGATTTAGGATTGGAGGGCTGATCTTCATCAAGATTCTCCCCCTTCTTGACCTTCTTGGCCAAGGAGGTTAAGAAAGACCTAGTCACTCTAGAGGAAGAGAGAGATGACTTCAGATCTTGCACAGAGGCACTGACCCCATCTATTTTGGTGTGCATGTGAAGGATGGAGGAATGAATCTGGGAGCAATGCTCATCTAGCATTGCTTGGAATCTTTGAGCTGTGGATTGTATGCACTGGGTGATGAGAGCCTCAGTGGATTCAGATGGTTCATGGTGTGAGAGTTGATGAGGAGGTGATGGTGGAGGAAGAGGTGATAGAGGAGGAGGAGGAGATAATGGATGTGGAGAGGGGATTCTATCATCTTGAGGAGGTATATTTGATGGAGGAGGTGGAGGAATAGAAAAAGGTTGAGCAGGTGATTGAGGAGGTATTGGTGAGGATGATGCTGGGACAGAAGATGTGACTGTTTGAGAAGGAGGAGGAGGAGGAGGATGAGCAGGAGAGATAGGAGGAGATGGAGTCCTTTCAGGGATGGAACCAGGCTTAGGGATTTGCCTGTCCCATTTAGAAAATAGGGCTATGGACATCCTTTTTCCTGGAGGGATGGGAATTCCTTTTGACCTACATAGGTCAGGGAAGGAGTGGAACAGTACTTGACTCATCATTCTCATGTAGGCATTTTCTTTGTGAGAATATCTAGAGCCTATCATCTTGAGCAAACAGCTGGCCCAGTCTATTTTCTTCTTTAACACCAGAGCTCCCATGATGTTCAGTTGCTGCTTGGGCACTGCATCATGGGCAGATATCTTACATAGTAGTATCTTTCCTACTATATCTGCTAGTAGTCTATACTCCTCAGAAAAGTCTATTTTCTTTAGATGGATTGGTTTATCCCTTGAGAACTTCATGGTGGTTAGCAGATGCTTGATTTCATCAGGTGTGAGGTCTATAGATTCATCACCTAATAGGAAATGATGAAGACTTATGAGATTTCCTTTCCCTATTTTAGTTGAACAAAGATGACATTATGATATACCTGATGGGAGATCAAAGGTGGCCCTAATATGTTCTGCTGAGATTGAGACTGGTGTCTCATATAGTGTTCCTTGGATTTCTTCTTGTTCAGAAATCTGAACATGAGTTATGAGCTCTGTGAGCTCAGTTTCCAGAAGCTTGCACCTAGTGGAGATGAGCTTGTCCAGTCCTGCTTCAGTGAAAAGAGCTATGATGTTCTTATAGTTCTCTGCTGCTGCTTGGAAGGATTCGAGGTCGATATCGAACCCAGAATTTATCTTGGGAGCCATTGAAGATCGGTGATAGAGGGAACAAGAATCAGCTGGACAGAGGAGCAAGAAGGATGATAGATGCAGAATCGCGAAGGTTTTCTAACTGAAGAGTTTATTTAAGTCAGGTGAAGCGTCGAAACGGGACTCAATTCGAGGCTTATTCGGTACTTCAGTGGATGTGACTGAGAATATTTTAGTATTGCCGCTCGTTTTTATGAAGTCGACGTTACGGCGAGTGGAATTCGACGTGAACGTCGATATGGTCTGATTTGGTATGATAGGGTTTCCTATCGACGTATGCGTCGATAGTAGTCGACGCATGCGTCGATTACACCTGTTGATCTGAGTTATCTACGGAGCGTCGAGTAGAAGTTGACGTGACTTTTGATTTTTCTGAACCACTCTATGTTCTTATTTCTTGTTGTCTCTTCCTAGTCCTAAAGCTTTTCTAAGACAGCCTAGGACTAATTTTTACAGTTAGTTTGATTGATTATGCCAACATTGTTTGGCAAGGTGGCCAGTTTTGTTACATATATAGCATTCGATTATCCTATTATTATGAGAATTTGAGTTTAGAGTAGGATAGAAGTGTTGATGAGGATAAGAGTGTTGGTTAGAATAGAGGGTTTGATTTGGATAGAATTCATGATTAGGATGAATGGGTCCTGAATAAGGGTTAGGATGAAAGACTTTTGGAGGAAAGATATTTAAATTGTTCTGAATTTTTGTGCATCGATATCCATTCGACGCATGTTGATAGTCACGTTGATTTGTATTCGGCGCTTTCTCCAGATGGTGTCGATCTGATTTCGACGCATAGAAAAAGTTGCGTCGATTGGAAGTCGACGTGCTTTTGTTCATCCATCTAGAAGAGGTCGAAGCATCTGAGAGATTGCGTTGAGTAGAAGTCGACGCACTATCGTGCATGCGTCGATATGAAGTCGACGCAACTGTATATTCATAAATTTTCATTTTGCCTTTCTCTGTTTTTACTCCTTTATGTCTTGTTTTTCTTGGTTTGATTGTTTCTTCAGATGAAGTTTGTGAGTCATCAGCTGAATAATAAGATGTTTCATCAAATTCCTTTATTTCTTTGAAGGAGTTTTCTTCCTTATCTTTTGGGTCTTTTTCTTGGTTTGTCATTTTGACAGGTTTAGTGAATTTTACAGGGCTCATCCAAGCAGGTTTGTTGGATGGAATTAGGCTGATTGAGGGATCAGCCCCTAGCCCAAGATGGTTGTGTCTTATTGTTTGTTTTTCAGTGATTTCCTTAAGAGTTTGGCTTCTCATTTTTATTGATTCTTCAAAGGCTTTTGCCTGGGTTACTTTATCCTTAAGGAACTGATTTTCTATTCTAGCCCTTTCTATTTCCTTTTCTATTCTGCTAGCTATTGATTCATAATCTTTAGAGGATTTAATTTCTGTGTTTCTCTGGTTTTTAGCTACATTGATTTGTTCTTTTAGATCTTTAATTTCTTGTTTTGTTTTTAGTTGATCTAGGTACATTCCCATAAAATCATTTCTAAAATTATCACTTTGAAGATCTATTTCATCAAACATGCTTACCTCATCCTCATCCTCAGATTCCTCAATGAGAATGAGGTTCTTTTCTTTTTCATCATCAGAAGATATGCTTTCTTCTGATCCTGTTTCACTCCATGATTTATCATCATTCTTTGAGTCTTCAAAGGCCATCAAGCATAGGTCTTCTTGCCTAGATTCTTCATTGTCACTCTTATAGGATGAACTATCCTCAGAGTTTGTTTCACTCCAGACTTCTGCAATGAAGCCTCTTTCTTTCTTCTTCCCCTTTTTCTTCAGATATTTCTTTTTCAGATCCTTTTCTGTTTCAGCATTCTCTGGACATTCTGGGGCAATGTGTCCAGGTTTTCTGCAAGAATAGCAAATAATTTCTTTAGTGGGGGTTTTGTCATACCTTGGTTTTGACTCCCTCCTTTTTGATCCATCTGTCTTGACCCATTTCTTAAATCTTCTGGCCAAGAAACTGAATAATTCTTCTTCAGTGACAGGGGTTCCTTCTTCTGTTGCCTTTAGAGCAATGTTCCTGCTTTTTGAGGAAATTGGAGTGTTTTCTCTTCTTTCCTTTTCCTCTCTAGTTTTCAGCAACTGCTCATAGGATCTGAGTTTTCCTAAGAGAGCATCTGTTGAGATCTCTTTTTGTCCTCTTGTGTCTCTTATTGCCCATATTCTTGAGTCCCATGAACTAGGGAGACTCATTAGCAATTTGTCATTAATCTCAGTGAGAGAGATTTCTCTATCCAAGTCTCTTAGTTGATTGATGATCAGACTGAATCCGTCATACATTTCAGAGATGCTTTCTTCAGCCTTCTTTTGGAAGTTCTCATATTGAGAGATCAATAGAGCCTTTTTATCTTTCTTTTCATCAGCACTTCCTTCCACCATCTTTGTGAGAGCATCCCAAATTTCTTTGGATGATTCACAGTCAACAACCTTTTGAAAAATGTCATCTGAGAGAGTTGAGACAAGTATGTTCATGGCCTTTAGATCATATGTTCTTGCCTTCTTTTCATCTTCTGTCCACTCAGATCTTGGAACAAGTGTTTGTGTGACATTGCCATTTGCATCCTTTCTATAAGGCTTTGGGGGACCTGTCATAGTAATATCAAACAAGTCAGCATCAATGGAATTCATATAAATTCAAATTCTTGTTTTCCAAACTGCAAACTTTTCAAGATTGCACATTGGAGGTCTGGTGGAAGCATAATCTTTGATTTGTGCCATATGATAAAATAGTTTTGAAAAATATATATATATATATGAGAGGTAATATCTTTTTGATCAAGGAGTTATCCTTTTTAGATTAACCTGGCTCTGATACCAATTGAAAGTGCACAGTTAACCTCACTAGAATTCTCTAGAGGGGGGGTGAATAGAGATTAAAAATATTTTGTGCAAAGTTAATATATATATGTGTATAATCACAGATTAGAGCTTCCCACACACCAACAAAAATTAAGCAAGAAAATAAAGTAAATGCAAGTAAATAAATCACAGCACAACACAAGAAAATATAGTGGTTCCCCAAACTTTGGGTAGTCCACTCTTCTACCCCTTGGTTGGAATTCACTATCTTGTACTGAGTCTTTTGATAAGGAGACTCTTAGAACCACCCTGAGTCTTTTGATAAGGAGACTCTTAGAACCAACTGAGTCTTTTGACAAGGAGACTCTTAGAACCAGTATACTGAATTTTTTGAAGAGAGATTCTAAAAACTCTTTTACAATGTTAGATGTAAGAAAGAAAGCAGGAAAGATATAAGGACAAGAATGAATCTTCTTCCTAGCAAGAAGATTGGAAGCACAAGAAGTGAATTGAATCTTTCTTCTATAGAGAGAAGAAGATTTGCAGACTTTCTCTCTTTGTGAGAGCTATCAGATTTTGCAGCAGTGTGATTTCAGAAGCAGAAGAAGAAGAAGTGGTTGAATGTTGCTGCAGAGCTTTTTCTCAATTTCTCTCTTTTCTCTTGGGAGCTTTTCCTCTATTTCAAAATGTATGTGGTGGATCACTCAACTGTTATTTTCTGCCGACCTCCTCTTTATTTATAGCTCTGTGTATTCAAAATAATGCTATAGGAGGATAATTAATTAGCAGTCAGAAAAATAGAAAGATGAAAATGTTTCCATAATATTTATTTCTGTAGAAGGAAAGAACCAATTCAGATTTCAAATAATATCCAAATAAGTTAAATCAAATTAGCCAAGAATCAGATATAAGGAAAGAATGATTCAGAACGGCTATAAAATATTGACACTTATTCCATATAAATCAGATCTATTGAAAGAAGGAAAGAGATCTGGCGCATATTTAAATTCTGTCATGGAAATCGACGTGCGTCGATTACTATTCGATGCAAGCGTCGAGAGCATCTGATGCAGCACGCCCGGACCCGCCCCGGCCGGCGGAGTCACACCTGCCAGCGGAACACGAACTGGCACGCGCCGCGAAAGGACTGCAGCCCAGACACCCCAACCCGTCTCCGCACCTATTCTCAGCGCGGCGGGTTGTTGAGGCCGGGGCTCGATCCCCAGACCTCCTTGATAAGCACCTTTCCTAACAGGCCTCATCACCAACTGACCTGCAGGTCAGTTGGTGATGAGGCCTGTTAGGAAAGGTGCTTATCAAGGAGGTCTGGGGATCGAGCCCCGGCCTCAACAACCCGCCGCGCTGAGAATAGGTGCGGAGACGGGTTGGGGTGTCTGGGCTGCAGTCCTTTCGCGGCGCGTGCCAGTTCGTGTTCCGCTGGCAGGTGTGACTCCGCCGGCCGGGGCGGGTCCGGGCGTGCTGCATCAAAAAAGTGCACTTTTTTGATGCAGCACGCCCGGACCCGCCCCGGCCGGCGGAGTCACACCTGCCAGCGGAACACGAACTGGCACGCGCCGCGAAAGGACTGCAGCCCAGACACCCCAACCCGTCTCCGCACCTATTCTCAGCGCGGCGGGTTGTTGAGGCCGGGGCTCGATCCCCAGACCTCCTTGATAAGCACCTTTCCTAACAGGCCTCATCACCAACTGACCTGCAGGTCAGTTGGTGATGAGGCCTGTTAGGAAAGGTGCTTATCAAGGAGGTCTGGGGATCGAGCCCCGGCCTCAACAACCCGCCGCGCTGAGAATAGGTGCGGAGACGGGTTGGGGTGTCTGGGCTGCAGTCCTTTCGCGGCGCGTGCCAGTTCGTGTTCCGCTGGCAGGTGTGACTCCGCCGGCCGGGGCGGGTCCGGGCGTGCTGCATCAGCATCCTTTCTGGACGTCGAGAGAAGAATAAGGAAGGTGCGTCGACTGATGTGCGTCGACTTCACTAGATGCGTCGACTAGAAATTAGAGTGGCGTCGACTAGACTTACATCGAAATCTTCCTAGAATTATTTCGACTCAACCTGAAGGAAACGTCGAATACTATTCGACGCATATTTACTTAGCCTTGTTTTTTTCATTCTTAGAATTCATTTCTAGGGGTTAAGAGAAATCATTTTCCAAACACTTCTCATCAATTGTTTCCATTTATGCTAGCGCCAGCGGTAGTGCTAATGCGCCACGGTAGAGCACATCTCTTTTCGTCAGATGCATCTTCGTCGAACTGCCACACATTTTGTCGAGCGCTGCTTTCATTTTGTCGAACGAACACTAGCGCCAGCGGTAGTGCAAATGCTCCACGGTAAAGCATGCATTTTGTCGAGCGCCATGGTAGAGCGTGCAGTTCGTCGATCGCCATTTCGTCGAACGCCAGTTCGTCAAACGCAGTTTCCATTTCATCGAACGAACACTAGCGCCAGCGGTAGTTCTAACACGCCGCGGTAACAACAGATAATCATCCTGATGTTGCTTCGACGTCTTTCTTTTTCACACTCCTTTGGGGATTGAATGTTGAATATCCTGCACACTATAAACACAATGCAAGTATGATCAAATACAATAGGATTTGTGATTGTCAAACCAAGAGATGCGGAAAGCATGTTCCAACAGATGCCTTATTCTCTTTTCCAAAAATTGGATTTAGGAGAGCCTAATCCTATGAGAATGAGCATCCAATTGGTGGATCGTTCCATAAAATACCCAATGGGTATTATCGAGGATGTGCTTATCAAGGGTGATAAATTTATCTTCCCGGTAGATTTTGTCATCCTCGACATAGAAGAGGGCACCGAGGTACCTCTCATTCTCGGTCGCCCTTTCCTTTCCACCTAACGAGCCATAATTGATGTTAGTAATGATAAACTTCTCTGTAGAGTCAGAGATGACGAAGTTACCTTTACTATCAATTCTTCTATGAGGAATACGCTCTCAAATGATGACTCTTGTTTTTTCTTGGAGGCTTTACCTGATGAGGACTCCGTTTTATTTTCTGAACACATTTTGCCGTCATCTTTTTATGATGAAGAAATTGAATCTCTCGATCTAATTTCTCATGATTTTGATGACAACATGATCACTCATGCACCTATTTTTGAAATTTTAGAACTAGGTAGTGATCGATTAAAAACGTCTTATGAGGAACCTCACGTACTAGAATTAAAACAATTGCCTAATCATCTAGAGTATTTATTTCTAGTGGAGGATTCTAAGCTTCTCGTAATTGTGTCGGCATTTCTGTCCGATGAAGAAAAATTAAAATTATTCAATGTTTTAAAACTTCATCGTCGCGCAATTGTGTGGAAAATTACGGATTTAAAAGGGATTAATCCCTCCTTTTGTACGCATAAAATTTTATTAGAAAAAAATCACATAAATCTATTCAACCTCAACACCGCCTAAATCCTAATATGAAGGAGGTGGTTAGGGCGGAGGTAATAAAATTATTAGATGCGGGCATCATCTATCCGATTTCGGATAGCTCTTGGGTCAATCCGGTCCAAGTGGTGCCAAAGAAAGGAGGATTAACGGTAGTACCAAAAGATAAAAATGAATTAATCCCTACTAGAACCGTTACCGGATGGCGGGTTTGTATTGATTATCGCAAATTAAATGATGTGACCCGTAAGGATCATATTCCTTTACCGTTCATCGACCAAATCCTTGAACGACTATCTGGGCACTCAATTTATTGTTTTCTTGACGGTCTCTCGGGATATTTCCAAATCCCAATTGCGCCCGAAGACCAAGAGAAAACAACCTTCACTTGTCTGTTTGGCACCTTCGCCTTTCGTAGGATGCCATTTGGAATATGCAATGCGCCGTATACATTCCAAAGATGTATGTTAGAAATTTTTGACGAACTAGTGGAGCATATTATGGAAGTTTTTATGGATGATTTCTCCGTTTTCGGCGATTTATTTGATTTGTGTTTGACTAACCTTTCCCGCATTCTCCAAAGATGTGAGGACACAAACTTAGTGTTAAATTGGGTGAAGTGTTATTTTATGGTACGGGAAGGTTTGGTTTTAGGCCATAAAATATCTAGTAAGGGCATAGAGGTAGATAAAGCTAAAATTGAAACAGTAGAAAAATTACCTCCCCCTTCAATTGTTAAGGTCGTACGTAGTTTTCTTGGGCATGCCGGTTTCTATCTCCGGTTTATAAAAGATTTTTCTAAGATAACCAAGCCCCTCACTCACTTATTAGAAAAAGATGCGCCATTTATTTTTGATGAAAATTGTATGCATTCTTTTTCTATTATTAAAGAAATAATAATAAACCCACTGATTATGATAGCTCCCAATTGGGATCTCCCTTTTGAGATCATGTGCAACACTAGTAGTTTTATCTTTGGTGGAGTCTCAGGACAACGCATAAATAAAAATTTGCATCTTATATATTATGTGAGCAAGACACTTACCGACACACAAGAAAATTACACAACGACCGAGAAGGAGCTCTTAGCCGTGATTTTTGCTTTTGATAAATTTCGTTCTTATCTTACTTTATCTAAAGTAATTGTTTTTACTGATCACTCGGCTTTACATTATTTGATAACAAAAACTGATGTCAAGCCAAGGTTGATTAGGTGGATCTTACTCCTACAAGAATTTGATTTGGAGATCTGGGACAAAAGGGGAGCGGAAAATTTGGCTACGGATCATCTTTCTCAGTTGGAGAATCCCAATTCGAAGGAGCTCATAGAGGAGGAAATTAATGATACATTTTCAAGGGAACGCCTCCTCATTATTCATGAGGTAATAGATCTCCCCACCACTTGGTTCACCGATTTCGCAAACTACCTTGTTGTGAGATTTCTCCCAAAAGATTTTTCTTATCAAGAAAAGAAGAAATTCTTTTCCGATTTGAAATATTATTTTTGGGAGGATCCGTTCCTTTTTTGAGTTTGTGCGGACCAAGTGGTGCGGAAGTGTGTATCTCACGAGGAGGGTGCATAAATTCTAAAGCATTGCCACGAGGGACCCGCCGGTGGACATTATAAAGCAAATCGGATGGCGCGGAAGGTACTTGAAGTAGGATTCTATTAGTCGAGCATCTTCAAAGACGCTCATGCACATGTAAGTCATTGTGAACAATGTCAACGCTCAGGTAATATCTCTCGCCTTGATGAAATGCCTTTAAAATCTATTTTACAAATTGAGGTTTTTTATTTATGGGGGATCGATTTTGTCAGCCCGCTACCACTTTCTTTTGGAAATCGATATATGTTGGTAGTGGTCGATTACGTGTCTAGGTGGGCGGAAGCGCAAGACCTTCCCACCAATGATGCCTGAGTCATGACCCAATTTCTCAAAAAGTTCTTTTCACGATTTGGAGCACCGCGGGCGATAGTTAGCGATAGGGGAACTCATTTTTGTAACGCCAAATTCACTAATGTTTTATCTACATATGGCGTTACACATTGGATGGACACCCCCTATCACCCTTAAATAATTGACCAAGTAGAAGTGGTGAACCGTGAATTAAAACAAATTTTAGAAAAATGGTTTCCAACAATAGGAAGGATTGGTCGATTAAACTCGATGATGCTTTATGGGCCTATCGAACCGCGTACAAGACTGCTATCGGTTGTATGTCGTATAGATTGTTCTATGAGAAAGCATGTAATTTACCAGTCGAGCTTGAGCATTGCGCCTTTTGGGCGCTTAAATTTCTTAATCTTGATAAAAATGTATCTTCCGAGCTCCGCAAGTTCCAACTTAACGAACTCGATGAGTGGCGCTCCTTTGCCTACGAAAATAACAAATTGTATAAGGAGCGCACTATATTTTATCATGATAAGAAACTTAGGCATCCTAAAGTTTTTCGACCGGGAGACCAAGTTCTCTTCTATAATTCGCGTTTACATCTTTTTCCGGGAAAACTTAAGTCCGTTGGTCTGGCCCCTTTATCGTCAAAGAGGTTTGGCCCAACGGGACCGTTTTAATAATGCATCCGAAAAAAGGTGAATTTAAAGTGAATGGGCACCGGTTGAAATTATTTTTCACCGGCGATAATTTTCATGAGCACAGGGAGGAAATTCTCCTTCCAAACACCTAAATCGGCGCGCCACTTGGGTCGAGCTTAATGACCATAAACAAAGCACTCTTGGGAGGAACCCCATGTTTATCTTAGTTATTTCTATTTATTTATTTTTTGTGTTTTCAGGTAACCCGGCGGGGGGCGGTTGGACAATTTCAAAAGTAAGACAATGAATGAAATTTGTGTCCACCTTTCATAGTCAGTATTTATGTTTTTTATTTTAGTTTATTTTTATTAAACATCTATATTAATTGAAAAAAGGGATTAAAAATATTAAAAAAAAGAATTAAAAAACAAAAAAGCACCAAAAAAGAAAAAAAATTAAAACAGAGAAAATCATTTACATGCCCATAATTCACGAGCGTGACCTACGGGTCACGGGCGTGTCTGGCTGGCATGTCTAGTCTGGAAATTGGCTTCGGCTGATGGGGTTTTTTTGTGACTGAGGCGGGTCCGTCTCCCGTCTTTTTCACGGGTGTGACCTGGACAGAACTCCTCCGTCTCGATTCGGCCATCCGATTGCAGCTTTTGTAAGTCACACTCGTGAATTATAGTTACACGCCCAAAGACACGGGCATGACTTATTGGCGTGTCCCATCCCGTGAGCCAAGACGCCCTCGAATTCCTTCCAGTTACACGCCCAGAGTTACGGGCGTGACTCTGGGGCGTGTCCTATTATTTACCCTCCCGTCAGCCCCAACTCCCGAGAGCGCGCATTTCTACCTTTTTTAAGTTACACGCACCCCTGCCACGGGCGTGACAATGGGGAGTGGCACCTTTTTTTTTTATTTAAAGGATTTCTTATTCTCTTTTCCTCCACACCTCTCCTTCTTTCTCTTCTCTATTTTCTTTCTCCCCTTGAGCCAAATTTCTCACAATGCCTCGCCATCACTCTCGTTCCACCGCTTCCTCCTCTGAGCACCTCGTGGATCCTGCCACGGCGGAGGCTATGCTTATTTTTGACAACCCCACCCAACAAGAACGAAGTAACCGTTTGGGCGCCAAACCCTTTGGCGTCTTCCGTATCCTGGACTGTGGCATCCTTGCAGCCTTCGGAGCCGCGAATTTGGTGAGAAACTTTTTATCCACCGCCGAATGGACTGCCCTTTTCTCCATCTCCGAGGCCACTTACTTCGAACTCACTATTGAGTTCTTAGACTCTTTTGAGTTCCAGTGTGTTGGGAATGATGACATCATCGCCTTTCGATTGGGCGGTGCTTCGCATCAACTTTCAATCTGACAACTCATTATTCTTATGGGTTTTTGTGATGAGGAATTTTCTCTTTCTCACGCCTACGCTGATCTTTGTGTTGATTTCCCCGTCGACTTCAATCTTCTCCAATTTTGGTTGGAAATGAACAATGATATCTCCCCTTACACTCCCAAACTCTCCAAGGCTAGCCACCTCATCTCTCCCTCCTTTCATATTCTCCACAACCTCCTTACCTTCACTCTCACTGGCAGTGGCGACAGCCATGGTGTGGTTACCAAGCGAGACTTACTATGTCTATATAATATGTACCATCGGGTACCACTAAACCTCGGTCAGTTGCTCATTATCTTCTTTCGACATCATACCGAAAATGCGAGGTTGGGAGATGTCCACGATGGGCACTTCATCACCTATCTCGCCAAGCAGCTGGGGGTCTGGGATTCTCTTTCGCGGATGCACTCCATTCAGATGCCAAATTCCATCCAGTTTCAGAATCTCCAAGACCTAAGCTTAGCGCGACGGCGGTATGGTGAGTTCCAGGCTGTGCCACCGACGGTTGGCGGTGGAGATTTTGATCTCGATAATGATCTACATGGAGCTTCTCATTCTCCACCCCCACCGCCGCCGCAATCTTCCCCTATGCCTGGTCCTTTGACTTATTGGGATCGTCAGTTTGGGTCTCTCTGTACTCAGCTAGAGCAGATGGAGACCTGTTTTGATGCTCGGTTTGCACATTTTGATAGTCGATTTACCGCACTTGAGCAACGTCAAGATTTTTCGATGGATCGTATTTTGAGGGAGTTTGGGGTTTTGCGGACTCACTATCCACAGAGCAGGGATGGCAGTGATGAGTATTAGGCCTCTTTTGTTTTATCTTTTGTATCTGTATCTGTCTTTTTATTTTTATTTTCCTGCTTTCATGTCTCTTTATCTTTATCTTTTTATAAAAAAATATAAAAATTGTGTGTTTTGCTTCATCAGGACTACTTGGTGCAGATTTGAACTCCACTCAGGGAAGTTTCTTCTCTCTTTACTTGCATGTTTTTTGTAGATTTATAACATTGGGGACACTATTTTCTTTTAAGTATGGGGGAGGGTATTTCACACCTGGTTTATTGCAAAGCAACACCCAAAAAAATTTTAAAAAATATATATTTAAAAAAATAGTTTATTAGTTAGAAAATCGAACATTATTTTCTTAGAAAGGGACGTTTGGGATATCATCTCATCTTACCAACTAGTACCGGTGAGAGCCCTTCACAGGGAATACCTTGGGAAGTCTAAGAAATAATAAAAAAAAAACTAGGCTGAATTTTTATTTTGGGAATCAATACCTCTATATTTACTCATACGCAAAATTCTTAGCAGATTTACTTTTGCATAGTGTTGTAGGGAATTTTTATACTTCATTCGATTTTGAATTTTGGAGTAAAATTGTTGACTCGTGTAGTATTCCTAGTTAAGCCCACGCGTTAGTAGGATCTCATGTCGAATTAACTTTTCAGCATACAATTAGAATTATGTTTTTCTAACTGCGTGAAAATAATTTTTCTTTTACTTTTAGTTTGAATCCCGTAGAATCCAAAAATAATTTAAGTGAGTATATAGAAGCTTACTAGAGAATTATTACGTACTTTGAATGAAAGGGTATTCTTTCTCGAAGTCTAGAACTTGCCCTCTAGCGACTCTCAAAACATTTGCATACGTTAAATTCATTATCATGAATATGATATAGGCATTTCATTAGCCCGTTTGAGCCTTTGCACCCGCGCCTAACATTATATCTTTATTAAGCCACTTTGAGCCTTTTATATTGTTTTTTGTTTCAGCTCCACCAAACTCTTCACCAAGGCCCAAAAAGCAACCTAATCACACACCTAAGTCTGTGCTCAAAAGTAGTTATTTGAAAAGATTTTGTGAGTGTTTGTTGTCTTTTATAATTTTGGTGGACTTTCTCTTGTCTTTTATGAAAAAAATGATGATAAAAAAATCAAATGAAAAAAAAAAGAGATTAGGAATTGGCTATGCTCTTACAATGCCATGACTGCTTAGATTATTTTATGTGAGCTCACTTTAGGTTTGGGTGTGACTAGCCGTCATATTTATCTTTGTTTTTCCTCACCAAATAAAACCTAAGCCCACGTTTCAACCTAATTAAGTCTTGTTGATTCATACTAATGAGTTAAACTAGTGTCTTGGCGAGACTGTGAAATGGCAAGCCTATTGCCATCGTCATTGATGGATTTCTTTGGAGGCTATCCCGAAATTTGATTTTGTGTAATATTGATCTTAGTAAACACGCTACCCGCTCCCTAAATAACATTTTAGGATTTACCGGATTTTCAATTTAAAAGTAAAAACAAAATGTTGTAACGCATTATTGAAAATTATAAGCTAATCTATATGTTGAATAGGTTTTTCTACTAGGATTTCTACACACTTAGGTGTAAGACTTCACATTTTTACTCAGGTTCAAATTTATTTTCTAGTATTTAAATTTTTCTGCTCCTATGAAAAGTTGTTTGCTCGGGACTAGCAAATGGGTAAGTATGGGGGTATTTGATAACTCTATTTTTATCTTAGTTTTTAGTTAGTTGGTAATTTAATAATCAATCAATATTTGTCTAAATTATTAAAATATTCTCCTTAATTTATTTATTTTTCTTTTTCAGGTAATTTTAGGCTGCTGATAGCATTTTTGGGCTCACTGTATTAATCAGGAGAAAATTTGGGACTGTTTTGGGAAATTGTCAAGTACATGTGAAAGTTTCCGTAGATCTAGGAGTGAGCAGGAATCGTATAACTTAAAGTTACAGCCAACAACCAGAAGCACATGAAGCAAAGCAATCTTTATTGATAACAGCAGAAATCTTCATTACAGAGCGAGGTATACATGGCGAGACATGATTTCGCCAGTACACAAAACCAAAAAGAAAACCACAATGCTGAAGAAAGATAACTGGTGGTCTACACAGAAGCCGCCAAACCACGCGGCCTGGGTGTTCACGCGACTATAAAAGGAGACCGCGCGAACAGACTGCCGGTAACTTGAACAACACCACTGAAGCTCCGCGACCTCCTGAACTCCACTGATTCTCCCAAACTCCAGCAACCCACACTGCAAGCCGCAAGACCGCCCGGACACTTTAGAAGAAGAGGTGATCACTGCTGTCCACACAATCCACAGAAGATGCACAAGGAAAGTTCAATCAGCAAACCGAGCGGTCACAAAAAAGAGACCGCAGGCTCTAGGCGCGAGTTCAGCTTACACTTGGTGCGATGATATTGCAGCTACAGTGATGCCTATTTATAGGTGTGAGACCTGATCCAGTCACCACCCTATAAGATAGAGTCACCGCTCTGACCGCGCGACCAAGATCGGTCAACCCGCGCGGTCAGCAGAAGATCGCCCTGCGCTTAGTGAGCTCGCCGACTTCAAACCTGACTAGGAGATCGCCACTCCTCTAAGAAGCCGCGCGATCATGACAACCTGCACGGTCATGACTCCCACCACCAATGTTCGCATATACGAGACCTCCTCCAGAGACTGCGAACACAGCCAGGTCGACTAAGGCAACAGCCCACCAAGTCGACCAACACCAGTGTCCGCATACATCAGCAGACCGCCAAGGGACCAGCTTATGCGAACACAAAAGGGAGACCGCACGACTAAGAAGATCTTAGTCGGCGCGAACCAACAAGAACCCGGACAGTCACCAGACCGGACTGCCGGATACCAGAACATCAACCTTGTGCGGTCAACAGCTTAACCCGCACAGCACAGAATAATAGCTCGCCACGCGGTCACACAAACCAGACCACGCGGCCTCACCTCGATAGCCTTGGACAAAGAGAACGGCGGTCAGGCCGAATAAGCTGCTGCTAGACCGAATAGGTCAGACCGCAGAGGAGACCGCAAGATCGCGCAGTTAGACCAGACCGCGAGAGCTCCTCCCAGACCGCCAACTACACACTTCAACATTTTCAACACTCCCCCTTGAAGTGGGAAGTTGAAAACAGCCCAAGTAAACTCCTCAGCCGAGTGAACGGCCCCTTCTCCAGCACCTTTGTGAATATGTCAGCAATGTTGTCCATACTCTGAACATGCTCGACAGAAAGAGATCCCTCCAACACCTTCTCACGAATGAAGTGATGCTCGATCTCGATATGTTTGGTCCTCGCGTGACACACTAGATTAGTAACCAGTTTGAGTGCACTCTCATTGTCACCGCGGAGCAGAGTCGGACCCTGAACCTCCTTATGGACGTCTCCCACCAACCTCCTAAGCCAGATGGCTTCTTGAGCTGCCAAGGTCGAGGCCTTGTATTCTGCTTCCGTGGTAGAGACATGTAACATCCCAACTTTGAAAAGGGGGTCTAGCCAGTTCAGTTGAACCCTTGGAGGAACCTAGGCTGGGTCATAGGGCAACCACGACCCGACCTTCACCACATAGTGGTGGTCATTTAGAGAAATGACTATTTTGGGTAGCATCGTGCTTCGCCACAACGTCAAAGTTGTTTATTGAGCATACGTGATCCGAATCGACTTCCGTCAGTTGCGTTAGACTCGTACGGTTGATACGAGCGCAACGGAATTCATTTCATTTCAATCCGAGGTCATCTGGTGAAAGTGACCGTTTTGAGTATCGTAGCGCGTCACGACGACGCAGTTTTAGAATATAGAGCATACGTGCTCTGAATCGACTTCTGTCAGTTGCGTTAAACTTGTATAGTTGATACGAGTGCAACGGAATTCATTTCGTTCCAATCCGAGATAATTTGGTGAAAGTGACTGTTTTGAGTATCGTAGCGCGTCACGAAGACGCAGTTTTAGAATATAGAGCATACGTGCTCCGAGTCAACTTCCATCAGTTGCGTTAGACATGTATGGTCGATACGAGTGCAACAGAACTTGTCTCGTTCTAATCCGATGGGATTTGAGAAAGTTAGTCGAAATAAGTTATTTTGAACTACGTGCCAACATAGAAAATGTTCCCCCCTCTGAGGGGCACTTACTGTAATTTTTTGGGATTTTTAGGAGAAGTATTGCTATTTTCAAATTCCCTTACAAGTTTTAGGCTGTTAGAACTTAGGAAAATTCCAAGGCTCTGCATTCGACGAAATTATTTTAATCTGCGTTCGACGAACTCTATCCTGAGTACGACGAACGCGTGCTTCAGTTCGACGAATTGTTCCAATCTGCGTTCGACAAACATGTTTTAATCTGCGTTCGACGAACTCTCGCCTTAGTTCGGCGATCGCGTGATTTAGTTTGACGAATTGTTCCAATCTGCGTTCGATGAACATGTTTTAATCTGCGTTCGACGAACTTTATCCTGAGTTCGACGAACGCGTGCTTCAGTTCGACGAATTGTTCCAATCTGCGTTCGACGAACGTGTTTTAATCTGCGTTCGACGAACTCTCGCATGAGTTCGACGATCGCGTGATTCAGTTCGACGAATTGTTCCAATCTGCGTTCGATGAACATGTTTTAATCTGTGTTCAACAAACTCTCTCCTGATTTCGACGATCGCGTGTTTCAGTTCGATGAATTGTTCCAATCTGCGTTCGACGAACATGTTTTAATCTGCGTTCGACAAACTCTCGCCTGAGTTCGATGATCGTGTGCTTCAGTTCGACGAATTGTTCCAATCTGCGTTTGACGAACATGTTTTAATCTACGTTCGATGAACGCTCGCCTGAGTTCGGCGATCGCGTGCTTCAGTTCGACGAAATTGTTTCAATCTGCGTTCGACGAACTCTATCCTGAGTTCGACGAATGCGTGCTTGAGTTCCATAAATGGTGTTCTTGAGTTCGATGAATGGTGTTCTTCAGTTCGACGAATGGGCGGGAGATTGATGAACTATCTCTTGGTTGCCTCCGATTGACGAACTGCGAAGGGGCGGAAGAAAACTAGGGCGGAAAAACCATGGGCGGAAAACCATGTGCGGGAGAAGATGTTCACTGGGGCTCGTGGGAGCTCTTGATTGGTCATCCATGGCTATAAATAGTGCTGGTTTGGTACTATTTGGGGATGGGAGCTTGACCTTCTCCTCCTCCGGTAATGGTAGACTCTAAACCTTCTCTAATTTTGTTTAGTCATCATCTTGGGTAACCATGAAAGTGGAAAGATTTATGGTGCTTGGGTTTAGAGGTTTGGGTTTTCTTCCTCTTCAAGGAAGGATCTCCTCTTTCTCTCACTAACCCTACCTCTCTACCTCACACTCTTCTCTCTGGTAGTAGTACAGGTATTACCCCATGGCAACATGGCAGGATACGTCTCTCTCTCTCTCTCTCTCTCTCTCTCTCTCTCTCTCTCTCTCTCTCTCTCTCTCTCTCCATGCCCCATAGATTTCATTTTCTGCAAACTAGCATTATAAAGATGGAAACTGAATAATGGAAGAAGTAATGATATGCATAAGTATAGCTTTGGATCAAATCATGACAAACCGGGAAAAGTATCTGATTAACCTCTCATGGCTTCGAATGATCCTCAACCTCTGGCTTTATTATGCTAACATGAATAATACAATTGAGAGGTGAAGATGCTGCCACCATAACCAAATCATATGGGAGGATATTGAATTTTGTTCATCTTCATCTCCCATGTGATTTATGGTAACTTCTTCCTAATCTACTTCTCCTACGAAATGAAATATTGACAATAGTTTGGAGATGGGGGATTGCTATAAGCAATGGAGGCTTGACTCCAAGAAACTTGAGCTGCTGCATTTGTCTTCCCATCTTTGAGTATAGGTAATCCTAATCTAATTTTCCCTTGGTTAATTAACTTTGTGGCTAAAGGTATTAGCCATTCTGTTGAGCAAAAAGGATTTTTTTGGGTTTTGGAGTTGCACGAGCTGCTCTAATTAGGGTAACCTGAACCCATTGTTTGTTTGCTTAATTACCTTATGTGTCTCAAATCCGAGAAAAGATAGTAAGGCGGTTTCACAACATTAGCTCTTAGTTCTTGGACTTATATACGATCCATCCATAATAATAATTTCTTCGGGTGTAATTTAGCTTTTCTGTCATATGGAGTTGTGGGTATTTGAGAGTGGAGTTAATTAGTTCTCCCCTTGAGAATCTTGGAAGCACTCTCATCGACTCGCCTTGTTTCTTTGATTACTCTACCCAATTATTTATTTTACTATATTTTATGGATGGGGGAAGAAATTTAACACCTGGTTGCCAATCAGTTTTATCAATTTACAGTTATTTCATTGGATCCATGCTTCTTAAATTGATAGGAGGGTTGCTATGAGGATCTTGCTCTGTCCATCCTTATTCGGAAGTATTATGGCATGCTAAGGCTTGGCCCTTGGGGAAATATTAATGTCCAGATGGAGGCTTATTTTTTTCATCACTCTCTCTCTCTCTCTCTCTCTTCCTCTCTTTCCCTCTTTCTTTATCTGTGCAAGTTTATTTATATATATATATACACACATATATTTATACATTTGTGTGAACATAAGAAGGGGGCTTCACAGGAGAAGATGGATGAGCAAATACTCTAGCGCAGCCCTTGAATGTTTCATATGCTCCTATTCTCCCTCTCAGAGCTTTACATATGATTAATGTGCTAATATCTTTTTCTCTCTTTCTCTCCACCTACTTTATCTTCCCCATGAGGAAATTTCTGAAGGTTTGAGTTAAGACTGCATATGATAAATCGTGTGTGTTTTGTAGGGGCTTAAATTTGGAATGAAGGTAATCTAACATGAGTCAAGGTTGGTTTTACAACGGGCGTGGTTTAAATGTCAGTTATGGCTCGGCATGGAAGGGTAGATGGATGATGGTGATATACATGTTGGGGAAATTGTTGTTGTTATTCTCACGGCAAAGTATTCTTGTCCCCATCCCCTCCTCCTCCTTACTGGAAGCTCTATCAAAATGGGGGCTGCTCTCCATCTCTTTCTCAGCCCTGGTAATTCCTAACTTAGTTCTGACTAAATGGGTGCTGCAACGGGGATTGAATTCTAAGCTAGGGGTGAGGTTGTTCTGATGAGTTGGAAGTTAAATTCCATCTACTTCTCCCCCATTCCTCTCTCTCTCTCCCCCCAATTACATTCTTTATAATGCTTCATCTGAGCTTACAACTATTTGGGACCGGCTGGACTGTCAAGTCCTTCATTAGTTTGGCATATTATTTCATAACAGAGAAGGTTGGTGGGATGGATAAATGATTTTCATGCATGGGTTGTATCATGGGCTACCTACAAGAATCTTGTTAATAATTTCCTCCCTTGGGAGGTGATGAAGAACAACAACTTGAAAAGAAATGAAGCTGAGAGTTTCTCCTCAGCTTCCTTATGTTTGTGCCACTCTTATAGAAGTCCCTATGAGCCTGGGGTTCTACTCTGTTCTATTCATTCCTTTTTATCAAGCTATGGGCAATCCCTGAAGGCCCTTTTCTCGTGATTTTGTGAAAAGGCTGAGGATATCAGAATTGAAATGGACAGGGGTGGACGTGATTTAGTTCATAAATACTATACACATACTCCTCCCTTTTCTCTTTCTCTCTCTCTCTCTCTCTCTCTATCTCTTGATTTTTGGAAAGGAAAATGTCGAGGCCTCTAAGCATGAACTCCATCCTCTACCTTTCCACTGTTTGATTCATTATGGTTGGCTCCTGCTGGTTGGGAGATTGCATTGCTGATGGTTGGATGGGGAGATGTTGGAGTCCACGTCTATAGGTTGTTTTATATTTATAAGTATGCAGATAAATGAGTGACTGGAGAGGCGCTATAGAGATTTCCCACTACCATACGTTACATACTCTATGCATAAATGAGAGGAGAATTTCAGGTCAGATATTGTCAAGTGGGGATTCTGTTGGATATGAGGATTCTACAGGGCTGCATATTTCTAAAAATTGGTTATATTCACAACCACTTACCCTCTCCTCCATTGCTTACTGGCTTCGCTTCTCTCTTTCTATACACGAATTAGCATTCAATAAAGTGAAGGAAATGAGGTTGTGGTTAATGATTAAAAGACATATCTCTTACCGCGCTCTACTTACTCTCCTTGTAACTTCTTATTAAGGAGGGTTATATATGAGGATGTCTTGGGTTTGACTGCCAAGCAATCCAAAAGATCGGCAAAAGACGGATTTAAATGTTTGCCCATCTCGGGTAGGAACATCATTAAGCTTAAAAAGGAGTCTCTCTTCTCTCCCTCTATAAACTCTCGGATCGAATTATTATTAAGCTTAAAAGAGTTTCTCTTCTCTCACCTTATGAAAATGAAATGTTGCCTTCGAGAAATATTCCTACGGGAATATGTTGTGCCTTCGGGAAATATTCCTACGGGAATATATTGTGCCTTTGAGAAAATATTCCTACGGGAATATTGTGCCTTCGGGAAATATTCCTACGGGAATATATTATGCCTTTGAGAAAATATTCCTACGGGAATATATTGTGCCTTCGAGAAATATTCCTACGGGAATATATTGTGCCTTTTGAGAAAATATTCCTACGGGAATATATTGTGCCTTTGGGAAATATTCCTACGGGAATATATTGTGCCTTCGAGAAATATTCCTACGGGAATATGTTGTGCCTTCGGGAAATATTCCTACGGGAATATATTGTGCCTTCGAGAAATATTCCTACGGGAATATGTTGTGCCTTCGGGAAATATTCCAACGGGAATATATTGTGCCTTCGAGAATTATTCCTACGGGAATATAAAATGTGCCTTGGGAGAATGTCGGATGGCCTAGGAGTTTTACTCTAAGGCAACCCGCACGATGGACGGTCTGGGAGGGCAACCCGTGTGAAAATTATAGAACTACGTGGGTCTGAGACCGTATGCATGATGATACGGAGTATGTAGGCGGTGGTCGTGGGAAGACTGACTCGGCCCAATAAGAGTCCAGATATCCCCTCCCTTATAAATGTTATATTATGTATGTTTGTTAGTAGGGGTTGGATTTTGTTTGTGATTCTAATAACTTGTCTTTGGCACAGGTGACAGGTGCGGATGAGTGACAGCACCTATGTGTGAATGAAGCCACGAAGCAGGCTATGTTAGGTGACAGGTGCGGATGAGTGACAGCACCTATGTGTGGATGAAGCCACAGAGCAAGCTACGTCAGGTATAAGTTTGTTAAGCCGCGTCTCCATTTGTTGTGCCCTATCTCAGGGTATATATATATAATGGCAATAAATCCTTGATGGTTAGGATTTTATGTGGCAGAGATATGTAGATTATTTACAAGTCTTGAAATTGTGGTTTTTGTGTTAAAACTACGTCTTCCGCTAAGTGCTATAAAGTGCACTCTTTGATGACATCTTCCGCTAAGTATTATAATATGCACTCTTTGATGATGTCTTCCGCTAGAATACTGCTTCCCTACTTTGTTGGTGTGTAGTGACTTTCGCTTAACACCACCCCTAGGCGTGACAATAGAGTGATCAAGAAAGGGGGTTGGAGAAGCTAGTACCTTGACCCCTCGGGATCGCTTCGGCGTCGTGCCAAAGGGTGGTGTGCGATAAGATCCCCCGGTCGGACTGCCGATTTAGGAGGGGGGGTCTTACAAGACAGACACAGAATCCTGCTTCTTGCTGCACCATGATATAGCCGTAGGTCCAACCATGAAGACGAATCCAGACGTCAACTTCTGATCATCCGAATCTCCCCCGTAATCAGCTTCCATGTACGCATGCACCTCGAAGCCCGCATCCCTCCTGTATATGAGACCCATATCCGAAGTCGCCTTGACATACTTTAAAATATTCTTGGCCACTAGTAGATGAGGCATCCGTGGTTCCGCCATATAATGACTCACCCTGCCAACTGCATATGCAATATCCAGCCTAGTGATCGTCAGATAAATCAAGCTCCCAACCAGAGCTTGGAACACAATCGAATCTTCCGGAATCCTCCCCTCATCCTTCCGAAGTTTCATGGCCTTCTCCAGAGGTGTAGAAATGCATTTCCCTTCCTTCATGCCGAATCACTCCACGATTCGCTCCGCATATCCAGCATGGGACACCAGCACTCCACTTTCCTTCCTCTGCACTTCGAGTCCAAGGAAATGATGGAGTTCACCCGAGTCCTTCATCTCAAATCTAATAGATAGCTCAGCCCGAAGCTTTGCTAGCTCCTCCTTCGAATTCCCCGTCATGATCATATCGTCGACGTAAAGCAGCACGATGACTTGAAGCTCCCCGTTCTTCTTGACAAACAAGCTTGAGTCAGAGTCTGAAGCACCGAATTCACAGAATAGGAGATATTCTGCAATCTTCTCGTACCACGCCCTCGGCGCTTGCTTCAACCCATACAGGGCCTTCTTCAGCTTACAGACATAGTCTGGAAAATCTTCAGATACGAAGCCTGTCGGTTGGACCATGAAGATATCCTTGTCAATCTCGTCGTACAAGAAAGCATTCTTTACATCGAGTTGCCAAATCTCCCACCCATAAAATGCCGCCATAAAAATAATGAACCGAACTTAAGTCATCTTCGCCACCGGACTAAATGTCTCTTCATAATCTTCACCGTATTGCTGCGAGAATCCACGAGCCACAAGGCGAGCCTTGTATCGCTCGATACTGTCGTCTGCCTTCTTCTTGAGCTTATAGACTCATTTGCATGTCACAGGGGTGATACCCTTGGGCCTGGGCACCAGAGACCAGGTCTCATTCTTCTCAAGAGCTACCATCTCTTATTTCATAGCCGACTCCCACTGTTTCACGCCTTTGTCCTATTCAAAGCTCACTGGTTACCACCCATCCAGGGGACCAGCGAAGAAACATGAGACAAAGCTCACCATGTTTCCTCCTGTATAGCGATCAGGGGCAATGATCGTTCCCATCGATCTCCTCAACACCTTCCCCTGACTCGCATTATCCTCATTTCTTCTTCCCTATCTCCCCTTCCAGATGTACTAGAAGCATCACTCCCCCTACTTCCTGATCCAGAAGCCTCCGTCTCAGAACTAGAAATGCATGGACCACCTGGTGACAAAGGCAGCTCCACCTGAAGATTTTCCACAGCTCTCCCCCCGCTCCTCCACCCTGCTTTCTGGTAACTCAACACTAGAACTTCCCTTGTACGACGTCACCTCGTCAAACACGATGTCGCAAGATACAACAAATCTTCGCGTCTCCGGGTCCATGCACTTCCAGCCCTTCTTTCGATCATCATATCCCTCGAAGACTAGCTTCCTTGCTTTTGCATCTAGCTTCGTCCGAAGCGCATCTGGAACATGCACATAGCAGGTGGAACCAAACACCCTAAGGTGCACCACGCTTGGATTTTCCTTGAACATCATCTCATGCGGGGTCAACATGTTGATGGGACTAAGAGGCATCTTGTTGATGACGTAGGCAGCATAAGACATTCCCTCCGCCCAGAAGGACCTTGGGATACTCTTGGCATGCAGCCAACACTTGCAGGTCTCCGTCAGATGACGGATCTTTCGATCTGCAACTCCATTTTGTTGTGGAGTATGCGCACAAGTAAGCTCCCTCTGGATGCCCGCCTTCCTGCAAAAACTAGAGAACTCACCAGAGGTGAACTCCTCCGCGTTATCAGTTCTCAGCTTCTTTATCCGCAGGCCTAGCCGACCCTCCACTAGCTCCTTGAACTCCACAAACTTGGCAAATGCCTCCGCCTTCTCCTATGGGAAATAGACACAGATATATCTGGTGTAATCGTCGATCAACACCAGCATATACCTGTTGATGGCGCGGCCCCTCCGACACTCCTTGATGATGACCCAGTTGCCGAGGCGCTGCGACACAAAGATCTGAGGTGCCATGATGATGCTGAAGGAAGTCCGCGTTACAATCTCCGCCCGCGGCGTGCCAAAGCCGCCATGAAAAATTAATGTTTTATTTATGCACTTTTATTTATGCACTTTTATTTTATATTTATGAATATAAAATTATTTCATGTTTGATGATAATTTTATATTCATAAAAGTTTGTCATTTTTATTTTGGGACATTTTATTTTATTATGGTGTGTATTTAACCATACGGGTGGATGAGATTACATCTCTATCATGGATGGTTAAGGTTTTGTTGTAACTCCTATATAAGGAGGCCTTTATGATGAGATTAGATTCATTGAAGAAAAAAAGAAACCCTATTTCCTCTCATTGGAAATTTCGGCCACAAGGAGGAACTCCTCTAGCCCCCCCCCCCCCCTGGTGTGAAGCCTCCCTTGCGATCTCCATCCCGTTCGGTGCGACTCCGGCATGGCTTCCTTCGGTGCGACTCCAATGAAGAAGGTTGCAACCCCATTCGGTGTGACGCCGGTGGATCCATGGAGAGAGTGAATCTCCCACCTTATTTTGTGTGTGTTCATCTTCTTGGTTGGGTAATCTCTTCATCATATTGTGATTTCTTTCTTTGAGATTTGTGGAGGTTTATTCGAACCGTCATTTCCGTGATTTTTAAAACGCATCGCTTGCAAATTTCTGATTTCGATTCGTTGTTATTGAATCTCTTGTGATCCGGATTGGGAAGATCCGTTGCGGGAGCAAACTCGGCCTAGCCTTGACTTGTTCTCCAAGATTTGGCACAATTAGTGTTAACAAGGGAATTAATCTCAACAAAAGTTTCGATCGCTACTAATCGTTTTCCACCGCTCTGAAATAAATTAATTGCTGTGTTGAAATGGCTGAAGTTGAAAGAATAGATGCTTTGTGTAGGTGCGGTGAGTTGTGTGCTTGTTGGAGAGGTAGGTCTTAAGGACGTTGTATCGAGTCTGGCTTTCGGTGAGATGTGTGCTTGTTGGAGAGGTAGGTCCTAAGGACGTTGTATCGAGTCCGGCTTAATTTTATCAATCGGATTTTAGAGCCAACCGACCCCTTTTCGTTCGCTTTTGGTCGGAGCCCTCCTATGTTATTTTTAATTTCTGTGAAGATGGTTTTCCATTAGCGTAAACGAACGCGTGTCCCGTCCCACCCTACATCAATTTGGTATCAGAGCTAGGTTTTGTTGACTTCTATCTCGACAGCATCCTTACTCTCAGATCTGTAGGCTATTCATCCTCTAGTCGGTGCGTTCGTTAGAACGGTCAAAATCTGAAAAATTTCGAATTGGTCTGCATTTAGTAAAATCTCAGAATTTTAAAACTTGTCAAAAAAATCTGAATTTTTTTCTCTAGCTTCTTGCACGTATTTCCAGCAACATTAAACAGGAAATTTTTCGATTCGTCCTCGTTAGGTCGGCCTGAAAATTGGGAACGTCGTAATTCTGTCTAGTTGGTCTGCGAATAGCGGGACAAAACTTTCAATTTTCGTCGAAATTTAAAAAAAAAATCTGGAAGTTCTCACTGTTAGTCACATCCCGAATATATTTTCCTGCCAAAATATTTTCTATTAATCTGCACTACAAAAAAACTCACTTCATAATTTTGTCCAACCATGTATGCGCACTAGGCTAGGAACGGAGTACACGACACTGTCTACGTCTAGGATGGCTGCGAATCAGCATGATGATCCCAACACCGAGGCCATAGCTGGTCTACGTACTGAAATGACTGAGCTTAGGACGATGTTAGCACAAATTTTACGGAATCAAGGAGGACCGCCACCGCCACCCGGTGATGTTGAGGAGCCCAACTGGCACATTGAAAAACACCATTACGGAATCAAGGAGGAACGGAGTACACGACACTGTCTACGTTATCTAGGTTCCGTAAGGGGCTTCATCCTGATATCCAAAGGAAGCTCCTGCGCTATGGGCATACGGACTTAAACACGACCTTCAATGCCGCCCTGGACATTGAAAAACACCTAGCCTCTAAGGCTCACTCACGATACTCTCATGCGAAGAATAAGTCCACCATTGGGGCTTCTTCTTCCACATACCCTGATAAGGGAAAGTTTAGGTCCACCGAGTCAAAGTTTGTTGTGATCACCGCTAGAAACACTAAGAACCACGCGAGTGAGCGTATCCCTATTGGGAAGGTTAGCAAGTCTAACAGCACATGTTATTCTTGCGGCGTTCAGGGTCATTACGCCTTTGAATGCCCAACGAAGACAAAAGTCATAGCCTTACTAGAATCGTCTACTGACCCTGCTGATTACGTGTACGAGGCTGCTGAGGAAAGTGACCCGGAAGCGGTCCCAAGCGATTTAGAGGACGATCACCACCTTATGGTGATGCGTTGCATCTTGACCACTCCTCGTCCCGTGGACGACTGGAAGAGGACGAGTATATTTTCCCTGATCTTTAAGAGTGGCGAGAAACTTTGCAAACAAGTTATTGATGGCGGTAGCTGCGTGAACGTCGTTTCTGAGAACGTCGTTAAGCGTATGTCCTTGACTGCTGAACCGCATCCGACCCCCTATCAGGTTGCTTGGATCAGTAAGGTTACTATTAAGGTTACCCAGCGCTTCTTAGTTCCCCTGTCATTCAAATCCTACACGGATGAGGTTTGGTGCGACATCCTGCCGATGGACGTCTGTCATGTGTTGTTAGGCCGCCCCTGGCTCTATGACCGTGATGTAACGCACTATGGTCGCGCCAACATATATAATTTCAAATTCAACGGCAAGACCGTCACCTTGAGACCGACTATGCCGAAAGAGCCAGTAGTGTTGGCTAAGGATACCTCTGTCCCGGTAGAAAGGAAAGCGTTGAGTTTAGTTGGTAGGAAAGAATTTGTGAAGGACTCCTTACTTGAGGGTATGATGTATGCTCTCGTTCTCATGAGTGCAAAGACTGATAGTGGCATAATGGATGATTTACCCCGAGAACTACGGGTAATGTTGGAAGATTTTAAGGACGTTTACCCGGACGAGCTGCCTTCGTCATTGCCACCACTTAGAGATATACAACATGCCATAGATCTTATCCCCGGATTGTCCCTACCCAACCTGCCCCACTATAGGCTTAATCTCGCTGCCCATAAAGAGTTACAAGCCCAGATTGAGGATCTACTGAGTAAGGGATTCATTAGGGCGAGTATGGGCCCATGTGCTGTCCCAGCCCTTGTTTCCCCTAAGAAGGATGGCACTTGGCGCATGTGTGTTGATAGTCGAGCTCTCAACAAAATTACTATAAAATATAGGTTTCAAATTCCGCGACTAGATGATCTCTTGGATGTCCTATCAGGTGCCACTATTTTCTTGAAGTTAGACTTACAGAGTGGTTACCATCAGATTAGGATTCGGGAAGGGGATGAGTGGAAGACAGTGTTCAAATCTAAGGATGGGTTGTATGAGTGGCTGGTGATGCTCTTTGGGTTATCCAATGCCCCAGCACCTTCTCTCGGATGATGACGCACGTTTTTAGGCCGTATATGGGGAAGTTTGTTGTAGTATATTTCGATGACATCCTAGTCTTTAGCACCTCCCCCGCCGAACATCTCTCCCACATCAAAGTGATCCTCTCCACCTTAAGAAAGGAAACCTTATTTCTAAACCTTAAGAAGTGCACATTTTATGTTCCGGAGGTCGAGTTCTTGGGTTACATCATTGGTTCTGAAGGTGTTCGTGTTGACCCAGGAAAGGTCCAAGTGATTAGAGACTGGCCCGAGCCCACTAGCCTACAAGAGGTACGAAGTTTCCACAGGTTAGCCACGTTCTACCATCGTTTCATACGCGATTTTAGTAGTATCATGGCGCCCATTACTGACTGTATGAAGAAGGGCGAATTCACATGGACGAAATCCGCCACGTTTGCATTCCGTCGTATAAAAGATCTTATGACCGAAGCACCGGTGTTGCGTCTCCCTGACTTCACCAAGGTCATCGAGCTTACTTGTGATGCATCTGGCGTAGGAATTGGAGGCGTCTTGAGTCAAGAGGGTCACCCGATTAGTTATTTTAGTGAGAAATTAGCGGGCGCTAAGTTAAATTATCCCAATTACGATAGGGAGTTTTATGCGGTCGTTAGATGTTTACATCATTGGAGGCACTATCTCCTTTCTAAGGAATTTGTGATCCTCTCTGATCATGAAGCGTTACGATTCATCAACGGTCAGCACAAAATCAACCCACGCCACGCGAAATGGGTATCCTTCTTGCAAGAGTACACATTTAATCTTAAGCACCTTAAGGTCTCCAAAAATCGAGTTGCTGATGCACTCAGTCGCCTCACCCTCTTGCTTTCCTCCATGCAAGTCCACGTGGTTGGGTTCGAGCGCATAAGGGATGAATACGCCACATGCCCTGATTTTCAGGAGCCATATCTATCCGCCCAGGATAGCTCTCCCACGGCCATTTCGGCCTTCTCACTTAGGGACGGTTATCTGTTCAAACACGGGAAATTGTGTATCCCTCACTCCTCTTTGTGACTCCACATCATTTGGGAGCTACACAGTGGTGGATTGAGTGGGCACTTCGGAAGAGACAAAACGATTACGCTCGTAGAGGAGAAATTCTATTGCCCCAAGCTGAAGGTGATGGTTGGGAGGGTAGTGAGCAGTTGTCGTATGTGTCAAGTTTCTAAGGGTACTAAGTCCAATGTCGGTTTGTTCACCCCTCTACCTATCCCATCCATACCATGGGAAGACGTGAGCATGGACTTCGTATTAGTCCTTCCCCCCACCCTTCGACGTCACGACTCTATTTTCGTCGTTGTGGATAGGTTCTCCAAAATGGCATACTTCCTCCCATGTAGTAAGACCGACGACGCTTCTCACATGGCGAAGCTGTATTTTAAGGATGTCGTTAGTCACCGCGGAGTCCCGAAGATTATTGTCTCGGATAGGGACTTAAAGTTCACTAGCTACTTTTGGAAAACCTTGTGGATTCTTCTGGGAACCAAATTACTATTCTCCGCGGCTTATCATCCACAAACTGATGGGCAGACGGAGGTAGTCAATAGAAACCTAGGAAACCTTCTTAGATGTCTAGTGAGCGATCATAAAGGCACGTGGGATCTTCTTCTCCCCCACGCCCAACTGGCATATAACAATTCCAAAAATTGGTCCACCGGTCTGTCTCCAAACGAGATTGTTCACGGGTACAAGGCCCCTGTGCCTCTTGACTTGGTTCTGTTGCCCCCAACGTACAAGACAAGTCAGTTCGCACAATCCTTCGCCCAACATATTCATGACTTACATTCACGTATACGAGTTACCTTGACCGATCAATACGAGTCTTATCGAACGCACGCTAATTTACATAGGAGGGTGTCACACTTTAAAGTCGGCGATCTGGTTTTAGTACGGTTAGCTCCCGAACGAATGCCAACTGGCACCGTTAAAAAGTTAGCACCAAAGCGTGCCGGCCCTTTTCGGATTATAAAGAAGCTAGGTGACAACGCTTTCGTGTTAGATTTGCCGGCTGATTGGGGTATATCCCTTATTTTTAATGTCTCGGATTTGACGTCGTTTGTTTCGTCTCCGCATGAGTTGGATTCTTTATCGTCTTCCCCCTCCACTAAAAATTCTAATGGGTTGGGGAGTGATAGTTTGGATGATCTCTCTCCTTCGGTCCCCGCAGGTATAACATCGGATGGTACGTTGTCTTCCTTTATTCCTACTGCTGACATGTTTCCCAGGTTCCCCAAGACATTTCTCACTCCAGATGTGATTCTCGTTGCTGAGCCACTTGCTACTCCTGATGGTGCTACCTACCGCTTTCTCATCCGTTGGCGTGACCGACCTCCCTCAGAAGACTCATGGGTACTCGCGACAAAGCTTCAACGATTGGACTCCGAGCTTCTCCGCCGCTATCTCTCGGACCACGCATCGGAGATACGTGATTTTGAGTGGGGGAGGATTGATGGTGCGCCCCTCCGACACTCCTTGATGATGACCCGGTTGACGAGCCGCTGCGACACAAAGATCTGAGGTGCCATGATGATGCTGAAGGAAGTCCGCGTTACAATCTCCGCCCACGGCGTGCCAAAGCCGCCGTGAAAAATTAATGTTTTATTTATGCACTTTTATTTATGCACTTTTATTTTATATTTATGAATATAAAATTATTTCATGTTTGATGATAATTTTATATTCATAAAAGTTTGTCATTTTTATTTTGTGACATTTTATTTTATTATGGTGTGTATTTAACCATACGGGTGGATGAGATTACATCTCCATCATGGATGGTTAAGGTTTTGTTGTAACTCCTATATAAGGAGGCCTTTATGATGAGATTAGATTCATTGAAGAAAAAAAAGAAACCCTATTTCCCCTCATTGGAAATTTCGGCCACAAGGAGGAACTCCTCTAGCCGCCCCCCCCCCCCCCCCCCCCCCCCCTTTTGCGATCTCCATCCCATTCGGTGCGACTCCGGCGTGGGTTCCTTTGGTGCGACTCCAAGGAAGAAGGTTGCAACCCCATTCGGTGTGACGCCGGTGGATCCGTGGAGAGAGTGAATCTCCCACCTTATCTTGTGTGTGTTCATCTTCTTGGTTGGGTAATCTCTTCATCAAATTGTGATTTCTTTCTGTGAGATTTGTGGAGGTTTATTCGAACCGTCATTTCCCTGATTTTTAAAACGCATCGCTTGCAAATTTCTCATTTCGATTCATTGTTATTGAATCTCTTGTGATCCGGATTGGGAAGATCCCTTGCGGGAGCAAACTCGGCCTAGCCTTGACTTGTTCTCCAAGATTTGGCACAATTAGTGTTAATAAGGGAATTAATCTCAACTAAAGTTTCGATCGCTACTAATCGTTTGCCGCCGCTCCGAAATAAATTAATTGTTGCGTTGAAACGGCTCAAGTTGAAAGAATAGATGCTTGTGTAGGTGCGGTGAGTTGTGTGCTTGTTGGAGAGGTAGATCTTAAGGACGTTGTATCGAGTCCGGCTTTCGGTGAGATGTGTGCTTGTTGGAGAGGTAGGTCTTAAGGACGTTGTATCGAGTCCGGCTTAATTTTATCAAACGGATTTTGGAGCCAACCGACCCCTTTTCGTTCGCTTTTTGTCGGAGCCCTCCTATGTTGTTTTTAATTTCTGTGAAGATGGTTTTCCGTTAGCGTAAACGAACGCGTGTCCCGTCCCACCCTACATCACTTGTTGCCTCCTAGGCTTGGGGTAGCAGTCAGTCCCATCAAGTCACCGTGGATACACTCTAAAGGCACACTACTCCTTGTCTGTGACTTATCAAACAGCATTCGATGAGACTTGCCGAACTGACATCCCGCGCAAACATGACCGTCACCATTGGAAGATAGACTAGGCAGGCCCTTGACTAGACCTTTTATCGACATAGCCTTCAGCTTATCCATCCCTACATGCCCCAACCTCTCGTGCCATATAACGGCACTATAATTTGTCCTCATCTTGTCAACATAAGAACTTGTCGATAAAACGAACAAGTCTTTTGTCCTTCTCCCTACATGAACGACATCGTCCTTTACCGCCTCAACGTTTCATAGAAACCTTACTTCTGTTGGACCGAACAGAACGTGATACCCAGCGTCTACAACGTTGGTCACGGAGAAGAGGTTTTTTCTCATTCCGGGCACATGATAGACACTCTTCAACATTAGTGGCCCCCTATCACTGCCCAAGGAAACAACCCCCACCTTCTCGACAGTATGCATGGTATCATCAGCAGTTATGATAGCATCATTACCTGAGTAAGGCTGCGCTGAAGAAAGCTTCGACTCATCCCCTGAGAGGTGATGACCACACCCCGAGCCCACGATCCAGTACTCCTGATAGTTTATAGGAGCTACAGCTCCAACAGAAGCCAAGAAGGCTCCTCCCCATCCTCCATCATTTGGCTTGGCCTCAGTTTCCTCCTTCCCTGCAGCAGCATGCCCTGGCTGAAGATTCACCCGGCAGTCCTTCCTGATGTGACCAAGCTTTCCGCAGCTAAAGCACTTAGGTCCTTCTCCCTTCTTCTTCCCTTCAGCCTTGGGAGCATATCCCCTCTCCTGCTGTCCAGAAGTTGAAGGCCCATTGTCGCGGATGATGTGCCTCTTCAGCTTCGCCTAAGAAATTGGCTCATCAGGATCCAATGCTGAAATCTCAGCGCACACATTCTTCATCTTCAGGAAGAACGTAGAGATAGACAGATCTCACTGAGCCAACCTAGCCAGCTCATTTTCCAGAAACTGTAGCCTCGCTACATTCTTCTTGTCAAACAGCTCGTTCAGGGCTCTCCAGATCTCGGCAGCTAATCCACACCCTAAGATGTGATCGAATAGGTCAGGTGATATTGCGCTTTTCAAAGTGAACTCTGCTTTCGCATTAATCCTCCTCCAATTCCTCTCCTCATGACCAATATCCCCAACTGGGACAACTTCCTGCGTACTATCTCCTCCAACAACCTCCCAGAGGTCCTCGCCCAGAAGATAACTCTGCATGCACGACTTCCACTTCTTGAAGTTGGTCGACGTGAGCATCTCAATTCCAAGACCTCTTGCAAAACCTGCTTCCATGGCTCTACCACAGGTTCCTTCTTCACAAAGGCGATGGAAAATTTGAGTTGTTCACTGCTCTATCCACTCCAACCTTCCTCTGATACCATGTGAAAGTTTCCGTAGATCTAGGAGTGAGCGGGAATCGTACAACTTAAAGTTACAGCCAACAACCATAAGCACATGAAGAAAAGCAATCTTTATTGATAACAGCAGAAATCTTCATTACAGAGCGAGGTATACATGGCGAGACATGATTTCGCCAGTACACAAAACCAAAAGGAAAACTACAATGTTGAAGAAAGATAACTGGCGGTCTGAACACAGAAGCCGCCAAACTGCGCGGCCTGGGTGTTCACGCGACTAGAAAAGGAGACTGCCCGAACAGACTGTCGGCGACTTGAACAACACCACTGAAGCTCCGCGACCTCCCGAACTCCACTGATTCTCCCGAACTCCAGCAACCCACACTGCAAGCTGCAAGACCGCCTGGACACTTTAGAAGAAGAGGTGATCGTTGTTGTCCGCACAATCCGCAGAAGCTGCACAAGGAAAGTTCAATCAGCAAACCGAGTGGTCACAAAAAAGAGACCGCAAGCTCTAGGCGCAAGTTCAGCTTACACTTGGTGCGATGATATTACATCTACAGTGATGCATATTTATAGGCGTGAGACCAGATCCAGTCACCACCCTATGAGATAGAGTCACTGCTCTGACCGCGCGACCAAGATCGGTCAACCCGCACGGTCAGCAGAAGATCGCTCTGCACTTAGTGAGCTCGCCGACTTCAAACCTAACCAGGAGATCGCCACTCCTCCAAGAAGCCGCGCGATCATGGCAACCGGCATGGTCATGATGCTCACCACCAGTGTTCGCATATACGAGACCTCCTCCAGAGACCGCGAACACAGCCAGGTCGACTAAGGAAACAGCCCACCAAGTCGACCAACACCAGTGTCTGCATACATCAGCAGACCGCCAAGGGACCAGCTTATGCGAACACAAAAGGGAGACCGTGCGACTAAGAAAACCTTAGTCGGCGCACACCATCAAGAACCCGGACAGTCACCAGACCGGACTGCCGGATACCAGAACATCAACCCTGTGCGGTCAACAGCTTAACCCGCACAGCATAGAATAATAGCTCGCCACGTGGTCACACGAACCAGACCGTGCGGCTTCACCTCGGTAGCCTTGGACAGAGAGAACGGCGGTCAGGCCGAATAAGCTGCGGCTAGACCGAATAGGTCAGACCGCAGAGGAGACCGCGAGATCACGCGGTTTGACCAGACCGCGCGACCTCCTCCCAGACCGCCAACTACACACTTCAACATTTTAACAGTACACGCCCCTGAGACACGGGCGTGACAAGGGGGCATGACCACAGCCATGGGTTGTGCCTGATAACAGCGTCAAAAAGCAAAATACACGTCAGATTATTATTACACGCCCCCAAGTCACGGGCGTGACTAGGAGGCATGACCATTATCACGGGTCGTGACCTCCTCTTGTGCCGGGAACCTTGCCACGTCGAATTATTATTACACGCCCCTCAGTCACGGGCATGACCAAGGGGCCTGACCTCTTCTAAACTGCCAAATTAACTCCAGCTCATGTCGTTTCCCGCCGTTTGTATATCCAGCCGAGACACGCCCTAGGTCACGGGCGTGACCTAGGGGCGTGACCAACAGATTTATGAATTTTGGCGGTTTCCTCACAAACGTTCCCACACAAATGTTCTTGGGTATTCAAGACATTGTTTCCGCACATTACACGCTCTAGGTCACGGGCGTGACCTAGGGGCGTGTCTCCCCAACTTTTTCAACCATAAATTGTTGACATGTTCAGATGCCAGGGGGGTTTTGGAGTCCATTTTCTGTAATTCTGCACTGTTTTATTGTATTTCTCATTTCAAGTTGTTACTTTTGAATTTCGTTTCGAGTTGTAATTCTCGTTCAAGCAATTTCAATTTAAGTACTTTTCTTTTACCAATCATGTCTCTCTCGTTTGTCATATGTATTTCCTATATCATGATGAGTAGCTAAATTCCAATTAGCACTTGATCTTGATGAACTTTGGAATAAAATAAACTTTGTTTTGTTCTTATAAAAATTAGCAAGCCTTCTATATTATTTCGCTTCGATTTATCTTTGAATTTAATTGCTTAGAATTCATATGTCGCGAATATGATTCTCGATCTAAAATCTGTATGCTAGTGATCGAGAGATCCATGCGAACAAGGAGATCACTCAAAGATAAAAAGAGTTTCATGCACTCCTCGAGAGAGCGTGATATAAATCTTCCGGACTGGAATCAAATACAGTAGAGGGGTTCACCTCCTAAAGCAAGCTTAGGGGTTTCGACTGGCCGAGGGGTCTTAATCGATCAACCTAAGATTAGTTGATAGTTCTCTCAAGAGAGGTTCTATCATATTTTGGGAACCTCCACGGTCGAAGTAAATAATTTAGAAGTTTGCAGTTTAATCCTTAAAGAAGTTTATTTTAGTCAAAAGGGATTCTAGATCAAGAGCTAGCTCTCTAATCATCAAATTTCTCTTTAAACCAAGTCATTTATTTTATTCGCTTCTCGAATCAAAAATTTCTGTTAGATAAAATAATAGCTCTACTTTGTGAGTAAAAGTACTCGACAGCCCCGAGTCTAATACGACACTTGATCCTATACTGTAAAATGATAGGTAAACTTGCCTTATCGGTTTATTGTTGGAATTGCGCTTCAGCAAAATAATAAAGAAAATTACCCATCAAAGACACTGCATCAGATGATAACAACATTCAGGCACCTGCTCTGCCAGACACAGAAATTATTCTGGAGAATGAAAATAGAACTTCCATAATCAATGAGGAAGAAGAAATCAATGAGGATATCAATCCACTGAACAAATTAATAAGAAATAGGATGATCCTAAAGGACCACCCTCCAACTCAAGTCATAGGAGATATAATAGTGGGTGTGAACCCAAGAAACCAAAACACAAATGAAACTATGTTGCAGTGCTTCCTCTCACAGTATGAGCCCAAGAATTTTGAAGAAGCAGATAGTGATCCTTACTGGATAGCTGTCATGCGAGAGGAACTTGCACAGTTTGAAAGAAACAAAGTCTGTTCTCTAGTTGACAGACCAAGAAAGTACCCAATCATAGGAACAAAGTGGGTATATAAAAATAAGATGGACTCAAATGATGGAGTCGTAGTTAGGAACAAAGCAAGACTGGTTGCTCAAGGATACAGGCAAGAGGAGGGTATTGACTACAATCAAACATTTGCTCTGGTGTCTAGACTGAAAGCAATCAGAATGTTCCATTCCTATGCTGCACATATGAAGATCAAGGTATATCAAATAGATGTGAAGAGTGCCTTCCTAAATGGAACTCTTCAGGAAGAAGTATTTGTGGAGCAACCCCCATGTTTTGTCAATCCATCGCATCCCTCTTCTGTTTATAGACTAGATAAAGTAGTGTATGGTCTTAAGCAAGCTCCAAGAGCTTGGTATGAGATTTTATCCACCTTCTTCCTAGAACACTCTTTTGTAAGAGGTAAGATGGATAAAACACTTTTCACTAGATCACATAAAAATCAGCTACTCCTAGTACAGATATATGTAGATGATATAATAATTGGCTCAACAGAACAAAGATTTTGCAAAAGGTTTGCTGACCTAATGCAGTCTAAGTTTGAAATGAGTAGCATAGGGGAACTGTCCTACTTTTTTGTTCTCAAAGTAAAGCAAAATCTAGATGGCATTTTCATATCTCAATCCAAGTATACTAAAAAGCTAATCAAGAGGTTTGGGATGGAAAATGTCTCTCTCATGAAAACCCTCATGTCTACCAATACTGTATTGGATAGAGATGAAAAGGGTAAGTCATTTGATCAAAAGACTTACAGAGCAGCCATTCACTCACTCTTCCATCTTACAGCTAGCAGAACAGATATCATGTTTGCTACATATATATGCGCCCGATTTCAGGTTGACCCCAAAGAATCCCACTTGAGTTCTGTAAAAAGAATACTCAGATATCTAAAGGGTACACCGGAACTTGTCTTGTGGTATCCCACAGAATCTGGATTTGATTTGGTAGGCTATTCAGATGCAAATTATGTTGGATGCTGACTTGATAGAAAGAGTACCTTAGGAACTTGTCAATTCCTGGGTGCTAGACTGATCTCCTGGTTTAGCAAGAACCAAACCTCAGTCTCTACTTCTACAGCTGAAGCTGAGTATATAGCTGCAAGAAGCTACTGCTCAAAAATATTGTGGATGCAGAATCAGTTGTTAGATTACAACTATAGTCTTGAGAACTCCATAATATTCTGTGATAGTTCTAGTGCAATTTCTATAGCTTCCAATTCTGTATATGCGCACAATTTCTTCATCAATGCACTGGAAATCTTGATGGAGCACTGTAGCATAAACTTATTGTGTATTAAAACCAATTTTTCATACAAAAGTATTACTGGGAAAAATAGCAAAAAATTTGAGAAAAATATAACTGTTCATTCAAAGCAGTGTCGAATACTAATCGACGCACCGTTGATTGCTACTCGATGCCAGCTTTGAGAGCTGACTGGGATAGTTCATTTGAATGGCACTCGACGTGGCGTTGAATTCCTATCAACGCTTACGTCGACATTAACATTGTTGCTTTCATTCGAAGCCATGTCGACTTTTACTCAACGCCACTTGGACTTCTCACAGAGCGCAGACTTGATTTCTAGAAGCTACTTCGACACCTGGGTGCTAGACTGATCTCCAAGTTCTTCCTGGCACCTGCACCATCCTCTCCCCCAGAACCCAATCTACAATCCAGGGGGAGTCATTACAACAGGGGGAGGATGATCTCTTTTCAAATGACGAGGACTACTGGAAAAGTCTGAAAGAGTTCTCAGAATGGGTTGATTCACCCATTCTTGAGACAACTAACATCAAACATGATTATGAAGATTCCACAACATCACCTCCTGCAATGCAGCCAACTCCTGCTTCTGATTCCACGCCAACTCAGCTCCCTCCAGCACTTACTCCAACAATCCCAAACCAGTTCCCATAGAAATACATACATTCAGATGAAGGGGTTATGGGAGAAATAGACCCATTTGGAAAAGGTACACAGAAACAAACAAGACAATTCAAAAAGGATAGGTCATACAATAAGACCTATGAGGAAGTTCAACTTATTGAAAATACAATGAATGTTTATACTGATTCAGCTCTTGACAAAGTGTTTGAAGAAATTAGGGAAAAATAATAATTTGAGTATGAGGTTGCTCAAAGAGAAATTGAAGAGAAGAGAAAGCAATTTATTGAAAGACTGAAAAAGGGCAAGGATGTTGTGGAAGAAGAACAATTAAAAGAGGCAATTCAAATTCCTAGCACTGTTTGATTCTTCCAAATATACTGCCAAGAATCCTCAGGCTAAACTCATGGAAGGGAAAGGACAAATGGATACAAAGGGTCTTGGATGTAGTCAAGACATAGAAGATCTGCCATATCAGAAGAAGAGAAAGATTGTGCTCAAAACAGCTCTAGTTCCAGGCATTACACAATCAACTTTCATAGTACCAGATCTAGTCTCAGATGAGCTTGACCTAGTTGAACTGAATGAGATGACTGCAAAAATTATTAGCCTTGGATTCAAGATTCAAGATGTCTATCCTGATGCATAATCTGATCTGGAAAAGCTATTCAAAGGACATGAAAAAATCTAGCAAAATCCTGAGAAGACCAAACCAGCGAATTTCAAGTATGTTGAGAGGAAGTTCAGAAAGGTTTATGAAGCCCTATCATGTTTCTCAAAAAGAAAAAGTTGAACACCTTTTGGGTAACTAAATTCTGATGAATCTTCATTTATATTAATCAGAAGTTTTAGTCTGTTGTCATTTTGGTTTATTGTATATTTGTTTGTACTCAAATTTATGTCTCAATATAATTGAAACCACTTACACCATTTGTAAAATTAGTTAAGATAAATAGGGGAGATTGTTGGGAAAAATACCCTTTGATTTATCTTACAAATTATATACAAGTGATTTCATTATCTAGGATTTATTACTCATGTTGTATAGACAGGGTAATTTGGTCATTAGATAACTTAGGATGTCACACTCTAATTAGGGTGTCAAAGACCAGTTGAAAAAGAGTCCAAGATTCAGTTGAGTTAAATCTACGTTGAATAGAAGTCGACGCATCTTCGACCGCAAGTTGAAGTAACTTCGAATAGAAGTAAGGATAACTCGGACTGAAATCGATGTATAAGTTGAAGTCGACACAACGTCGAGATGTACTCGACACAAAAGACAGAGTCAGTAGAAGTAGATTTTGAAGTCGACGAAACATGGACTTACATTCGACGCAGAAAGAAGAGCTCTGAGTTCAGGATTTCATCTCGACGGATACGTCGATATGTATTCGACACAACGTTGACTGCAGAGTCCATTTCTAAATTAAGGAGGATTTTGATGCAGCTTCTACTAGAACTCAGAGGTGTGTTGATTATAAGACAAATGTATTCGACATTACGTCAAATACAGACAGAATTAGAATATCGTCCTTATTCTTTTCTAAAGATGATTCGGAGGTTATACATGGAAGTGTTTGGATCTCTAACTGGTCGATTATATCCAAGAATAGAAAGGAAGTCTCCAGAGACACAATGCAACTATTTCTAGAAGATATTCAAAAAGATTGATGGGTAGTCAACAAAGATAGAGGGGGATTATAATTATCCTTTTGACATTTGTTGGGAACTGTGCCCAGCAATGTTCCTGATTTGAAGAAGTGCTCAGATCAATGATAAATTCACTATATATTTAATGGTATATTTTATTCATGACTGTAGTAGATAAACCATATGTCAAGTAATTTTCTAAGTCAAAATCATCAAGGACTGGATATATAGTTGAGATAATCTACAAATCATTGAAATGCACACAGCTACATCATTGATATCAAGACTGTAAAAGTAATAACAAAAATCACTATGTATAAATATCGTCTTAAGACTCAGCAGATGAATCGTTGATAAAGGAAATATATCATCGAGACAGTTTCGACGATATCGTCTTGAAGAAAGCTTATTGTTGATAAAGCTTAGTTCAGATGACTCGACAATATCATCTTGAAGAAGACATATAGTTTTGCTGAAGAAAGCTTATAATTGAGAAAGACTAAGTTTAGATGTCTCGACGATATCGTCTTGAAAAAGAGGTATAGCCTTGATGATTAATGACTTGACTCATTAAGTCATGAAGAAAGGTTCATGAAGACAAACATCGGTTTGAAGCCTTATATCGTCTAGAATATCAAGACGATATCATCTTGAAGAAAGAATGTCAGCCTGATGAATAAGTCTAAGTCTTATTAAAAAACATCTCGACGATATCGTCTAGAAGAAGTAATATCGTTGAGACATCAAGTAAAGTCTTGAAGAAGGAAGTATGTCGATGATATCATCGTGAAGAATATCTGTCGTTTACATTGATCAAGACGATATTGGCTTGAAGGAATATTATCGCCTTGATAGTTGCAGAGCCGCATTTAATGCGCCGATTTTCTTGGAAATTGATATTCAGGAAATGTGCACGCCTATCTTACGCACCAATCAAGGAGTAATAATTAATATATTATGTACAGAATATAGACGTTATACAGTAATTAATGAAGAATATTATTACTTATATATTCTACAAGTTCCAAGAACGGCAAGGCATTTATGTTAATTTATTCTGTCGTTTCTTTCAAATATTCTATCAGGCAATTTATGGAAGAATTATGTAAGGGCTTTTATGCAAAGTTACATAAGTATATAAAAGAAAAGAAATTGTCGATTTCATGATACCCTTGACTTTCTAGCAACATATTGATTCTGATCTACAAAAGAAAAGAAGAGCTCAAGCAGAAAATCTTCATCACTTGGCTGAGAAGATAAGAAAGAATCTTCCTCCTGTACAAGAAGTGCATCTATCAATCAAGGAGAAGATTCAAGAGAAAGGTTCAGTAATCCACAAGATCACTGGGCTTACATCTGTAAAAAGAAGAAGAAATCTGTTATTTAAAGCTTATATCTTGAAGTCTTCTCTTCTACAACACAACAACATCCTTCTTATCTGGTAGGGCTCTGTGTGAGCCTGAGCTTGTAGGATCTGGTGATAGATCTTAGTTGGTAGGGTTCTTTGTGAGTCTGAGTCCTGTAGGGTTCTTTGTGAGCCTGAGCTTGGTAGGGTTCTGTGTGAGCCTGAGTTTTAGTAGGATCTTGGTACAGATCTGAGGGCTTAGTGGGACTTGTAAGGTCTGAGAAAATTGTTGCAAGGTTTGTATAACCTGAGTGTAAGCTTTTCTGTGTGAAGGCCTGAGGTAGGATCCTTCGTGATCTGAATTGTAAGATCTATTGTATAGTGGAAAAGATATGAGCTTTGGAGAAGTTGCCTTGTTTAGCACATTGCTAGATAGGTGGGAGAGACAGTAGACTACCTCTAGACACATTGTCTTGCTGGGAACCACTATAAATCTTATGTGTTTTCTGTGTTGCTCTTGTGCTGTGATAGATAGATCTTAAAGTAGCAAATAATATTGAAAACACCTAATCACATCCCCCCCCCCCCCCCCCTCTAGGTGTAGATTATTGATAACTCATATCTTTCAATTGGTATCAGAGCAGGTTGAGTTCAAAGGCTTAACAGCTTAGAATAAGATCTACAAGTTTTTGATTGGTTTGTGATCTTTCAATGGACTGTGAGCATCATCAAGAGAAGAGATCAATGAGGCTGCCAATTTGCGCCAAAGAGAACTTTGCCATCTGGAAGCAAAGAGTCAAGTTATTCATGGAAGCATCAGATCCCAGAATATTCATGGTTATTGAAGAGGGACCCTATGTCCCCATGACTGGTTCAATGACTCCAACAACTCCTTCAGTCCCTAAAACTTTGTCACAGTTTACCAAGGAAGATGTAGATCCGATAACTATGGATAAGAGAGCAAAATACATACTTGAAAATGCAATTGATGATTCTACATCTCAAAACTTAAGTCATTGCAAAATAGCAAAAGAAATGTGGGATTCCTTGGAGGTCTATATGGAGGGAACTGAAGAAGAAACTTCAAAGGGGAACACCAGAGAAAGGCCCATGGCTCTTAAGGGTGAAAGCTTAAGGAGTACCAAGGACAAGATTCCTATAATTCAGAATATCTCTGAAGACAATGAAGCTTCTGATGCAAGCACATCAGAATCTAATGACATTACTAAAGAACCAGTACTCCTCACCAAGCAGTTCAAAAGGAAGATGCCTAGAAGAATAAGAGACAGCCATAGGACATCCTCCTCAAACTCCAGAAGATCTGGTCAACATGATAAGTCCAAATCCTCAAAGGAGGAAAGGTATAACTCTAAATTCAGTAAATTTGATTTAGCTAATTTAGTTTGTTATCACTGCAAGAGGACATGTCACATAATTGTTGACTGCCCCTCCAAGAAGAAATAATTATAGAAGATGAATGATATAAGAAGACCTAGGGACAAAAAGGAATCTGCGACAGGATTCATTGCTAAGAAAATCAGAACACTTAGGGTCTGTTTGGGACAGCTCTTGCGGATGGAAAATCTATTTTCCATCCACCAGAGATGTTAATAGGTTGTTTGGTTAACTGCATTTTTGTAAGAATGATTTTGTAAAACCTGTGTTTTAGGTCTTTTTGAGAAGCTCACGACCTTCTACTTTTCACTCCCGTGAAATCGCTTCTGTTTCTATTTCTCGCGTTGTTCTTCCCTCTCGTGAAATAACTCTCTCGTGAAATTGACTCCCTTCTTCTTCCTCATCCCGATCGCAGGAGAAGACGAGGCCATTCTTCTTCCACCTCCCAATTGTAGTCGCTGATGACCCTTTTGTTCTTCATCCTCCCGATTGGAGGTGCTGACGGCCCAGTTGTTCTTCGTCCTCCTGATCGCAGGTGCTGACAGCCCTGTTATTCCCTGCCCCGATTACAGGCATTGATGACCCTTCCCAACTTCATCGTCCCGATCGCAAGAGGTGAACAGAGAGATCAGCGCTCTACAATCCAAGTTCTCTCAAATTGGAGCTCTCCTACCAGTGCCCTAGTTCATCATTCTGTGTTCCAGGCATTTCTTCCCGCCCCAGCTTCTAGCCTAGCTTCTGCTTAAATCAAGGTGATGATCCTCTTCCCCTATGTCTTGGATGCGTGTGTGAATCCATAGGTTTTTGCCATCTCTGGTTTAGGGTTTTGTTACTTTCATTTTGTGTTTTTTTTATAAATCAATTCCATTTGAAATCCACTTCTTTTTGATGCAGTACACTGAACTTGTGTGTGTTTGGATGAGGTGTATGTGTATATGAATTTGTGTGTGTGTGTATGAATTTGTGAATTTTTGAATGTGTGTGTGTGTGTGTGTGTGTGTGTGTGTGTGTGTGTGTGTGTGTGTGTGTGTGTGTGTGTGTGTGTGTGTGTGTGTGTGTGTGTGTGTGTGTGTGTGTGTGTGTGTGTGTGTGTGTGTGTGTGTGTGTGTGTGTGTGTGTGTGTGTTTGTGTGTGTGTGTGTGTGTGAATTTATGAATATGTGTGGTATGTGTGTGTATGTGAATTTGTGTGTGTTTGGATGAGGTGTGTGTATGTGAATTTGTGTGTGTTTGGATGAGGTGTGTGTGTGTGTGTATGTGTATGATTTTTTGTGTATGTGAATTTGTGTTTGTATATGAATTTGTGAATTTGTGTGTATATGTGTATGTGAATTTGTGTTTGGATGAGGTGTGTGTGTGTGTGTGTGTGTGTATGTGAATTTGTGTGTGTTTGGATGAGGTGTGTGTGTGTGTATGATTTTTTGGTGTATGTGTTTGTATATGAATTTGTGTGTTTGTATGTGTGTGTATGTGAATTTGTGTGTTTGGATGTGGTGTGTGTATGTAAATTTGTGTGTTTGGATGAGGTGTGTGTGTGTGTGTGTGTGTGTCTCTGTGTGTGTGTGTGTGTGTGTGAATTAGTGTTTGTATATGAATTTGTGAATTTGTGTGTATATGTGTATGTGAATTTGTGTGTGTTTGGATGAGGTGTGTGTGTGTGTGTGTGTGTGTGTGTGTGTGAATTTGTGTGTTTGGATGAGGTGTGTGTGTGTGTATTATTTTTTTGTGTATGTGTGTATATGAATTTGTGTGTGTGTGTGAATTTGCGTGTGTTTGGATGAGGTGTGTGTGTGTATGTGAATTTGTGTGTGTATGTGAATTTGTGTGTGTTTGGATGAGGTGTGTGTGTTTGGATGAGGTGTGTGTTTGGATGAGGTGTGTGTGTTTGGATGAGGTGTGTGTGTTTGGATGAGGTGTGTGTGTGTGTGTGTGTGTGTGTGTGTGTGTGTGTGTGTGTGTGTGTGTGTGTGTGTGTGTGTGTGTGTGTGTGTGTGTGTGTGTGTGTGTGTGTGTGTGTGTGTGTGTGTGTGTGTGTGTGTGTGTGTGTGTGTGTGTGTGTGTGTGTGTGTGTGTGTGTGTGTGTGTGTGTGTGTGTGTGTGTGTGTGTGTGTGTGTGTGTGTGTGTGTGTGTGTGTGTGTGTGTGTGTGTGTTTGTGTGTGTGTGTGTGTGTGTGTGTGTGTGTGTGTGTGTGTGTGTGTGTGTGTGTGTGTGTGTGTGTGTGTGTGTGTGTGTGTGTGTGTGTGTGTGTGAATTTTGGAATTTTTGAATTTGTGAATATGTGTGTGTATGTGTGTGTATGTGAATTTGTGTGTGTATGTGTGTATGTGAATTTTTGTGTGTTTGGATGAGGTGTGTGTGTGTATGTGTATGATTTTTGTGTGTATGTGAATTTGTGATTGTATATGAAATTGTGAATTTGTGTGTATGTGTGTGTGTTTGTGAATTTGTGTATGTTTGGATGAGGTGTGTGTGTGTGTATGTGAATTTGTGTGTGTTTGGATGAGGTGTGTGTGTTTGGATGAGTTGTGTGTGTGTGTATATGTGTGTATGTGAATTTGTGAATTAGTGTATATTAGTTTGTGTATGTTTGTATGTGTAAATTCCAATTTTTGTGGGTATACGGTTTTATGGGAAACCCAAAGGTGGGAGGAAGCTCAGCAACCTGGGAGTCAAATGAAGTTTTGATCTTTTGTGATCTTTGCATTATAGAGATCGGTTTGGGCAATCGGACTACCACCCACTTTAGCAAGGATGGTTGGAAAAATTTTATCGGGTCTTTTAAACAACGAACTGGAAAATCCTATGATCGATTGCAAATGAAGAATAAGTGGGACCATCTCAAGAAAGACAGGAAGTTGTGGAAAGAACTAAAACATGGGGAGACTGATTTGGGATGGGACTAGGAAAAGAGAACCATTGCAGCATCTAATCAGTGGTGGGAGGATAAAATCAAGGTTAAATCAAAATCAATGATTTTAAATAAAATTATATGTTTAATATCTTCTTTTTGTTTTAACTGTTCTGTACAGATTGTTCCTGCTGCCAAAAAATTTCAATATGTTGGTATTGCACCCGAGTTAGAGGAGAAATTTAATATTATGTTCAGTCAAGTTGTTGCAACAGGTGAAGATTCTTGGGCACCTTTAATTGGCAGCATATCACCTGATATGGAGCACATATCTAAGGAAGAAGACACTACAGTAGAGAACATGGAGGTTCCACGACTTGATTCATCAACCAATATTGGCAATGCCTCCACCTCTACGAGTAAACAAAGAAGAATGGGAAAGAATAAGGGAGTAGCACTTTCCTATATGAATGCGTTGCTTGCATCTGCACTAGCGGAAAAGCCACCACCAATTGTCACAATCAAGGAAGCAGTGGAGTTGATCTGCAAGATGCAAGAGATGCGTGTTGATTTGAGTTTATATTACTTTGCTTTGAACCATATCAAGGACAAAAACGATAGAGAGATTTTCATTAACATTCCAGAGGATGATACAGTATGGTGGATCAAAATTGCTTTTGAGAACATGCAGTTGTGATTTCATTTTAGGTAGTTGTGCATTGGGTTATGTGTTGTTTCTATTTTATTCAGACTACTACGTGTTTTGTTTTGTGTTGTTTCTATTTTGTGATGTGATGTTTTGTGGTGGATGAAACTATATTGGATGTTTAATATGTTCAATATTCTATTTGTTTCTCTATTTGTGTTATGTGTTGTTTTTCAAGATTTTCATTAACCTCTTTGCCACCTAAAATGTTCTTTGTTGTTTCTATTTTGGATGAAACTATATTCATGGTGTCATTTTGTTGGAACAACCCTATTTCTGATTTGGGCTAGGATCACTATCAATTGACTAGGACTAAGTTGACCCCAATGTATAATCTAAGGGTCGAGGTTTTAGGATGTTAGAACTTAAGGAAAAGATCATGTTTCTGCGTTTGACGAACTCCTATCTGCGTTCGACGAAATGCATTCTGTGTTCGATGAACGTCTTGCTGCAGTTCGATGAACTTGCCAAGTCTCAGCGTTTGACGAACTTGCCAAGTCTCAGCGTTCAACGAACTTGTCAAGTCTCAGCGTTCGACGAACTTCCCAAGTCTCAGCGTTCGATGAACTCAGCTCTGTGGTCGAAGAATAAGTATCAAGATGTTCAGATCGACGAAAGTTCTTTTCAGCTCAACGAATTTCAGACAGATCGGTTATATTCTATTCTCTGATTTCAGATCAACCTAAATTAGCAACGGATCTATTTTATTTATTCCAAATAAGTCAAGGATTATATCCTTCCTTTTATTCTTATTCCTTTCCATTGTCTTCTTTCGAGAAAATAGTTGTTTGGCTTATTGGAAAAGGATATCATTTATTGACAAGAAAAAGGGATTAAAGATTCAGATTGCAGTTCCAAGACACAATTAATTCTGATTATTATTTTCCTTATTCAGAGGATTTGAAATTCAAATCAGAGATATATTGTCAAGGAAAACGAAAAAGATTGGCAATAAGATAGAAAAAGAAAGGATTACAGTATTATTCGACAGAGAAGATAACTTCTAGAGGAAATACACAAGTGAAAAAGTTTTCCAGTGTTCATCCTCAACTGCAGCACACTTACATTCTCAGAGAACAACAATCTTCATACTCTCAGTTCTCTGCTGGTAGTTCAAATCTTCAAGAGCAACAACAAATCTGAGAAAAACTTTGTTTCTCAGATTCATCAGCTATCAGGAAGATATTTCATTGAAGTGAAAGCTTCATCCTCAACTGTCAACCATTTCTATCAGACAGGGGGAGCTTTACAACAACTCAAGTCCACTAGTCTTCTCTAAGATTATTGACAGAGAAGAACTTCATAACCCTCTTTATCCCATCTTGTACAGGGTTCTAACTCCCTTCAAAAGTTAACTGTTTGGTGGCAGGGCACCTGATCAAGAACCTGCAGTTGGTGTATTGGGCACCTGATCAAAACCCCATTGGTGATAGGGCACCTGATCAAAAACCTAGTGGATTCCTACCAAGGGTGGTAGAATAGTAGATGTACCCAGGTTTATTTGGGAACTACTATAGATCCTTGTGTCTTTTGTGTTCTTGTTTATTTTTATGTACTGTGTTGTGCTGTGTTTTCATTATTTGTTTTTATAAAATCACTCAGTACACATATAAATATCACTATTTTAATTCCGCTATAAAAATAAGTGAAAAACCTTTTAATACTCTATTCACCCCCCCCCCCCCCCCCCCCCCTCTAGAGTAACTTTAAGATCTAACCTCACTTTTAATTTGTATCAGAGGTTAGTTGATTCTTTACAGGCTAACACCTGAATCAAAAGATCAATTAGATCATAATTTTCTTCTAGAGTTTCTTTTGCTAAAAACTCATGGCACAGAACAAAGAATACTCAAGCGCAAGACCTCCTATGTGCAATCTAAATAAGTTTGCATTATGGAAGGCTAGGATCAAATTATATATGAACTCTATTGATGAAGAAATTTTTAATGTTATTTTGACAGGACCTCCTACTCCTACAACAACAACAAATGTTGAAACAACAACAAATAATGTTGTTCCACCTCCTGAGTGGACAGAAGCTCAAAAGAAGCAGAGAAGTACTGATGCCAAAGCAATGACATATTGGCACAAATAATGTCAGGTGACATTTTTCAAAAGGTTGTGGAATGCACCTCGGCAAGGGAAATCTGGACCTCCCTCAACAACATGGTTGAAGTCTCTGCAGATGAGAGAAAATATAGAAGATCTCATCTCATCTCTCAGTATGAGAATATCAAGAAAAGAGAAACTGAGAGTGTTGCTGATATGTACAATAGACTCAGTCTCATAATCAATGAGCTGAAATCTCTAGACAAAGTGATCTCCAGCAGTGAAGTCAATGATAAGATCTTGATGTGCTTCCCTAGCACATGAGACTCTAGGATCTGGCCAATCAAGGAAGCCAGAAGCCTTAATGAGATCTCTACAGAGACCTTGTTAGGCAAGCTTAAATCCTATGAGCAGCTTATCAAGTCCTGAGAAGCTGAACAATCTACTTCCTCACCAGCATCCAAGAAGGAAAGGAGCATTGCTTTCCAAGCAACTGAAGAGGAAGATGAATCTCTAGGAGAAGTGGAGTTTATGAGTCTTCTAGCCAAGAGGTTCTACAAGATGGCTAGAAAAGATTTCAGAAAGATGGACCTCAGATCAAAAGAAAAGCCAAGGTATGACAAAACTAATTCTAAAAAAATTATTTGTTATGGCTGCAGGAAACCTGGACACATTCTACCTGAGTGTCCAGAGTACCAAAAGAAAGAAAAGAGAAAAAAGAAAGAAGAGAAAAGGCACTCCAGCAAGCCTTCCTCCCACAAACACAAACATAAAGGAAGAGGCTTTGTAGCTGAAACATGGAGTGAAACAGAATCAGAATCTTCATCCAGCTCTTCTGAAGATGAAGAAAATGCAAATGAGAAGGACCAATGCTTGATGGCTATATATGACTCAAGCAGTGCGTCAGAATATGCATCATCATCCATCTCCAGTGATGATGAAGAAGAAAGAAACTTCTGCATGATGGTTATCAATGCCTCAGGAAACAACTTTGAAGAATCAGAATCTGAAATTGATCGTGATCAGGTAATTTCTACCTTTGATTTCAATTCAAATGAATTCAAAGATGAATTCAGAGCTCTTTGTATAGATTTAATCAAATCTGAGAAAGAGATAATCTCTCTCAGAAATCAGTTGGCTGAAATGAACCAACTAAGTGAAGATAATGTCAATCTTAAGAAAGAATTGGTTGCCTCCAGAGAACACATTGTTCTCATTGAGAACAAGTTATCTGAAGCTACGAAATTTGAAGAATCCCTAAATGGGAGAAGTATCAAACTGATGGACATCACAAGCACAGTGAATTCCAGACTTAGTGGCAGACTGGGCTTGGGTGCATCATCAAGTGAGCCATATCTTATTAAGAAAAACATTCTTTCTACACCAGTAAAATTCATTTCTGCTAAGAACAAAGAGGCAGTAAGAATATTTCAAGCAAGAATATTAAGAATAAAGGAATTCAATAGAATTCGTCGAACGGAGATCGACGAAATCACACGAATTCATCCAACAGAGCTCGACGAAAGCTGAACTCAGAGTTCTAGTATATCTATCCATCGAACGGCGCTTGAAGAAATCACGTCCATTCATCGAACGACGATCGACGAATTCACCCAAATTCGTCGAACGGAAAATATACAGAAAATCTGAAGAATTCTTATTCTCAATATACTAAAAATCCTTTTACTGTGTGGATAATTCCTCCAAGGAGATATCATCCACAAGGCTATAAGGATCAGCCTGAGATGTCTTTCATTTTAGAATTTTGTGGAAAAACAAAAGGACCCATGGTAGTCTGGGTCAAGAACAACTAGAATGTTTTCTGTTTTGCAGGTACAGGGCTATCCAAAAATAAAAGAACAATGGTACTTGGATAGTGGGTGCTCAAAGCATATGACAGGAAACAAGGCCAACATAAGCAACTACAAGGCAAGGCTTAAACTCAAAGTGATCTTTAGAGACTCCAACTGTGGGCAAACCAAAGTTTATGAACAAATCAAAGTTGGAGCAGTCACCTTCAAAGAGGTAGCTTATGTCAAGGGTCTGAAGCACAACCTCATTAGCATAAGCCAGTTATGTGATGAAGGTTATCAGGTAACTTTTAACCACTCCTTATGTCTTATTACCAATAATAAAAACATAAATGTATTATCTGGTATTAGACATGGAAACATTTATTTAGTCAATTTTGACTCTGCCAATTCAGATATTTGTTTATTTAATTCTATAAGTAAAACAAATGAATTATGGCATAAAAGGTTTAGACATATTAACCTTAGAACTATATCTAAGCTTTCTAAGGACAATCGTATTAGAGGACTGCCTTCTGGTTCATACAAGAAGGAAGGACTCTGCAGGGCTTGTCAATTAGGTAAGCAGACTAAGAGTAGTTTTAAATCTTTATCCAAGAGTGATTCACCTAGGATTTTGTACTTAATGCATTTGGATCTCTTTGGACCCACTGTAATACAAAGTCTAGGAGGGAAGCATTACTCTCTAGTTATTGTAGATGACTTCTCAAGATTCACTTGGGTGTTCTTTCTTAGGAACAAGTCTGACACCTTCAGTATTCTGACAGATTTTCTCAGGTTCATCAAGATTGAGTACTCTATTCTAGTTGCATTGATCAGAAGTGATAATGGCATTGAGTTTGAATCTCTTCTGATGAGAGAATTCTGTGGAAAAGAAGGGATCAGGCAATGTTTCTTTGCTCCTAGAACTCCTCAACAACATGGGGTAACTGAAAGGAAAAATAGAACACTTATTGAATCAACAACTACATTGCTTGCTGATGCTCACTTTCCAATCTCTTTTTGGGCAGAGGCAATGAACACAGCAAATTATGTGTTGAACAGAAGCCTGATACAAAAGCTTAAGGTTAAAACTCCCTATGAATTACTTAAGAATAAAAAACCTAAGGTTAACTATTGTAAGATATTGGCTGTAACTGCTATGTGCATAACAATGATAAGAAGTATCTCAGGAAATTTGAAGCAAAATCTACTGAAGGTATATTCCTTGGATACTCTCTCTAGTAAAGCATATAGAGTTTATAACAAATCAACTCTTAAGATAGAAGAGTCCATGCATGTATCTTTTGATGAATCTAATATGTTAAATGAGGAGAGGAATACCACCTCTACCAAAAATACTTTACAGGTACCAGCTCTATGTGAAGAGCTAAATGGACTAAAACTACAGAATGAAGATTCTCTACTTCCATCAAATGAAATTATTGAAGACAGTGAAGAAGAGGATAATCCAGATCTTGCTGACAATTCAAATCAAGTGACAGCTGATCATATCCCTCAAGAGGACCATTGTTGAACCAACTCCAACTGTTGATCACATCACAGTTAGAGATCATCTAATATCCCAAATCATTGGAGATATTTAAGCAGGTGTTCAAACAAGGCATCAACTACACCAAAATCAGATGCACACTTGTTTCCTATCACAAGTTGAACCTCAATCCATAAAAGATGCAGAACAAGATCCAAACTAGATTCTTGCAATGCAAGAGGAGCTCAACCAATTTGAAAGGAACAAGGTTTGGGATTTGGTTCCAAGACCTAAAGGCCGTCCAGTCATTGGCACCAAGTGGGTCTTCAGGAACAAGCTAGATGATCAAGGCATAATAATCAGAAATAAAGCAAGATTAGTAGCCCAAGGATATTCTCAGGAAGAAGGAATTGATTATGATCAAACCTTTGCTCCTGTTGCTAGACTTGAAGCTATAAGGATATTCCTTGCTTTTGCTGCCTTCAAGAAGTTCAAAGTATATCAGATGGATGTGAAGAGTGCTTTTCTTAATGGAGATATCAAAGAAGAAGTCTATGTAGAACAACCACCAGGTTTCGTCTCTCCAACTCACTCTTCTTATGTATTTAAGCTTAATAAAGCTCTCTATGGTCTCAAATAAGCTCCCAGAGCATGGTATGAGACCTTAGCTAATTTTCTTTTGGAGAACAAATTCTGTAGAGGCATTGTTGATAAAACACTATTTTTCAGGATACATAAAAATAAAACATTACTAGTTCAAATCTATGTAGATGACATAATTTTTGGCTCTACTGATTCAAATCTATGCAAAAGGTTTTCTAACCTAATGCAATCTAAATTTGAAATGAGTAATATTGGTGAGTTATCTTAATTCCTTGGTCTTCAAGTGAAGCAAACTCCAAATGGCATATTCATATCACAATCCAAGTATGCTAAGCAATTAGTGAAAAGATTTGGTATATCTGATGTTTCTACCATGAAAACACCCATGCCCTCCAATGATGTTGTTGACAATGATGAATTAGGGAAACCTGTTGATCAGAAAGTATATAGAGAAATTGTTGGCTCATTACTTTACTTAACAGCTAGTAGGCCTGACATAATGTTTGTTACATGTATTTGTGCTAGGTTCCAAGTTAACCCCAAAGAATCTCACCTAATTTTACTAAAAAGAATTTTGAGATATATAAAGGGATGTCCATATCTAGGACTCTAGTATCCAACAACATCAGAATTTGAATTAACTGGATTCTCATATTCTAATTATGCTGGATGCAGAGTAGACAGGAAAAGCACATCAGGAACTTGCCAGTTTCTTGGTGATAGGCTTGTGTCTTGGTTTTGTAAGAAACAGACATCTTTGTCTACATCAACAGCTGAAGCAGAATATATTGATGTAGGCAGTTGCTGCTCACAAATAATGTGGATACAAAATCAACTTCTAGACTATGGTATCAACTTAAATAATTCAATTATATTTTGTGACAATACTAATGCAATATCTATAGCACAAAATCTAGTACTCCATAGTAGGACTAAACACATAGAAATTAGGCACCACTTTATCAGAGATAATGTGGATAAAAATAAAATTTGCCTACAATTCATTTCTACTGATTTGCAAAGTGCTGATATTTTCACCAAACCCTTGGATGAAAAGAAACATATCTTAAAATCAGCTAGGAATGATAGATGGAGATTCAATCAATTAAAAATTAAATTTTCTACTTATCTCATCATTTCGTCGAACGGAGATCGACGAAATTTGATCGTTCGTCGAACGGAGATCGACGAAACCTATTGACTTCAGAGATTGACGAAGACAAGTCGTTCGTCGAACTGAGATCGACGAAAATTAATTTTTTGTCGAACGCTGTTTGATGAAGGCTAAGTCTTTTCAACTTCTGATTTTATTAGGTTTAGCCTACCTCAGTTCTACGAAAGCTTGCGCCTTCTCCGATCCCTCTATATAATCAATATTTTATTTATTTTATCTTTGCGCCTACAGAAATTGCTTTTCCCTCCAGTTCTTTTTGCACTTGATCATTCTCTCTTTTGCAGGTAACAATGGTGATTTCTCAAGCAACTCTTTCCTCAATGAAGTTTGATGTCGGGTTTGATGTCGACATAGAGTCTTTTGCGCATTCAGATGAAATATTATAGTGCATTCTTCATTTGTTTGAGGCACAGCAATTCAAGAAGTTCATGACAACAAGGATCAAACTCCCAGTCGCAGAGATCAAAGAATGGGTTCATACAGTCAAGGCAGAGAATGCAAATACTTTATCAGGATCAATTTCTGGAAACCAGGTTACTCTAACCCCAGAAGTTCTATCAGAAGTTTTTAATTTAGTGAATGGGAATGATGATTTGGATATAAGTTCTATTGAATTTGATAATGCATTGGTTAAGATGGGTCATTCTTCTGGAAACCCTAACCATCTGTTGAAGAAAAACTTATCCAGTAAATATAAGTTTTTGGCCAATATTGTTGGAAAGGTCTTGCTATGGAAGACCTCAGCCCATGATTATATAACCAGGCACCAATTTCTGTTGATGGTGGCCTTGGTAGAGAAGAAGAAAATAAATTGGGGATTGATTCTTTTTGAATCAATTAAGAAGAAAATAAGCAAGACAAATGTATGTTATGGCAGAATATTGGGAATTTTTCTTCAAGACAAGTATCCAGACCTGTTGGTCTTTCCCAAGGTGTTTATTAATGCTAGCAAGAGGCTAACATCAGCTCTATTTGGCAAGTGGGAAAGGGTGATCCCAAAGAAGATTCCAAGGGCAGATGCCCCCAGGCTAGCTTCTGAAGGCACTAGGACTGACCCAGTCACTCCCCTGACCCTTCCAGAAGTCCCTCCTCTTGTCTCTTCCACTCCTCTCCCATCTCCACCTCCTCATGAAGAAATTCCTCCCCATATTTCTCCCATAGACCCTTCACCTTCATTGCTTTCTTCTCCTCCTCTCCAAGCAAACTTATCTACAGAGATTCCATCTTCATCCCAACCAGATGTTGATTTTCTTCCATCATTCAATCTATTATCTCCACCTCAATCCCCTATCCATCCACAGTCCCCTATCCAACCTCATTCTCTTATTCATGAAGATTTTCATCCACCCATATCAAATGCCACTAACATCTTCATGCCCTCTATTCCATCTTCTCTCCCATCATCATCTCAGTATCCACAAGACCTTGTCTATGTTGATTTCTCATCTCTAGCTGATCAGATATTCCATCATATATCTCCCAAGATAGATGCTCTCCTAGATGCAAAGCTTGCTCCAGTGTTTCAAGCCATATCTGACCTTTATGCTAAAATCGCTTCATTCCCTACCTCCACATCTGTCCCTTCTTCTAGGGGGCTAGCTTCGGGGCTTCCTGAAACTAGGCAGGGGGAGATGTCTCATGAAGAAGCTCCAGTGAATGCAGTTGCTGATTCAGATATGTTTTGTGATGAAGAAGCTGCCCTAGCTCCAGTTGTTGAAGAAGCAATTCCAGTTCCAGTTCAAGAAAAAGAAGAATCAGAAGTAGTTGGAGTGATGAATTCTCCTCCTAACTTTGTCTTTGATGATTCCCCATTGCGAAATTTTGATGATATTGATGTTGATCAAAATGTTTATGTTGAGAAAGATATTTCTGAAGCTCTTAAAGTAGTTGATGATTTATATGATAATCCTCAGTCCTCTTCTGATGATGATGAAGATGATGATGATTCAGATGACACATCTTCTAAGAAAAGAAAGTCCAGATCTAAGCCAAAGGTTGTTCCCAAGCCTCGTTCCTCAAATAATGATGTTCCATACTATATTATGCATAATATCACCTTAACACAAGATTCCCCAGCCTGGATGAGGTTCTCCAGGAATGAGAACAATAAGAGAAAGAAGATGAAGAAGACAGGATACTACTCTGAGAAACCTGTCAAGTTTAGTCATCCTCCTCCTCCTCCAGCAGCAGGATCTGCAGGATTCTCTTCTACCTCCCAGAGATCCCTTCCTCAGCAGTCAAGGAGACCAGCTAGTTCAAGTGGTTCTTTCAGTTCTAGGTCATCCAGACCTCCTCCTTCAGGATCATCCAGATCTTCTTCCTCAGTATATAAATATCATGTATCTGATGGTTCTTTTCACAGAAAAAGAAATTCTGATTATCAATTCTCCGATCAGGCCAGTGATATTGATGAAAGGCCTCCTTCTCCTAATCCAGAAGCAGAAAGAATTTCTCAGATGGCTAGATTCAAGGAATCTATTGCCACAGCTCAGATTAACAAAGCTAAAGCAGAAGGAAAGGATCATTCTCAGTATTCAACTATGTCAGAGTTCAGAAAGCAGGAATTTGAAAAGTACAGTTCAAAGCACCTATTTAATGTTGAAGATTACTTAAGGTTGCACCCAGCAGCTGCGGTCCTCATGCTAAATTTCAAACTATGAAGGAAGCTCAAGACCTTTATATGAGTAAAAAGGAATCAGAAAACCCAAACAGGCAAATCATATTCAAACCTCCTTCGGAGAAGAAGTAAAGGTTCTGATTATTTAGTTTTGGAATATTTTTTATTTTTTTTGTAGTGTATCTAAACTCAGAGCACTATAGTTCTTTTATCTGCTGAAATGAATTTACATTCTGTCAGATATATATGCTCTGCTGTTTTTCTGTTATTTTATTTGATTTTTGTCAAATAGTTTCTGAACCCAAATAGGGGGAGATTGTTGGAACAACCCTATTACTGATTTGGTCTAGTATCACTATCTGTTGACTAGGACTAAGTTGGCCACAATGTATAGTCTAAGGGTCAAGGTTTTAGGTTGTTAGAACTTAAGGAAAAGATCAAGTTTCTGCATTTGAAGAACTCCTATCTGCGTTCGACGAAATGCATTCTGCGTTCGACGAACGTCTTGCTCCAGTACGACGAACTTGCCAAGTCTCAGCGTTCGAAGAACTTACCAAGTCTCAGCGTTTGACAAACTTGCCAAGTCTCAGCGTTCGACGAACTTCCCAAGTCTCAGCGTTCAACGAACTCAGCTCTGTGGTCGAATAATAAGTATCAAGATGTCCATATCGACGAAAGTTCTTTTCAGCTCAACGAATTTTAGATAGATCAGTTATATTCTATTCTCTGATTTCAGATCAACCTAAATCAGCTACGGATCTATTTTATTTATTCCAGATAAGTCAAGGGTTATATCCTTCCTTTTATTCTTATTCCTTTCCATTGTCTTCTTTCGAGAAAATAGATGTTTGGCTTATTGGAAAAGGATATCATGTATTGAAAAGGAAAATGGATTAAAGATTCAGATTGCAGTTCCAAGACACAATCAATTCTAATTATTATTTTCCTTATTCAGAGGATTTGAAATTCAAATCAGAGATATATTGTCAAGGAAAACAAAAAAGATCGGCAATAAGATAGAAAAAGAAAGGATTACAGTATTAGTTGACAGAGAAGATACATTCTAGAGGAAATACACAAGTGAAAAAGTTTTCCAGTGTTCATCCTCAACAGCAGCACACTTTCATTCTCAGAGAACAACAATCTTCATACTCTCAGTTCTCTGCTGGTAGTTCAAATCTTCAAGAGCAACAACAAATCTGAGAAAAACTTTGTTTCTCAGATTCATCAGCTATCAGGAAGATATTTCATTGAAGTGAAAGCTCCATCCTCAACTGTCAACCATTTCTATCAGACAAGGGGAGCTGTACAACAACTCAAATCCACTAGTCTTCTCTAAGATTATTGACAGAGAAGAACTTCATAATGTTGGAACATGGTCTTCCACATATCCTAGGTTTGAGAATAACAAAACCTATGTGTATTTGATCTTGTGTGTTTAAGTGTGCAGGATAACAAAGTCCACATGACTCAAGGATTACATAAGAAGGTTGCCCCCAAGTTTGAGCCATTAAATCCAACACTCCCACTAGCATCGGCGATAGCGCCTGGCGCTAGCGCTAAGGAACCGCTAAGAACGGATACTGGGCTCGATGAAATAGATCTTGCGTTCGACGAACTTGCGTTCGATGAATTTCCGCTCGACGAATGATGAAGCCCGTTCGACGAACTTGCTGATGTGATCGACAAAATCAAGCCGCTGAGAACGAAAGCTGGGTTCGATGAAATTGAATCTGCGTTCGACGATCTTGCGTTCGACGATTCTCCGTTCGACGAATTTCCGATCGACGAATGATGAAGCCCGCTCGACGAACTCCGGTCGACGAAAATTCTTTTGACGAAAAGAATGCTTAAGAGGAATTCTGGGAGCACATATGGAAGGAGATAGCGCCTGGTGGTATCCGATAGCAGGCGGTAGCGCGGAGCATAGAAGGCAAGAGAGAATTGTTTCCTCAGATTGAAGATTCTGCCGCGCAGAATATGTCCTAAAATGGGATAACGTCGGCGGTAGCACTATCGCAGGTGGTAGCGCTGAGACTATAAAAAGGACCTCTTGGCTCCATCTTCCTAATCCTCTTGAGATCCTAAATTCCAGAGCTTCATACCACAACATAGAGAGGATGTTTCAGAGAGATACTCCCACAAATCCATAATGGCTTAAGGAGATCTGTGGAGAAGATTTCAACATGCGTCATCATCGTGACAAAAGACAGCATCGACTACGACCATACTCTGCATCTTCGTCTACTTCTCCAAGAGATCCACATAGAGAGAGTTTTTATATTATTGTCTTTTTATTTCACATCTTTTCTTGTAATCGTGTAGTAAATTCGCCTCGTGTTGGCGACTAGATCTGGGTAGGACTTAGGGCAGAAATTCGCCTCGTGTTGGCGACTAGATCTAGGTTAGGTCTAGGGGGTGCTCGAGGCCATATCTGGGGAAGGGTTGGCTAGAGCGGCTTGAGGTCGTATCCGGGGAAGGATAGGCTAGGGCCAACCGGTTCGTGGGGATACGAGTCGGTATAGAAAACAAAAAGAGTTTTTCATATTTCGCATTGATTTCTAGCGTCATTGAAATCAAAATTTTGTAATCAATTTTATTTATAATAATCATTTCTCTCTTTGTGTAATAAAATTGATTTGTTCTTCATTTCGCTAAATTGTTTATTATCCTCTCCTTTATTATAAAACAATTTAGATCTTTAAACAAAATCACTATTTTGATTTCTTATCATAAACAAGTATTTTAAAATATAATATAAGTTTTTAAAACCCTTATTCACCCCCCCCCCCCCTCTAAGGGCGCCTACCGATCCAACAAGTGGTATCAAAGCCAGGTTATTCCAAATCGGCTTAACAACCGGGAATAATGGCGTCTCATGATCTCTCTTCTATTGGTGGGGTAAATTTTTATGAAGAAGGAAAATCACTAGCACCACCTTTATTTGAATGAAGAAATTTTAAAGGATGGAAAATATTAATGGAAAATTTTCTTAAAGCTTTAGATGAAAAAGTTTGGAATATCGCTATTAAAAAGCCACCTAGCGTATTAAATAAAAACGAAATGGTTTTAAATGCAAAATCTATGAATAGTCTAGTTTGTGCGTTAGATCAAAATATTTCCAAACTCATTCATACTTTTCCTACTGCATACGAGATGTGGAATTTTCTTGAGATAACTTATGATCTTCCTCTTGCAGGTATGGAACAAACACAGGAATAGAAGGACATACAAGCATCCAACATTATTCAAGAAAATTTCTCTTGTAGCAAAACCATGGAAATCATGGAAATTGACTTAGCCAAATAGAGCAATTCATCAAGAGAAGATGGAAATTCATCTATAAAGAAGGAAGTCTAATTCTTTATCTTCTGATTGCGCTGTAAGAAAGTCTAATTCTTTATCTTATTTCCATATACAAAAAATTGCTAAACGTAGAATGAAGAAATTAAAAATTGCTAATAAAAGATTACGTTTAGAAAATAAAACTTTGAAAGCAAATGTGAATGAAGAATCCAAAAAGGATGTGTTTGAATCTCAATCATGCTCTTCATTTGAAAACTATACACCTTATTTTGATTATAATAATATTAAAGAAAAATTCAAGGATTTAGAAAAAGAACTTTTAATTTCAAAAGAACATAACGAAAAATTGATAAACGAAAATAATATTCTCTCTCATAAACTAGAATCTTTAAAACCACTCTTTCAAAAAGGATTAGATAATTTTAAATATCTTATTTCTAGTTTATCATCAAACATGTGTAAAACTTCTACTAGTATGTTAAAGCATATTAAACATACACCTAGTAGAATGTTTAATCACACAAACACAATGAATTCTAACCCACATTATGTATCTCCCAAATTAAATTCTAATGTGCACAAATTTCCTATGAAATATAATTTCAAAGGTGATTATTATTTTAAACCTAAGTTTAATGAATATGGAAATTTGATGCATAATATTAAATCAAAATATGAATGGAGACCCAAAATAAAAAATGAAACATTAACTCCACTTGAAAGAATTCATTCATTATCGTCTCCCCAAAAATTATCACGCTATATATGGGTACCTAAAGGAACCATTACACTTGGTTCCCTTTGGATACCCAAATCTCTCATCTACTAGTGTCATCCAAATGCATGAAGTAGAATATTTTCAAATTGAAATATACAAATTTCTACTTCATGATGTGCTTTAATGTCTTTTCTATTTTTTCTTTTTGTTTTCCTTTTAAGCTATCATGTTATAGTCATCTTATATATTATAAGAAATATGATCTTATAAATCAAATTGATCAAAATTCAAAATCATATTTTATTTTGATGACCTACCTTTTAGTCTTATATTCATTGCTTCTAAATATCTTATATTATCCATATGAATCAAACTCTAAATTTGCTATAAGATATTTATCTAAATTATAAAGAAAATCACAAAAGACATATTGAAAGATTAATTGTCTTAAATACTAATGACACACGCACCACCATGATCTAGTGTTGTCCTTTGATAAAATTCTCTAAAATCGCATATCATAATTCATATCAAAAAATCATCTAAAAACAACTATCTCTATCACATGTATATGAATTATATGACAACAATTGGCATTATAATTGTTTATCATGGTTGGTGTTATGATGTATTATGTGTGTATTGTGATTTATTTCAAGTTTAGACCTTTGAATCACCTTGATATCAAATCAAATTAAAGCATCACTTCATTCTAGGTCTCTAAGTTGAAACACAATCAAACCTTGATATAACATAATCTCAAACTTATCATACTAACATTGTAACCTAAAGAATATTTGTGTCTATGTTAGGCTTTATATGTTTACCAAGATATACAGCTAGGTCTTATCCATGATATTCTTATGCATGAACATTATTTTTTAATCACTAAAATCATGCATATTTGATTTGTTCATTCATGTCTTCTCGTGCTTACATTTCCTATCATTTTCAAACTACATTATATTGATAAATATAAGCCTTAGAAAAATTAAAATGGAGATATAATAAAATATATCTCATGCAAAGTTTATTTGGTAAAGTTATATACAAAATCATGAATGTTTCATGCAATTTGCACTATCTAGACATCTCCTAAAGTTCTGAAATTTCTGCATGAAACTACTATTTGGACACTTAATCAAGATCAATAATTACAAATTTCAAAATCATCAAAAATCGTGTATTGTTTCCCGCGCTAGCGCTAACGCCGGCGCTAGCGCACCTATTTGTTTTTCAATATTTTTAAAATTTTGAAAAATTATTAAAAATATATTAATCTATATGTCCTATTTATTTTTGCACTTCTGATTATATTTCATTGTTGAAAAACCAAATACAAAATTACAAAAGACAAATTACAAAAAATATTTTTGGTTATTTGTTTGATTTCTATTCCTTTATACAAAAATATAATAAAAAAATGTAAAACATTAAAATTATCAAAAATACTGTATGGACTTTATTTAGAAAATCAAGCATGATTTCTTCTATCATTTAAGACTTTCTACAATGTTATGATTCATATTTTCAAACTACTTTGAACATTGTCTTCATCATGCTTTGATATATCTATTAATATGTGCATCAATTATCTTTTAAAAGTTGTGTAGAATTATGCTTAGCGTGCCTCTAAGTATGAGTAAATGTTTTATGTTTGATAATGATCTCTATTCACTCACTTATTTTGGCATTGTCTACATATGTGTTTAATCTAAGAATGCTTGTGTATGTTTTGTAATAGTACAATGAATTAAAATTGCACAAGTATCTTACCTACACAACCTTTATTTGCACTTTTAAAAGTTAAGAAAAATGGTTATGTTTTTCATAAATTATATTGGTTTGCAAAACAAGTGTATTCAGAGAACTTTGTACAAAACAAAAATCATAAAATAAAGTGACAAAGATAACTCCACCAAGCATTACTTGAACCTCCTGATAAGTCTTAATAAGCGTTGTGAGGTTGAGCACTTTGAAAAGAATAGTAAAGTATCTTGTGGAAACCATATCTTTCTTTCAAAATAAAAACCACTTACTCTTAAGTACACCGGATCACTAGTTTCAATTTTAAAATAAAATATGTGATCCCCCAAGCACTACTTTGCACCCTGATAAGTCTTAATGAGCATTGTGTGTGCAAATCACCTTGGTAGTTGTACATTTTTTTGTTCATTGAAGTTTGTGGAAGTAAAATTATTTGTGTTTTATTGTGCTCTTTACTTTACATATCTCTTGTATTTTTGATTAAAACATTTGTTTACTCTACTCAAAAATACACTTATGTGCACATCATTATCTTCCATAACACTTCTTCTCATGAGTATTGGATCCTAATGCTAATTCTATACTACTCTTTATTTATGAAATGCACTAGATAACCTAGCATGCTTTATACAATGTTTGGTATGCTTTGAATTTGTGAATTAACATAACATTGTAGTACTCTCTTTTTGGTAACATTATTTCATGCTTGGTTACTTTATTATTGAATTTAAAGATTTTACTTGAACAAAGATTTACAAAAACATCTTCTTTTTGAAATTTAACTCATATATCTTCTTATGGATCATCAATGATTACAATAAGATGTTTCTTGTATTTCTATAAGTCTTCCGCATCATAACCATATAATTGTTTTACCTTGCGCTTTCATGCTTACTTAAAGTCTTTTATTTTATGTGCATCATCACTTGAATCTTCAAATTCCTTTCTTGCAACAAGTGGTAGACTTGCTTGGTAAACTTTATATTGGTTGCTTTTAACATAAATTTTTTTTTGCTATAAAACTCTGATTTATTAATGGATTTCAAATTAGCTCTGGAACTTTTCTTTAAAAATTCAAATATAAAAACCCATTGGCTATGAAATTATAATTTGATTTAAATGCTTAATGTGTCCAATAATTATTATCCATGACTTCATTTCTCATCATAGCGGGGGCGTAGGGTTGTAGACATTAGATAACCTTATCTCTAGTCATGTCTTTACGTTAACCGGGGAGGGTTCCAGTGGGGCCTTGCGAGGCACTGGGGGGAAAGAGTGCTAGGTTGAGTTTTGTCTAGTGTTTACATATGGGACTAACACCCCAACCTACGGCATGTACGCAGCTCCTCATGCCCATTCGTCACTTAGTACAGGGCTAGGGTGTAGACGTATTGTCTGGGTAGATTAGTTACTTAGAAATCATTATATTTTTTTATGCTTAAAACTCTTATATAAAAAGGGGATGAACCAACATAATAATACTTGAAAATGTTATATTGCTAAAAACTCTGATCTATCTCTATAAAAATTATTCTAAAACTCCTTATTATTTCCTTCTATCTATAAGCTCGATCATGCCTTTATCTTATTATCAAAAACTTTTGTGTTTTGCTTCCTTACCAACTTTTGATAATAACAAAATGGGGAGAACTAACATGATAAATATAATCCCCTATCAAAATAAAAAACCAACATGATTAATTAAGATGATAGCTTACATATTAGGGGAGCATTCACTCAGGAGGAGCATGTATTTAGGGGGAGCAATTCTAAATGCTAAAATCGATAATTATCCTAAGTCATCAATCTCACACACACACAAGTAGTTCATCATGCTTATATATATATATATTAATGCTCTGATTTATCATTAATGGTTTTGTTATTATCAAAAGGGGGAGTTTGTTGGAACATGGTCTTCCGCATCTACTAGGTTTGAGAATAACAAAACCTATGTGTATTTGATCTTGTGTGTTTAAGTGTGCAGGATAACAAAGTCCACATGACTCAAGGATTACATAAGAAGGTTGCCCCCAAGTTTGAGCCATCAAATCCAACACTCCCACTAGCGCCGACGATAGCACCTAGCGCCTGGCACTAGCACTAAGGAACCGCTGAGAACGGATATTGGGCTCGGCGAAATAGATCTTGCGTTCGACGAACTTGCGTTCGATGAATTTCCGCTCGACAAATGATGAAGCTCGTTCGACGAACTTGCTGCTGCGATCGATGAAATAAAGCCGCTGAGAACGGAAGCTGGGTTCGATGAAATTGAATCTGCGTTCGACGATCTTGCGTTCGACGATTCTCCGTTCGACGAATTTCCGATCGACGAATGATGAAGCCCGCTCGACGAACTCCGGTCGATGAAAATTTGATCGACGAAAAGAATGCTTAAGCGGAATTCCGGGAGCACATATGGAAGGAGGTAGCGCCTGGCGGTATCCGATAGCGCAGGAGGTAGCGCGGAGCACAGAAGGCAAGAGAGAATTTTTTCCTTAGATTGAAGATTCTGCCGCGCAGAATATGTCCTAAAATGGGATAGCGTCGGTGGTAGCACTAGCGCAGGCGGTAGCGCTGAGACTATAAAAAGGACCTCTTGGCTCCGTATTCCTAATCCTCTTGAGATCCTAAATTCCAGAGCTTCGTGCCACAACAGAGAGAGGAAGTTTCAGAGAGATACTCCCACAAATCCATAATGGCTTAAGGAGATCCATGGAGAAGATTTCAACACGCGTCTTCATCGTGATAAAAGACCGCATCGACTACGATCATACTCTGCGTCTTCGTCTACTTCTCCAAGAGATCCACATAGAGGGAGTTTTTATATTATTATCTTTTTATTTCACATCTTTTCTTGTAATCATGTAGTAAATTCGCCTCATGTTGGCGACTAGGTCTGGGTAGGACTTAGGGCAGAAATTTTCCTCGTGTTAGCGACTAGATCTAGGTTAGGTCTAGGGGGTGCTCGATTCCATATCCGGGGAAGGGTTGGCTAGAGCGGCTTGAGGTCGTATCCGGAGAAGGATAGGCTAGGGCCAACCGGTTCATGGGGATACGAGTCGGTATAGAAAACAAAAAAAGTTTTTCATATTTCGCTTTGATTTCTAGCGTCATTGAAATCAAAATTTTGTAATCAATTTTATTTATAATAATCATGTCTCTCTTTGTGTAATAAAATTGATTTGTTCTTTATTTCTCTAAATTGTTTATTATCCTCTCCTTTATTATAAAACAATTTAGATCTTTAAACAAAATCACTATTTTGATTTCTTATCATAAACAAGTATTTCAAAATATAATATAAGTTTTTAAAACCCTTATTCACCCCCCCCCCCCTCTAAGGGCGCCTACCGATCCAACACATAACCCTCTTTATCCCATCTTGTACAGGGTTCTAACTCCCTTCAAAAGTTAACTGTTTGGTGGCAGGGCACCTGATCAAAAACATGCAGTTGGTGTATTGGGCACCTGATCAAAACCCCATTAGTGATAGGGCACCTGATCAAAAAACCTAGTGGATTCCTACCAAGGGAAGTAGAAGAGTAGTTGTACCCAGGTTTATTGGGGAACTACTATAGATCCTTGTGTCTTCTGTGTTCTTGTTTATTTTTCTGTACTGTGTTGTGTTGTGTTTTCTTTATTTTTTTTATAAATCACTCAGTAAACATATAAATATCACTATTTTAATTCCGCTATAAAAATAAGTGAAAAATCTTTTAATACTCTATTCACCCCCCCCCCCTCTAGAGTGACTTTAAGATCTAACCTCACTTTCACATTTTTTTGCTCTTTTAGGTAATGGAAGCACATGACTCTTCCAGTGAAGTTTCTGGAGATTCCACCTGTCTTTCTCCAGAACGTGTGCAATATGTTTAATACAGCGGCACAATTATTTCAACAATGGATGAGCTAAATAATTGCATGCGCGAGACAAGACCTTGCATGACGTCTACTCAAACAGGTGAGAGATGGTTAAAAAAGTTACTTGAAGGGCACCCAGATAGGATTCATGATGCATTTAGAATGTCCAAGCGTATATTTATTGATTTACTTCGAAAGCTAGAAACTGATCATGAGTTATAAGGATCGCAACGCACAACCTAACGAGAAGTCCTGGGAATTATATTGTACATCTTAGCACATGGAGGCTCTGTGAGATTAACAAAAGAGCGATTCCAACACTCGACTGAAACTATAAGTAGATATTTTTCGAAAGGTCTAAAATCACTATTACTACTATCAATTGATGTTATAAAACCAATTGATCATCATTTTAGAGATATACCTACGGAAATAAGGTATGATACACGTTACATGTCATTCTTTAAGGACTGTGTTGGTATAATTGATGGTACACATGTAGATGTGAGGATACCCGTTGAAGATCGAGTTAGATATATTGGACGTCATGGAACCACAACGCAAAATGTGATGGTTGTTTGCGACTTTAATATGTGTTTCACATTTGCACTCGCAGGATGGGAAGGATCAGCTCATGATAGTCGCATCTTCATAGTGCATTGACAGACGATAAACTACATTTTCCGCATCCCCCTCAAGGTAAATTGTTGAATAAATGATCATATATGCTATAATCATTCACTACTAGGTTATTATGTTTAACATGCCAGCTAATTACAGGTAAATATTATTTAGTGGATGCTGGATATCCATTAAATACCGGCTACTTAAAACCATATCCAGAAATTAGATATCATTTGGCAGATTATTCACGCGGGAGTCATCCTGTCCAAGGCAGACATGAGCATGTTAATAAGGCACATCCATCTCTTTGAAGTGTGATAGAGTGGACGTTCGGTGTTTGGAAGAAAAAGTGGCACATTCTTCAAAAAAATCCCTCAATACAGTTTTAAGAAACAACGTTCAATTGTGATAGTGACAATGGCATTGCATAACTTCATTCGTAGACATCCATCTCGATGGGATCCAGAATTTAATGTTAGCGATGCTAATGACTCATTCATACCCCCCAGAGGATGATGACCCTACAACATAAGATGATATTGAGACTGATATGTTTGATGTTGGGGGAGGTGATCATATGTCTGCAGTACGAGATAGTATTGCTGAAGAATTGTACAGCACCCGCAGGTAAAATTTCCCAGCATCTTTTAAACAAATGGTAGAAATCAACATATTCAAAAGTATAATTACTATCAAGTTTTTTATCACGCAGGTGAACAAAAAAGATTGGAAGATGTGGATTGACCGCAACGAAAAAACTTACTTTTTAGTTTTAGTTATATTTGAGAACAATTAATATTTTTATTCGTATGTTTAAATGTTTTGTAATATTTTTAATTTATATTTCAGTATTTTCGTTTAGAAAAAATAGCTCTCTAAAAGTTGTTCTACCAAACAGTTTTATTTGAAAGAGCTCTGTTTCAACAGCGCTTATACACGGACTCTTCAAACAGTCTGCAACTTTTCAAAACAGCTTCTAAAAGAGCTCTGTTTAAAGAGCTTTGTTCAATCAGTAGCTTTTCAATCCGCAACAGCTTTTCAATCCGCAACAGCTCTCCCAAACAGACCCTTAGTGATTCTGATTCAGATTTATCAGAAACTAAGGAGGAAGCTATCATTGGCCTCATGGCCATAAGTGAAGAAATCCAGGATGACAATACCTCTCTTGGGAAGGTACTTATTAAAGCTCCCTTATCTGTCTCTGATTCTAAATCAATGGCAGATTTTGTGCATGAGAATAAGTGTGGATCTTCCTGCAGTAGCATGCCCTCATGATCCCCACATGAGGGTGAATCTGAGCTGGTGCAGCATAATGAAGCCTTATGGATTGCTTTGAAAAGAAGCAAGAAGCTTCTTATAGCTCAATCTAAGGAGTTAGCATCCCTGAAATTTGCCCAATCTGAGCTCCAAGAGACAGCTGAAAAGCTGACTGCTATGAGCAAAGAAATGGACAAACTCAAGGATGTCACGAGGCTCAAAAATGATGAGTTGGGTCAAAAGAACAGGGTTATCAAGGACCTTGAAGAAATGATATTGGTTGAGAAGAAAATTGTTGCCAGTTTCTCAATGCTCAAGATTGTCCTTCCCATTATTGACAAATTCTCTGCACCATTCAGAGATGGTGTAGGATTTGGTAAAGAGACAGTCAAGGGAAAGGCATCTAAGGCCAAACCTTCTTTCAAGGAGAAGCTATTGGCATCAAATTTCTTTGACCAGGAATCTGCATATGGTCATCTAACCATTGCCTTCTCTACAAGAGACAGTAAACCCTCTAACACACATAGAAGAGCAGGTATTGGGCTGAGTGCTTATATGGCACCCCTTGAAGAGACTCAAATGAAGAATCCAGGTCCTCATGTCCATAGACCTACAACATCAACACTCAAAAGTATGGGAAAGGCAGTCCCCACCAAGCATGTTCCCAAAGTGGTGAACCAAAAAGTGGTGAGACCGGCTCAACTACATACTCACACTTGTAAGGCTCACCCAAGGCCTATCAGGACAGCTATCTTCACTCCTGCCCACCAACATTTTCAGATGGTGAGGCATAAGAGAAGATGCAACAGGAATGAGTGCTGGTGTTGTGGAAAAATTGGTCACTTTGCTCTGGACTGCTGGTTCAATCCAACAGTGCCTAATGCAAGAAGAGTGCAGACCATTCAGAGGTGTAATATTTCAGTTTATCCCCCTAACAGAAACCTAGGACCAAAATTCAATTAGGTGCCTAAGGATAAGTAATCTTTTTTGCAGGTATGCCCAAATACCAAGCCTTTTGGTATTTGGACAATGATTGCTCCAGGCACAAGACTGTAGTAAATAAGTATTCAAGAAAAACTCAATCCAGAAAAAAATGGACCAATAGTGATACTTGGGGATTCAAACAAAAAAAATAGACATAAAGACAATAAGCAGTGAAAGTATCTAGTTGTGGCCTAAATCACCTAGAGGGGGGTGAATAGGTGGATTCTATGTCTTTACGCGGAATTAAAATATAACACAGAAATACACACAATAAAGCACAGCACAGACTCAAGGATTTTATAGAGGTTCCACGATGTGGGTAGTCCTCTTTCCCGCCTCGCCTATCTAGCACTTTGAGGCTAGACTCGGCTACTTCACCAATCTCAGATTAACAATAATCTTACACCTCGGAGTCAAAACACCTACAACTCGGAGTATACCACTCCTACAACTCGGAGTAAAACAACTCCTACAACTCGATCCTCAAATAAGGATCTACATAATAACTCGGAAGCAAGCTTCCTACAAGATATAAGATATGGTTCTTACAACTACAGTAAATTGAAAAACAATCTTCTTAAACTTCTGATGAAGTTCTTCTTCAGATCTTGAGAGATAGATTTCTTCTTCTTATCAATAAACTTCAGTTCTTTGAAAATGAAGAATGAAGAAATCTTGAAGACGATTTGAAACTGGATCTGAGAACTTGAATCGACTTGATCAATAGAAGATGAGAGCTGATCAGTAGATCTTGATCTTGACGATTGAACTTTTGAAGACGAATCACGAATCGCTGGCTTTGACGGAGACGAAATGTTTGCGCAAGAAAAGTCGGCCGTCAGTCGTAGTTTGCGAGAGATTTTTCAATTCATGATTAGGATTATCTCGAAATAATCCTAAGGTATTTATAGGGTCTTCTTCCAACGGTCATAAGCGCGAATTAGGGATCTAGCTCCACGTGTACTGTGCATGGGAAATGCCCTAAAGAATACGACGTCGATTTGAACCGGAAACTACCTGCAGACCAATTCGGCAAAATGGATTAACCGAATGGCATTAACCGAATTTATTCGGTTAAACCATATAGTCGAATTCGGCAGTTCTAGGGATTCGAATAAACAGATTCACCGAATTTCATTAGTCGAATTCGACTATTCTTTTACTTAGAAAAATAAACCTTTCGGACAGTGATTAGCCGAATTCGGTTATATCCATTCAAACCATATAGTCGAATTCGACTATATGTTCTTAAAGGATATAATCGAATTTTACTTAAGTTCTTTTCCTTTCTCAAATGATTCCATCATCAGCTCCAGTCCTTCTTCTCTAGCACTTTGTAAATGATGTACATCCCAATAGAGAGATTTCACATGAGCCAACACTTTGGTCTATACAATGAGGGATTACATTGCACAGGCATGTGTTTGACGACTCATTGAAACCTGACATTGGTTTGTACTTAGAGTGGAATAACCAATCACATCACAGCTAAAGTGCATAATCAAATACAATTACAATTCGTCTTAGTTTGAAGGGGACTTCTTCAAATCAGGGCTATTGTGGATACAATACCCAACAATCTCCCCCTATTTGAAGAAGTCAGAACCCTATCTACTAAGGTGAATTGCACATGAAATAATAAATATAAGCAAGTAAAGAACTGAACTATATGGATATGTAAGAGCATCAAAAACTTAAGTCCACCAAAAATTAATTTGACAGCAATATATAAATGTTCTTAAAAGAGAAATAGAGTCTAGCGATCAAGCATCCATCATTTCTCTTTCGTCTTTCCCTTTTGAATCTTCTTCAATTGTCTGACAAAGTAAGCTTTTGGCTTCGAAAAATATCTTGGAGGAGGAGAAGGAGGCTTTTCGTCATCTTGATGGTTCCTGTAGTGAATTCTTCTCTTGAGCCTAGCCATCTCCCATTTGTGGATCTCATCTCTATCATAGTAATTGTCGACAGATTCATTAGAGTTCATCACAAGATTATAAGTGTCCAAAATGATATTCCTGGATTCCGGACTCCACAGTTCTCCAACAATCTTCCTGGGAGGAGGTGCTCTTGGTTCTAGAGATCTGGGACCTGCAGCCCTTCTAGCATCATGCATAAAGCCACCTAAGCTTGATCCTCCTTGATCAACTCTAGCTCTTTTCCTGAAGTTTTCTTCTTCATCGTCTGACAAATGATAATTTTTAGGAGGAATAAAAGGTTCAGACGGAGCAGCAAATTGAATTTCTGGATGGAATTCTTCAGACGGAAATGCTGGCTGCGCAGAAGATTGGCCTGGCCCTTGGAAACCATGGGCATAGCCTCTTGACAATTCATTGTGCAACCACATTTGATTTTGATGCAGATAACCATATAAATCTTGAAACTTGACATCAATCCCTCTTGAGATTTCTGAAAGCTGGGATTGAACATTCATATATGATTCTTGAATTCTTCCTTCTATCTCTCTATTCAAATCAAAAATTTGTGTTTGAATCCTTTCATGCAATCTTTCCTCCCCCTTTCTGACTTCTTCAGTCAGGATTTGGATAATTTCATTCTTTGTACTTTGGAGAGAGTTCTGAACGGCCGATCTTCCCCTCAATGCATCCTCAAAAATATACTGCTGATTTTCAGAAAGTTTTGTAGTATTATCACATATCGAGTGTAATCCATCCACTACATGCTTTAGGGTGGAGGCACCCATCGAGAAATATTCATCTTGCTTTTCTTTGACGTTGTCTAAACTGTGAGCTACTGAATGTAAATGATTGCCCATTCCCTTCTCTATGGCTCTGTTCTTGTCAAAAACCTGATGGAGAGCAAATTCAGAGAATCTTTTCTGCTTTACAAGCAGTTCTTCCAAATTGATCATCATGGAGTCTTCAGCAGAGGGAGGTTGAGCTTGGAATCGAGAGGATATTCCAAAATCATCTTCAGCGACCAGAAAATCACTTGAACCTACATCATTCATATAGTGATAAAATTGAAGAGCATCGAGGGTGTCATCATTTTGAACTGGAGGAGGGGTGGAGCCTTCATTTCTCTTATCTTCAACAGTGATCTGAATTTTGTGAATCTTGGGGTGTGGCACAGATTTCTCTTTCATCCTTGATGTAGAGGTAGAAGGCCCTGCTTCATGTTCATCTTCAATAATGATTGTAATATTTCCAGGAGGCGGAGTTGGTTCTGTCTTATCTTGCTTGTCTGCGGCAGAATGAGAACGATCAGAAAGGACATTCTCCCCCTCAATCTGAGCAGGGATTTCATCTTCTGGAAGTAGATCTTTGCTCTTAGCTGACTTAGTTATCTTCACTGTATCAGCATCAGGGTCATCTCCCCCTTCATCATTACCATCACTATCATCATTTCCACCAACATTGTCATCTGCCTTGGAAGGAGAGTTGTGAGGAGTAGGAATCTTTGGAGAGGAGCCAGAGAAATTACATGAGAATCTTGTTGGCCTGATTCTGGTAGCTTAGAACACTCCCCCTTGGAGGGTTCACGTTCTTTTTCACTATCTTTTTCACTTTCTTTGTCACTTTCTTTTTCAGGAGAGGAGACTGGAGAGTTACTGTCGAAGCTCCTTTCAGACTCATCACAACTGATCTTTTTAGCTTTTGAAACAACGGGAGTCAGCACCTTGGTCTCACCAACTTTCCTGGACCATCTTTCAATCATGGAGGAATCTATTCTTTTGAAATGGTGGAGAGGGGTTCCTGTATTCACACTGAATCTGACTTTGTCCAAGCGATTGAGATATAAGGAGAGGATTCTTCCAAAGTTAGGAGTGTTCAGACTAGCTGAAATTCTTTCAAACAACACGCTGCCCCAATCAACCCTTGTCCTGCAGATCACTGAACCGAGCAATTTGAACATATCATTTGAAATGTAATCATGAGAGCCAACTTTACACAGAAGAACTTTCCCCATAATATCTGAGAGCAGTTTCCCTTCCTCATTCATTTGCTTCCGATAGAAGGATTTAGTTCCTTTAGGCAATCCACAAAACGACAATGCCTTCTTGAAGTCCTTGGAGGAGAAATCATCTGATTCGGTTACCACTGGAAGTTTGAGAAGTTTAGTCAATTTAGAGGGTGAAACTTTGACTGAGAAATCGCCTATCCTGCTCTTGATCACTGACCCTTGCTTCCTAAGCTCTGCGTGCTTGAAGAACTTCAACACTTCCTTCTCAAGGACCTTGCACGGATGCTCGAGAATGAAGCCTAGACCTGCAACTTCAAGCGCCAATACGACATTGCGAAATTCGTCCATGGAGCTGTCGAATCCTGTTCTTACGAGCTCACTACCGGAGAGCAACTTGCTCGACTGCTTCTTAGACATTGCGAACGGAATTTTGGAGAAGAAAGATTGAGGGAGACGAACTGGCGGAAGGATCGCACGAACGGAGTTCGGAGTCGGAAGTGAAGCGACCGACGAATTCGGGAGAGCGATGCGTTCAAATTTCTCTTTTAAGAATCATTTATATAGAGTTGGAAATTAGGAGAGAGAGCGCGTACCTGATATTTTGAATCGTGTCTCTTCGAATTCCAGTAAATGATAAGAAGAAAATAGGAATTCCGGAAGATTCGTCATTCGGCTATATGGATTAGTCGAATTTGATTAATAGGATTCGCCGAATTTGGTTAATAGGATTCGCCGAATTCGGTTAATAGGGTTTCGATTAGCCGGATTCGGTTAATTGAAATCACCGAATTCGACTAAATGGTATAGTCGAATGCAATTCGATGATATCTTCTGAAAAATTTGACTATTCAAATTTCTGTCTTCTGGGAGAAGGAATTTTTCTGATTTTCTGAGCTTGTTTCTAAGATTCTTTGTTTAACATGCCAAGCTCCATTTTGAAATAGTTGAACTTCGATTCGTCGAGCGGCTTTGTGAAAATGTCTACAATTTGCCTATCCGTCGGGACATAGCTAAGATCAATGTCTTTGTGCTCCACATGCTCCCGGATGAAGTGGTAACGGATCTCAATGTGCTTCGTCCTGCTGTGAGACACCAGATTATTGGCAATTGCAATAGCGCTTGATGAATCACAGTACATAGGAATTTCCTTAAGCTTCAAATGGTAGTCTTCAAGTTGGTTTCTTATCCACAGCAATTGTGCACAACAACTGCCTGCGGAGATATACTCTGATTCAGCGGTTAAAATAGCAACACAATTCTGTTTCTTGCTACTCCAGGAAATAAGCCGTTTCCCTAAGAATTGGCACGTTCCTGGAGTACTTTTCCTGTCGTCTTTGCTTCCTGCAAAATCAGCATCTGAAAAAGCTGTTAGCTCAAAATCATTACTTCTTGGGTACCATAAGCCAAGATTTGGTGTGCCTTTAAGGTATATCAAAATCCTCTTTGCAGCGGAGTAGTGAGATTCCTTAGTGTTCACCTGAAATCTAGCACAAACACATGTTGAGAACATTATATCCAGTCTACTCGCAGTAAGGTAGAGCAAGGATCCAATTATGCTTCTAAGCTTGGTTTCATCAAAAGGTTTCCCTTTCTCATCCTTGTGTAGAGACATAGCTTGTAACATCCCCAATCCTTCTAGACCCCTAGATGGTGTTAGGGCATGGGTGGTGTGTAGAGTGGCCACTAAGGCCCTTGGGCCAAGTAGAGTGTGCTAAGTGCACACCAAGGGCACAAAATCAACATAGCCCAATACCACTCCCTTAGGCCAATTGACCCTCAATTCACCAAATTGACCTCCCCCATACCACCCTAACCACTGAGGAAGACCATAACCATGGAAATTGCACTTGGGTGGGACCCAATTGCATGAAATTGACCAAAGTCAACAATAGGTCAACATTAACCAAACTAAGTCAATTAGGGTTCAATTGACCCTCAAGTGTTCAAATTGACGTTACCTCCACACTCTAAACACCTTAAGGAACCCAATGGACCAAAAAGCCCCATCATGGTGGGACCAATTGACCCCAGTTGACCAAAGTCAAACTTTACCTAATTTTGGTCAAATCTACACCCTTTGATTAAATTGAACCAATTGGAGCCCCACCATGGACCAACCTATGTTGGGTGATGTTAAGGGACCCTTGACCCCCAAGTGGGGTCAACCGACTCACCTTGGTTGACCAAAGTCAACCATGGTCAACCTTGCCCTTTGAAGTGAATTTCAAGCCCAAATTGAATGGGACCCAACCCCAATTAATTAACCCTACTCATGGACCTAAGTCAAGCCATATCAGACCTAGACTGAACCCTAGCTAAGCTTGATTAATCAAATGGAGGGGGGGACCAAAAGTTGATCAAAAAGACAAAAGCAAAAGGCATATAGCTAAAAGCAATCACCCCCTCCTCCACACTCCTCCTCCAATCAGCCTAGGGGCCTTCCCTGATTGCTGGGGGTCTGACCTTGACCCAGATGGAAGCAAGGAGGCTGGAAGCTGCAGGAGGGTGGCAGCCATGGGAGAACCGAGGAGGCTCGAGCTCAAAACCCACCAAAGAGCCCTCCTCACTTCATTCCAGCCACACCACTAGCTTCAGGAGGCCGAGAGCAGACGGGAACACCCCTTGGAGCAGAGCTTTTGGTGGAGAATCGCGGTTGTGAGTAGTATCACCGTAGCTAAGCTTTTCCATGGCCAACCGCCGCCGGAGCCGCCGCCACGCACCAACAATGGTTCGTTTCTCCTCCCCTCCCCTCATGCTAGCTTCTCATCACATAATGCTGAATGATCGGGCTCAATTGAGCCCGGATCCATTTCCGAAATCCATGGTTTTCGGCTCAATTTGTGACACCCAGGATCGCCAGAAAATCCCCCCTCCGGCCGCCATGTCGCCGGGAGTTGTAGCCCCGACCACCACGAAGGTGGTGGCGGTGGTGGCCGGCCGTGGAGGCCACCAGGTGGCCGGGAAATGGGGGAGGAAGTCGGCCCAGGACGGATCAATCCCATCCGTCGGCTGAAGGAAGAAGATGAAGGAGGAGGGTTGGATGTGCTTCAAGATCTGTGCAACTCTATTTATTCTGTATTTAATTAATTCCTCATATTAGCAATTCTGCTTATAATAATCAGTCCTCTTCAACATTTAATTAAGGCCTTATAATGGCCGATTTAGAAAAAGTGCCCAAAATGAAATTTGTAGGCCTTGGTCTTATCTTTCATTTGGCCTTAAGTTTAGGTCATTTGGTGACCTAGAGCTCCCTAGGGAGCTATTTTACTAGGACTGGTCCTACACTAGGTCAGTCCATTAGAAAAATTACCTAGGTCAAACCCATCAATCTTTAGAGCTGTGCTTTTAACCATGGGTTGGTATACCCTAGGGTCACCCCCTTCCAAAGGGACAGCCCTTGGTGGACACTTTTACCTAGGGTTTTTGTGGTAATTAGAATATTTAAATTAAGTTTATTTTTGGAGCATATGATGTCCAAATGACACCAAACTTTGGTGGCATACTCTCTGGTACATGAGTAGTGCCTACCTAAAATTTCACTCCATTTGGAGTTGATTTGATATGGACAATTGGAAACCCTAATGAGGACCTTTAAGGGTCAAATTAGGGTTTAGGTCATTTTGAGGAGTTGAGTGTGCTAGCCTCCTCCTATCATGTTGGATATGTGGGTATGGATATACTAATGCTTGTGTCACACCCTAATGGTCTATTTGGAGCCATTAGGGTGGTGTGACCTAAAACCCTAAGGGTAAACCCTTAAGGGTGCAAAGTGAGACTTGTGAAGGGCATGAGAGCAAATGTTCTTGCCTTGGCTCAGAACTTTGGAGATATGTTTGTAGGAGCATGAAATGACTTAGTTAATTAAATGAGAATTTTTGGAGGTATTTAAGTATTTTTCTTCCTAATAAATGGAATAGCCACCCTTTCCTTAATAAAATGAAATGCATGGTCTTATGACCTTGTATGACTTTGACATACTGTCAATGGCTGAAATAGGGTGAAATAAGGCTATGGTAATTTTGTTATGATTTTTTTAAGTATTATTCCTGGTGTAGGAAATTCTAAGTACTTGCTAGCTTAAGGGAATTTAATTTTGATAAATGCCAAATCATGGGGATAAATTGTGAAACTTCGTTATCTGTTATTTAATGCTATTATATGCCCATGATAATTATTTGGAGGCTTGTAGAATTATATTTCTTATACCTCATGTAGAAATTGGAATTTACACAACTTGAGTATTTAATCTTTTAAAAATATCAAATCATGGGGAAATGATGTGATACTTGGCTAACTGTAGTTTTAGTTTAATATATGCCCATGATAATTATTTGGAGACTTGTAAAATTGTATTTCTTATACCTCATGTAGAAATTGGAATTTACACCACTTGAGTATTTAATCTTTTAAAAATATCAAATCATGGGGCAATGATGTGATACTTGGTTAACTGTAGTTTTAGGTTAATATATGCCCATAATAATTATTTGGAGGCTTGTAGAATTATATTTCTTATACCTCATGTAGAAATTGGAATTTACACCACTTGAGTATTTAATCTTTTAAAAGTATCAAATCATGGGGCAATGATGTGATACTTGGTTAACTGTAGTTTTAGGTTAATATATGCCCATCATAAATTTGAGTACCGCGTTCTGAAGGACAATCCCTAATAACCCACCCCGACCTTAAAGTCTGGTGGATTCCAGCAAGAGTACGCAGGAGCTCCGTTATTGTGCTCTTAGCGTTGAGGCGTACATGAGGTCTAGGTTTGGTAGTGACTATACCCGCCTAGGATGTGGAGTGCCCGATCCACTACCACCGTGAGCGACGGCGGTCGGTACCTGAAAGGTTGGCTTCCTTTCAAACAAATTGGGAACTATAGAGGTTTGTGCGCATAGAGTCGTGTGGGTGAGACACATTGCATAAATTCATTAAAACATCATAACCCATAACATAACATACACATAGCATACCCCCATCATACAAATTAGTATGGGCTCTTTTATATGATGGGTTACCTGGACATATTAACTTATATGTCGTATGGGCGTTCATATAAGTTAAGGTACGAATCTGTGATGGTAGTTTAGATTTACTTACTGCACTGCATTTCCTTTCTACTTACTGCTTACTTCATTGCTCTACTTTACTGCCTTATACCTGCACTATACTGCTAGCTAGATTTTACTGCTTTACTTATACCTACTAGAGTAGTGCCATGTCACCACCTTCTTGTTTACCCCTAGTTTGTCCTCCGCTTCTTCCACCCGCTCGGTGCCTAGGAGTCGTGGAGGGAGGCGAGGACAAAATGGCTTAGTCTTTATGACTAACGGTCAGTGTGACCGCAGGAGTCCGAGGAGGCAGAGTTGTCCCGTTCACAGCAGGACGAGATGGCAGGACCTGAGCAGCAGATGCAGCGCACTACCACGACGCCACAGGTTGATGATTAGATAGCTAGACTCCCGCATTTTTGAGAGCTTATGTTGTAGACTTCCGCATGTTGTAGAGAGAGAGAGAGAGATAGTACATTACTTTGCTTATGTATCGGGCTTAAGCCCCTTTAGTTGTACTTCTCTTATGGACTTTCTGTTTTCATTATATATAATGCTGTGATTGTGGACATGCCTTCTTTTATGTACTTACTTTTTGGCATATTTTACTTATGATCGTATAGCCGGCAGGGTTGGTGCTGAGCGGTGTTAGTCAACCCGAGTGTTGGTGACACCGCATGGCAGCGATTCTGGGCGAAGGTCCACCTCAACCGTGCGATACAGAAGAGGTTCGAGTTTTCAAGTACCCGAATGGGTTTTGGAAAAAGAGACCTTACAAATGGTATCACTGAACGAACGATCATAAGAGAACAGTCCACAACATACTGGGTCACCCCGCTCGAGTGTAGTTTGCGGTCAAACTATGCAGCGGAAGCTGTGGTGTGCCCATGTATGAAATCACATAAAACAGTCCATTAAGCAGCAAGTTAGGTCAAATTTTGACTTACTTAGACAATTTAGTGACGCACCCTAGTCTAAAGAACGACCTTGGGTCTAGATTTGGGTTGAAAGTTAAAGTTACCCAACGTAGCTAAGGGAAGAAGTTAGTATAAGTCTTGACGTTGAGACTTTCACGCTAAAGGTTACGCTTTACTATCAAGTGGTAGGACCATCTCGAGGAGATCGGGTGTCTGTAGTCTACTTTAGAGTAATAGAAGACCCATAAGCATAACCCCTTACCATAACTTGATACTTCCCATTACTGTACGTTGAGACAACCACCATAAAATACCAGAGGTCGAATTGGAATTTGAATTTTTTTGTTAAAAGGCCCCTTTCCTAGTTAATCATATAGGGAACTCGGAAAAGTTGGCATAATTTATAGCATTTGGAGCCTAAGTTTTGTCATAACATTATGTCTCAGGGTGGAACACCAAGTCAGAGATTATATGCCCTAAAGTTTTTACACGTATGTAAGATGAATATGTCGTAGAAGTATTGAAGAGACTTAGCCCAAATCGGTAGGGGCTTATCCTTTTGTTTATTGGGCCAATAAAATAACGACTTGGATTACCCCCTAGACTTTGTTTAGAAAAGGTTATGACATTTTCGTATTAATCTCGAGTTTTGGAGTATTCAATGATACTCAGGTGATGACGAGATCTTATTCATACACTTTTGAGTTATGGACCAACCCTCCTTAGAGGTTTGAGACCCTTGGAGAATTACTTCACCTTAAAAAGCAGGGATTGTTTATACCAAGTTGGGATCGCTATAGTTTTATTGACGAGTTAAGTGAATGGTACACTTCAAGAGTGAGCGTATACTCATCTTATTGCCCCAAGGATGATTCTAAGTCGGCAAAAGCGATCAACTTGCTAATCAATTGATTATATGTAAAGGGTTGTCCAGTGTATGGGCATAAGACTCTCGGAATCAAGAAAGTCAGGTTAAGAATTTAGGGAATTCCACTAACTTCCTGATCCAAGCAATGTTGTCTTGTCTTTTATAAGGACGTTTGGTCATCAAACACTTACCAGCCACAAGGGAAGGATGTCATAAGCGGCAAATTCAGTGCAGGACCAAGTGAGATTTAGATTGGATAGAAGTAAGACTGAGCTATAAGTCCGCATGACCATAAGAAATAATCAGTTTATCGTAACAAACTTGCAGGTGTATTGTTATAGATACACCTTCTTAACCTCGAGACATCGATTTGTAGAGTTATCCAAATAATTAATAATCATTGACGTCCGAACAAATGTCTCGATTTAGTCAAGTATTGAAAACAATAAGGAATGCCAGGTTTAGTAGCTTGGGATAAAGGTGTCACATCATGGAATTTTAAAGATTGAAATCAATTTTTTCGCAAGTAAAAATTACAACTAGAGTTTCTTGCACTCCAAGACTTTCAAGGGTAATTTTCAGATAGTATTTCTAATTAAAATTCAAGCCCTCTCTTTGGTGAAAATTTAGTTAAGATCATTTTACTCTTAGAGTTGGTTTATGCACCACCGGAGAGCTTAGGAAGGTCGCTCTTTGGACCTTGTAATTCGATGGTATGAACTATTTAGGGCTAAGATGGAGAATCTTACTATGTTCGGATCTCGGGAAAAATGACAACGATCATGTACTAAAATGTTGAGGATTTGAGAATTAAAATAAACGGTTAGTTATTGCTAATATCAACCCCCGCTTGAAATTATTAAGATTACTCAATGAGATTTGTCGATGTAATTCTAGACGACACAACTAAGAGATGGGTCGTTACGATGAAATCTTTAATTCATAATTTATAGCATAAGTGAGATGAGACCTCTTGTCTTTGAAAGTTTAGCCCACCCTTTATTGGAAATCTAAAGTGAAATTTGTCGAATGATATATTGAAGATATCTAATCTACATACAATCCTCCGATCTTGAGAACCAGAAATTTACGATTTCTCCAAAATTTATAACCTCAGTTAGGAAGATTCAGGAATAAGGGAGACAAGTTTGATTTTTAGATATAAATGGTGGAATTTTTCGAGGATTAATGGGTTTTAATGAGTCACCCATCATGTTGAAATCAATTCGTGCCAAAACTTGTCATGATAAAAAAGGGTTTTATCCTCGTGAGTTATGAACCAATGGATATGGAAACTAGATGGGAGTCATTTCACGAACATCCTTCTAAACTGCAGACGTTATGTGCCTCACAGAAAAACTTGGAAGATATCTACATTTATCTAACGTGAGGAAGTGTTAACCTCATTTAGCATTCGTAAGTCGTAAGAGACACTGGTCCAAGTGTAATCAAGGTTTAGGTTATTGTTTTGTAGCTGATAAACCTGACCTTGTATCCGCGGAGTCGGAAGCGCTTTATCAGCAGCGACCTCATATGTTAAGGGATAAGGTCTCTTGGTGTAGGCGGTGCTGAACACCTACGTGTAAGAGAGTCGTATAGTGAAGAATCAGAATAGACAATGACGGTTGGCTAAATGATCACGTCCTGGCTAATCGATTTATGAGCAGAGTTTTAAGTAAACATGGTGCGTGAATATAACCTTGTGAAGTTAAGTTGAACTCGAAGGTTTTTGGTGCCATCTAGCGCGGCATGATAGTATAAATTAACTCGGTAAGTTATTATGTATTTCAGGTAGATCCTCCTTCAGGGAGTGTAGTGATTTTGATAACACCCACGCCTGGTTAGCTTGTTTTGATTTTGAAGTGTCTGTCTCCTAATTATTGCCGGGGTGGAGCAAGTAGAACCCGCATTATGACTAATGGCACGATGGTCTGAGCGGCTGGGTAAACCTTCAATTAACCCCTAGTGGGAATATTGCCGACAATCTTAGCAAGTACTAGTAGAAGTGCAATGAGAATTTTGGTAAAGAATGTTGCTCATGTTTGAGTTCTCATATAGTAGAGGTCCGAGTTCTTCCGTGGAAGGAGATTCTGAGGTCCGATTATTATAGTTCAATCATGGGCCAATACCACTCCCTTAGGCCAATTGACCCTCAATTCACCAAATTGACCTCCCCCATACCGCCCTAACCACTGAGGAAGACCATAACCATGGAATTTGCACATGGGTGGGAACCAATTGCATGAAATTGACCAAAGTCAACAATAGGTCAACATTAACCAAACTAAGTCAATTAGGGTTCAATTGACCCTCAAGTGTTCAAATTGACCTTACCTCCACACTCTAAACACCTTACCCAATGGACCAAAAAGCCCCATCATGGTGGGACCAATTGACCCCAGTTGACCAAAGTCAAACTTTACCCAATTTTGGTCAAATCTACACCCTTTGATTAAATTGAACCAATTGGAGCCCCACCATGGACCAACCTATGTTGGGTGATGTTAAGGGACCCTTGAACCCCAAGTGGGGTCAACCCACTCACCTTGGTTGATCAAAGTCAACCATGGTCAACCTTGCCCTTTAAAGTGAATTTCAAGCCCAAATTGAATGGGACCCAACCCCAATTAATTAACCCTACTCATGGACCTAAGTCAAACCATATCAGCCCTAGACTGAACCCTAGCTAAGCTTGATTAATCAAATGGAGGGGGGGGGGACCAAAAGTTGATCAAAAAGACAAAAGCAAAAGGCATAAAGCTAAAAGCAATCACCCCCTCCTCCACACTCATCCTCCAATCAGCCTAGGGGCCTTCCCTGATTGCTGGGGGTCTGACCATAACCCAGATGGAAGCAAGGAGGCTGGCAGCTGCAGGAGGGTGGAAGCCATGGGAGAACCGAGGAGGCTCAAGCTCAAAACCCACCAAAGAGCCCTCCTCAATTCATTCCAGCCACACCACTAGCTTCAGGAGGCCGAGAGCAGACGGGAACACCCCTGTGAGCAGGATCGCCGGAGCTAAGCTTTTCCATGGTAAACCGCCGCCGGAGCCGCCGTCACGCACCAACAATGGTTCGTTTCTCCTCCCCTCCCCTCATGCTAGCTTCTCATCACATAATGCTGAATGATCGGACTCAATTGAGCCCAGATCCATTTCCGAAATCCATGGTTTTCGGCTCGATTTGTGACACCCAGGATCGCCGGAAAATCCCCCCTCCGGCCTCCATGTCGCCGGGAGTTGTAGCCCCGACCACCACGAAGGTGGTGGCGGTGGTGGCCGGCCGTGGAGGCCACCAGATGGCCGGGAAATGGGGGAGGAAGTCGTCCCAGGATGGATCAATCCCAGTCGTCGGCTGACGGAAGAAGATGAAGGAGGAGGGTTGGATGTGCTTCAAGATCTGTGCAACTCTATTTATTATGTATTTAATTAATTCCGCATATTAGCTATTCTGCTTATAATAATCAGTCCTCTTCAACATTTAATTAAGGCTTTTTAATGGCCGATTTAGAAAAAGTGCCAAACATGAAAGTTGTAGGCCTTGGTCTTAACTTTCATTTGGCCTTGAGTTTAGGTCATTTGGTGACATACATCTCCCTAGGGAGCTGTTTTACTAGGACTGATCCTACACTAGGTCAGTCCATTAGAAAAATTACCTAGGTCAAACCCTTCAATCTTTGGAGCTGTGCTTTTAACCATGGGTTGGTATACCCTAGGGGCACCCCCTGCCAAAGGGACAGCCCTTGGTGGACACTTCTACCTAGGGTTTATTTGGTAATTAGAATATTTAAATTAAGTTGATTTTTGGAGCATATGATGTCCAAATGACACCAAACTTTTGTGCATACTCTTTGGTACATGAGTAGTGTCTACCTAAAATTTCACTCCATTTGGAGTTGCTTTGATATGGAAAAATGGAAACCCTAATGAGGGCCTTTAAGGGTCAAATTAGGGTTTAGGTCATTTTGAGGAGTTGAGTGTGCTAGCCTCCTCCCATCATGTTGGATATGTGGGTATGGATATACTAATGCTTGTGTCACACCCTAATGGTCCATTTGGATCCATTAGGGTGGTGTGACCTAAAACCCTAAGGGTAAACCCTTAAGGGTGCAAAGTGAGACTTGTGAAGGGCATGAGAGCAAATGTTCTTGCCTTGGCTCAGAACTTTGGAGATATGTTTGTAGGAGCATGAAATGACTTAGGTAATTAAATGAGAATTTTTGGAGGTATATAAGTATTTTTCTTCCTAATAAATGAAATAGCCATCCTTTCCTTAATAAAATGAAATGCATGGTCTTATGACCTTGTATGACTTTGTCATACTGTCAATGGCTGAAATAGGGTGAAATAAGGCTCTGGTAATTTTGTTGTGATTTATTGAAGTATTATTCCTGGTGTAGGAAATTCTAAGTACTTGCTAGCTTAAGGGAATTTAATTTTGATAAATGCCAAATCATGGGGATAAATTGTGAACCTTAGTTATCTGTCATTTAATGCTATTATATGCCCATGATAATTATTTGGAGGCTTGTATAATTATAATTGTTATACCTCATGTAGAAATTAGAATTTACACCACTTGAGTATTTAATCTTTTAAAAATATCAAATCATGGTTTAATGATGTGATACTTGGTTAACTGTAGTTTTAGGTGAATATATGCCCATGATAATTATTTGGAGGCTTGTAGAATTATATTTCTTATACCTCGTGTAGAAATTGGAATTTATACCACTTGAGTATTTAATCTTTTAAAAATATTAAATCATAGGGCAATGATGTGATACTTGGTTAACTGTAGTTTAAGGTTAATATATGCCCATGATAATTATTTGAAGGCTTGTAGAATTATATTTCTTATACCTCATGTAGAAATTGGAATTTACACCACTTGAGTATTTAATCTTTTAAAAATATCAAATCATGGGGCAATGATGTGATACTTGGTTAACTGTAGTTTTAGGTTAATATATGCTCATGATAATTATTTGGAGGCTTGTAGAATTATATGTCTTATACCTTATGTAGAAATTGGAGTTTACAAGACTTGAGTATTAAATCTTTTTAAATTATCAATTCATGGGGCAATGTTATGATACTTGGTTAACTGTAGTTTTATGTTACGTTATGCCCATGACAACAGTTTGGAAGCTTGTAGATGTGTAATTCAAGTACCTCGTGTAGAAATTGGTAATTGCTACCTTTGAATGTTTAATCATTGTAAAATATCAAATCACATGGTAATGACACAGTAATTTGGCAGAGGACTCTAGGTACCCATATGGAGACTTGGTAATTTTTGTAGAATTTTCAGAAGTGAAATACTATTTTTCTTAATTATAGTGGCATTTTGGTAATTATACAATTATGGTGATATAGTAGGCCAAATGACATCCTAGGGTCATGATACTCAGTGAACCACCATGTTATAGAATATTACCTTACTTATAACTTTCATGTAGCATGAAGAATCATTTTGAGGGTAGTTCATGTGTAATTTGCCTTAAGGCCTTAACTACTTTAAATTATATTAAATACCAATTTAATATGAAAAATTATGGAAATTGGAACATACCTATTAAGGTCAGTGGGAACCTTGGATAATTATTAGAGACCTTGGTGATGAGTATTTACAAGGGTTCCCTTATGGGGTTGATGGATAGTTCAAATTGGTGGTCTGCGTTTAGTAAAAACAGAATTTTGAGTTTTAGACAATTCAGACCCCTAAGTAGTGTTTAGGAGGTATATACAATCAGTAAATGGGTTGTAGCACACCATCATTCAAGGAGGGTCAATCCTAGGGTTACTTGTGGGGTGGTGCTAGAGTTAATGTAGAAGGAGTGAAGGTACGTCCAACCCGATTGGGTGGGACGGGAGATGAGCTAAGTCACTTTAACTATATGAAATGATGAAGGGTGAACCAAGCATTAATCACCAACTAAAGTAATTGTCATGAAGAGGATTGTGGGGTTGAGCCCATTGATCTGTAGTACCGTTAGGAGCCCCTTATGGAGTACACCGCGGGAAGTCCAAGACTCACCCTAATTATATCACTAACTGAATTGTAGGCAAGAGTAGCCTAAGTAGGGATGCAAACTGATATGGATCTACTCCGGGAAGGAGATGGGTTGGGTCAGCTTGTGTGATAGTCCCTGAGCCGGAAGCTCGGGTGGACATTGTTAACACCTGTTACTTATTCAAATAGTGGCGAGTCTTCGGTACTAGGCTAGTCGTGTCACCGACGGTAGTATGTTGACTCGGGTGAGGGTGAGGTTTAGAGGGCCGGTAAATTTGAGTACCGCGTTCTGAAGGACAATCCCTAATAACCCACCCCGACCTTAAAGTCTGGTGGATTCCAGCAAGAGTACGCAGGAGCTCCGTTGTTGTGCTCTTAGCGTTGAGGCGTACATGAGGTCTAGGTTTGGTAGTGACTATACCCGCCTAGGATGTGGAGTGCCCGATCCACTACCACCGTGAGCCACGGCGGTCGGTACCCGAAAGGTTGGCTTCCTTTCAAACAAATTGGGAACTATAAAGGTTTGTGCGCATAGAGTCGTGTGGGTGAGTCACATTGCATAAATTCATTAAAACATCATAACCCATAACATAACATACACATAGCATACCCCCATCATACAAATTAGTATGGGCTCTTTTATATGATGGGTTACCTGGACATATTAACTTATATGTCGTATGGGCGTTCATATAAGTTAAGGTACGAATCTGTGATGGTAGTTTAGATTTACTTACTGCATTGCATTTCCTTTCTACTTACTTCTTACTTCATTGCTCTACTTTACTGCCTTATACCTGCACTATACTGCTAGCTAGATTTTACTGCTTTTCTTATACCTGCTAGAGTAGTGTCATGTCACAACCTTCTTGTTTACACCTTGTTTGTCCTCCGCTTCTTCCTCCCGCTCGGTGCCTAGGAGTCGTGGAGGGAGGCGAGGACAAAACGGCTTAGTCTTTATGACTAACGGTCGGTGTGACCGCAGGAGTCCGAGGAGGCAGAGTTGTCCCGCGCGCAGCAGGACGAGATGGCAGGACCTGAGCAGCAGATGCAGCGCACTACCACGACACCACAGGTTGATGATTAGATAGCTAGACTCCCGCATTTTTGAGAGTTTATGTTGTAGACTTCCGCATGTTGTAGAGAGAGAGAGATAGTACATTACTTTGCTTATGTATCGGGCTTAAGCCCCTTTAGTTGTACTTCTCTTATGGACTTTCTGTTTTCATTATATATAATGATGTGATTGTGGACATGCCTTCTTTTATGTACTTACTTTTTGGCATATTTTACTTATGATCGTATAGCCGGCAGGGTTGGTGCTGAGCGGTGTTAGTCAACCCGAGTGTTGGTGACACCGCATGGCAGCGATTCTGGGCGAAGGTCCACCTCAACCGTGCGATACAGAAGAGGTTCGAGTTTTCAAGTTCCCGAATGGGTTTTGGAAAAAGAGACCTTACAAATGGTATCACTGAACGAACGATCATAAGAGAACAGTCCACAACATACTGGGTCACCCCGCTCGAGTGTAGTTTGCGGACAAACTATGCAGCGAAAGCTGTGGTGTGCCAATGTATGAAATCACATAAAACAGTCCATTAAGCAGCAAGTTAGGTCAAATTTTGACTTACTTAGACAATTTAGTGACGCACCCTAGTCTAAAGAACGACCTCGGGTCTAGATTTGGGTTGAAAGTTAAAGTTACCCAACGTAGCTAAGGGAAGAAGTTAGTATAAGTCTTGACGTTGAGACTTTCACGCTAAAGGTTACGCTTTACTATCAAGTGGTAGGACCATCTCGAGGAGATCGGGTGTCTGTAGTCTTCTTTAGAGTAATAGAAGACCCATAAGCATAACCCCTTACCATAACTTGATACTTCCCATTACAGTACGTTGAGACAACCACCATAAAATACCAAAGGTCGAATTGGAATTTGAATTTTTTTTTTTGAAAAGGCCCCTTTCCTAGTTAATCATATAGGGAACTCAGAAAAGTTGGCATAATTTATAGCATTGGGAGCCTAAGTTTTGTCATAACATTATGTCTCAGGGTGGAACACCAAGTCAGAGATTATATGCCCTAAAGTTTTTGCACGTATGTAAGATGAATATGTCGTAGAAGTATTGAAGAGACTTAGCCCAAATCTGTAGGGGCTTATCCTTTTGTTTATTGGGCCAATAAAATACCGACTTGGATTACCCCTAGACTTTGTTGAGAAAAGGTTATGACATTTTCGTAGTAATCTCGAGTTTTGGAGTATTCAATGATACTCAGGTGATGACGAGATCTTATTCATACACTTTTGAGTTATGGACCAACCCTCCTTAGAGGTTTGAGACCCTTGGAGAATTACTTCACCTTAAAAAGCAGGGATTGTTTATACCAAGTTGGGATCGCTATAGTTTTATTGACGAGTTAAGTGAATGGTACACTTCAAGAGTGAGCATATACTCATCTTATTGCCCCAAGGATGATTCTAAGTCGGCAAAAGCGATCAACTTGCTAATCAATTGATTATATGTAAAGGGGTGTCCAGTGTATGGGCATAAGACTCTCGGAATCAAGAAAGTCAGGTTAAGAATTTAGGGAATTCCACTAACTTCCTGATCCAAGCAATGTTGTCTTGTCTTTTATAAGGACGTTTGGTCATCAAGCACTTACCGGTCACAAGGGAAGGATGTCATAAGCGGCAAATTCAGTGCAGGACCAAGTGAGATTTAGATTGGATAGAAGTAAGACTGAGCTATAAGTCCGCATGACCATAAGAAATAATCAGTTTATCGTAACAAACTTGCAGGTGTATTATTATAGATACACCTTCTTAACCTCGAGACATCGATTTGTAGAGTTATCCAAACAATTAATAATCATTGACGTCCGAACAAATGTCTCGATTTAGTCAAGTATTGAAAACAAGAAGGAATGCCAGGTTTAGTAGCTTGGGATAAAGGTGTCACATCATGGAATTTTGAAGATTGAAATCAATTTTTTCGCAAGTAAAGATTACAACTAGAGTTTCTTGCACTCCAAGACTTTCAAGGGTAATTTTCAGATAGTATTTCTAATTAAAATTCAAGCCCTCTCTTTGGTGAAAATTTAGTTAAGATCATTTTACTCTTAGAGTTGGTTTATGCACCACTGGAGAGCTTAGGAAGGTCGCTCTTTGGACCTTGTAATTCGATGGTATTAACTATTTAGGGCTAAGATGGAGAATCTTACTATGTTCGGATCTCGGGAAAAATGACAACGATCATGTACTAAAATGTTGAGGATTTGAGAATTAAAATAAATGGTTAGTTGTTGCTAATATCAACCCCCGCTTGAAATTATTAAGATTACTCAATGAGATTTGTCAATGTAATTCTGGACGACACAACTAAGAGAAGGGTCGTTACGATGAAATCTTTAATTCATAATTTATAGCATAAGTGAGATGAGACCTCTTGTCTTTGAAAGTTTATCCCACCCATTATTGGAAATCTAAAGTGAAATTTGTCGAATGATATATTGAAGATATCTAATCTACATACAATCCTCCGATCTTGAGAACCAGAAATTTACGATTTCTCCAAAATTTATAACCTTAGTTAGGAAGATTCAGGAATAAGGGAGACAAGTTTGATTTTCAGATATAAATGGTGGAATTTTTCGAGGATTAATGGGTTTTAATGAGTCACCCTTCATGTTGAAATCAATTCGTGCCAAAACTTGTCATGATAAAAAGGGGTTTTATCCTCGTGAGTTATGAACCAATGGATATGGAAAGTAGATGGGAGTCATTTCACAAACATCCTTCTAAACTGCAGACGTTATGTGCCTCACAGAAAAACTTGGAAGATATCTACATTTATCTAACGTGAGGAAGTGTTAACCTCATTTAGCATTCGTAAGTCGTAAGAGACACTGGTCCAAGTGTAATCAAGGTTTAGGTTATTGTTTTGTAGCTGATAAACCTGACCTTGTATCCGCGGAGTCGGAAGCGCTTTATCAGCAGAGACCTCATATGTTAAGGGATAAGCTCTCTTGGTGTAGGCGGTGTTGAACACCTACGTGTAAGAGAGTCGTATAGTGAAGAATCAGAATAGACAATGACGGTTGGCTAAATGATCACGTCCTGGCTAATCGATTTATGAGCAGAGTTTTAAGTAAACATGGTGCGTGAATATAACCTTGTGAAGTTAAGTTGAACTCGAAGGTTTTTGGTGCCATCTAGCGCGGCATGATAGTATAAATTAACTCGGTAAGTTATTATGTATTTCAGGTAGATCCTCCTTCAGGGAGTGTAGTGATTTTGATAACACCCACGCCTGGTTAGCTTGTTTTGATTTTGAAGTGTCTGTCTCCTAATTATTGCCGGGGTGGAGCAAGTAGAACCCGCATTGTGACTAATGGCACGATGGTCTGAGCGGCATGGTGAACCTTCAATTAACCCCTAGTGGGAATATTGCCGACAATCTTAGCAAGTACTAGTAGAAGTGCAATTAGAATTTTGGTAAAGAATGTTGCTCAGGTTTGAGTTCTCATATAGTAGAGGTCCGAGTTCTTCCGTGGAAGGAGATTCTGAGGTCCGATTATTATAGTTCAATCATGGGCAAGAGGAGCATAGCTGGGTGCCCTTGGACTTCATGCAACAATGTTTCCCGGAACTCTTCACCTCAGGTGCAAATTAATCGTCTTTGAAATCCTTTACTCTTATAAGTACTTGCAACTCGTAGACCCAAACCTAAATTTCGAGGACAAAATATTTCTTTTGTTTATTGGGATTTGTAACATCCCCAATCCTTCTAGACCCCTAGATGGTGTTAGGGCATGGGTGGTGTGCAGAGTGGCCACTAAGGCCCTTGGGCCAAGTAGAGTGTGCTAAGTGCACACCTAGGACACAAAATCAACATAGCCCAATACCACTCCCTTAGGCCAATTGACCCTCAATTCACCAAATTGACCTCCCCCATACCACCCTAACCACTGAGGAAGACCATAACCATGGAAATTGCACTTGGGTGGGACCCAATTGCATGAAATTGACCAAAGTCAACAATAGGTCAACATTAACCAAACTAAGTCAATTAGAGTTCAATTGACCCTCAAGTGTTCAAATTGACCTTACCTGCACACTCTAAACACCTTAAGGAACCCAATGGACCAAAAAGCCCCATCATGGTGGGACCAATTGACCCCAGTTGACCAAAGTCAAACTTTACCCAATTTTGGTCAAATCTACACCCTTTGATTAAATTGAACCAATTGGAGCCCCACCATGGACCAACCTATGTTGGGTGATGTTAAGGGACCCTTGACCCCCAAGTGGGGTCAACCCACTCACCTTGGTTGACCAAAGTCAACCATGGTCAACCTTGCCCTTTAAAGTGAATTTCAAGCCCAAATTGAATGGGACCCAACCCCAATTAATTAACCCTACTTATGGACCTAAGTCAAACCATATCAGCCCTAGACTGAACCCTAGCTAAGCTTGATTAATCAAATGGAGGGGGGGACCAAAAGTTGATCAAAAAGACAAAAGCAAAAGGCATAAAGCTAAAAGCAATCACCCCCTCCTCCACACTCCTCCTCCAATCAGCCTAGGGGCCTTCCCTGATTGTTGGGGGTCTGACCTTTACCCAGATGGAAGCAAGGAGGCTGGCAGCTGCAGGAGGGTGGCAGCCATGGGAGAACCGAGGAGGCTCAAGCTCAAAACCCACCAAAGAGCCCTCCTCACTTCATTCCAGCCACACCACTAGCTTCAGGAGGCCGAGAGCAGACGGGAACACCCCTGTGAGTAGGATCGCCGGAGCTAAGCTTTTCCATGGTCAACCGCCACCGGAGCCGCCGCCATGCACCAACAATGGTTCGTTTCTCCTCCCCTCCCCTCATGCTAGCTTCTCATCACATAATGCTGAATGATCGGACTCAATTGAGCCCGGATACATTTCCGAAATCAATGGTTTTCGGCTCAATTTGTGACACCCAGGATGGCCGGAAAATCCCCCCTCCGGGCGCCATGTCGCCGGGAGTTGTAGCCCCGACCACCATGAAGGTGGTGGCGGTGGTGTCCGGCCGTGGAGGCCACCAGATGGCCGGGAAATGGGGGAGGAAGTCGGCCCAGGACGGATCAATCCCAGCCGTCGGCTGACGGAAGAAGATGAAGGAGGAGGGTTGGATGTGCTTCAAGATCTGTGCAACTCTATTTATTATGTATTTAATTAATTCCTCATATTAGCTATTCTGCTTATAATAATCAGTCCTCTTCAACATTTAATTAAGGCCTTTTAATGGCCGATTTAGAAAAAGTGCCCAACATGAAAGTTGTAGGCCTTGGTCTTAACTTTCATTTGGCCTTGAGTTTAGATCATTTGGTGACCTACACCTCCCTTGGGAGCTGTTTTACTAGGACTGGTCCTACACTAGGTCAGTCCATTAGAAAAATTACCTAGGTCAAACCCTTTAATCTTTGGAGCTGTGCTTTTAACCATGGGTTGGTATACCGTAGGGGCACCCCCTGCCAAAGGGATAGCCATTGTTGGACAATTGTACCTAGGGTCTTTGTGGTAATTAGAATATTTAAATTAAGTTGATTTTTGGAGCATATGATGTCCAAATGACACCAAACTTTGGTGGCATACTCTTTGGTACATGAGTAGTGTCTACCTAAAATTTCACTCCATTTGGAGTCTCTTTGATATGGAAAATTGGAAACCCTAATGAGGGCCTTTAAGGGTCAAATTAGGGTTTAGGTCATTTTGAGGAGTTGAGTGTGCTAGCCTCCTCCCATCATGTTGGATATGTGGGTATGGATATACTAATGCTTGTGTCACACCCTAATGGTCCATTTGGATCCATTAGGGTGGTGTAACCTAAAACCCTAAGGGTAAACCCTTAAGGGTGCAAAGTGAGACTTGTGAAGGGCATGAGAGCAAATGTTCTTGCCTTCGCTCAGAACTTTGGAGATATGTTAGTAGGAGCATGAAATGATTTAGTTAATTAAATGAGAATTTTTGGAGGTATTTAAGTATTTTTCTTCCTAATAAATGAAATAGCCATCCTTTCCTTAATAAAATGAAATGCATGGTCTTATGACCTTGTATGACTTTTTCATACTGTCAATGGCTGAAATAGGGTGAAATAAGGCTCTGGTAATTTTTTTATGATTTATTGATGTATTATTCCTGGTGTAGGAAATTCTAAGTACTTGCTAGCTTAAGGGAATTTAATTTTGATAAATGCCAAATCATGGGGATAAATTGTGAAACTTAGTTAACTGTCATTCAATGCTATTATATGCCCATGATAATTATTTGGAGGCTTGTATAATTATATTTCTTATACCTCATGTAGAAATTGGAATTTACACCACTTGAGTATTTAATCTTTTAAAAATATCAAATCATAGGTTAATGATGTGATACTTGGTTAACTGTAGTTTTAGGTTAATATATGCCCATGATAATTATTTGGAGGCTTGTAGAATTATATTTCTTATACCTCATGTAGAAATTGGAATTTATACCACTTGAGTATTTAATCTTTTAAAAATATTAAATCATAGGGCAATGATGTGATACTTGGTTAACTGTAGTTTTAGGTTAATATATGCCCATGATAATTATTTGGAGGTTTGTAGAATTATATTTCTTATACCTCATGTAGAAATTGGAATTTACACCACTTGAGTATTTAATCTTTTAAAAATATCAAATCATGGGGCAATGATGTGATACTTGGTTAACTGTAGTTTTAGGTTAATATATGCCCATGATAATTATTTGGAGGCTTGTAGAAATATGTCTTATACCTCATGTAGAAATTGGAGTTTACAAGACTTGAGTATTAAATCTTTTTAAATTATCAAATCATGGGGCAATGTTATGATACTTGGCTAACTGTAGTTTTATGTTAAGTTATTCCCATGACAACAGTTTGGAAGCTTGTAGATGTGTAATTCAAGTACCTCGTGTAGAAATTGGTAATTGTTACCTTTGAATGTTTAATCATTGTAAAATATCAAATCACATGGTAATGACACAATAATTTGGCAGAGGACTCTAGGTCCCCATATGGAGACTTGGTAATTTTTGTAGAATTTTCAGAAGTGAAATACTATTTTTCCTAATTATAGTGGCATTTTTGTAATTATACAATTATGGTGATTTAGTAGGCCAAATGACATCCTAGGGTCATGATACTCAGTGAACCACCATGTTATAGAATATTACCTTACTGATAACTTTCATGTAGCATGAAGAATCATTTTGAGGGTAGTTCATGTGTAATTTGCCTTAAGGCCTTAACTACATTAAATTATATTAAATACCAATTTAATATGAAAAATTATGGAAATTGGAACATACCTATTAAGGTCAGTGGGAACCTTGGATAATTATTATAGATCTTGGTGATGAGTATTTAAAAGGGTTCCCTTATGGGGTTGATGGATAGTTCAAATTGGTGGTCTGCGTTTAGTAAAAACAGAATTTTGAGTTTTAGACAATTCAGACCCCTAAGTAGTGCTTAGGGGGTATATACAATCAGTAAATGGGTTGTAGCACACCATCATTCAAGGAGGGTCAATTCTAGGGTTACTTGTGGGGTGGTGCTAGAGTTAATGTAGAAGGAGTGAAGGTACGTCCAACCCGATTGGGTGGGACGGGAGATGAGCTAAGTCACTTTAACTATATGAAATGATGAAGGGTGAACCAAACATTAATCACCAACTAAAGTAATTGTCTTGAAGAGGATTGTGGGGTTGAGCCCATTGATCTGTAGTACCGTTAGGGGCCCCTTATGGAGTACACCGCGGGAAGTCCAAGACTCACCCTAATTATATCACTAACTGAATTGTAGGCAAGAGTAGCCTAAGTAGGGATGCAAACTGATATGGATCTCCTCCGGGAAGGAGATGGGTTGGGTCAGCTTGTGTGATAGTCCCTGAGCCGGAAGCTCGGGTGGACATTGTTAACACCTGTTACTTATTCAAATAGTGGCGAGTCTTCGGTACTAGGCTAGTCGTGTCACCGACGGTAGTACGTTGACTCAGGTGAGGGTGAGGTTTAGAGGGCCGGTAAGTTTGAGTACCGCGGTCTGGAGGACAATCCTTAATAACCCACCCCAACCTTAAAGTCTGGTGGATTCCAGCAAGAGTACGCAGGAGCTCCGCTGTTGTGTTCTTAGCGTTGAGGCGTACATGAGGTCTAGGCTTGGTAGTGACTATACCCGCCTAGGATGTGGAGTGTCCGATCCACTACCACCGTAAGCCACGACGGTCAGTACCCGAAAGGTTGGCTTCCTTTCAAACAAATTGGGAACTATAAAGGTCTGTGCGCATAGAGTCGTGTGGGTGAGTCACATTGCATAAATTCATTAAAACATCATAACCATAGCATAACATAACATACACATAGCATACCCCCATCATATAAATTATTATGGGCTCTTTTATATGATGGGTTACCTGGACATCTTAACTTATATGTCGTATGGGCGTTCATATAAGTTAAGGTACGAATCTGTGATGGTAGTTTCGATTTACTTACTGCACTGCATTTCCTTTCTACTTACTGCTTACTTCATTGCTCTACTTTACTGCCTTATACCTGCACTATACTGCTAGCTAGATTTTACTGCTTTACTTATACCTGCTAGAGTAGTGCTATGTCACCACCTTCTTGTTTACCCCTTATTTGTCCTACGCTTCTTCCTCCCGCTCGGTACCTAGGAGTCGTGGAGGGAGGCGAGGACAAAACGACTTAGTCTTTATGACTAACGGTCGGTGTGACCGCAGGAGTCCGAGGAGGCAGAGTTTTCCCGCGCGCAGCAGGACGAGATGGCAGGACCTGAGCAGCAGATGCAGCGCACTACCACGACGCCACAGGTTGATGATTAGATAGCTAGACTCGCGCATTTTTGAGAGCTTATGTTGTAGACTTCCGCATGTTGTAAAGAGAGAGAGATAGTACATTACTTTGCTTATGTATCGGGCTTAAGCCCCTTTAGTTGTACTTCTCTTATGGACTTTCTGTTTTCATTATATATAATGTTGTGATTGTGGACATGCCTTCTTGTATGTACTTACTTTTTGGCATATTTTACTTATGATTGTATAGCCGGCAGGGTTGGTGCTGAACGGTGTTAGTCAACCCGAGTGTTGGTGACACCGCAAGGCAGCGATTCTGGGCGAAGGTCCACCTCAACCGTGCGATACGGAAGAGGTTCGAGTTTTCAAGTACCCGAACAGGTTTTGGAAAAAGAGACCTTACATAGCTGAACCCATTGGAGTCCTCATAGAGGTTGCATTCTCCATTCTGAATTTCTTAATTAACTCTTTGGTAAACTTCATCTGAGAGATGAACATTTCATCCTCAGATTGCTTTACCTGAAGTCCTAAGAAATACTTCAGCTCTCCCATACTGCTCATTTCAAATTTCCCTTGCATCAAGTTAGAGAACTTTTTGCAGAGGTTATCATCGGTAGATCCAAAGATGATGTCGTCGACATAGATTTGCACTAGCAAAATCTTGCCTTTTACTTCCCTAAGAAATAATGTCTTGTCTATCTTTCCTCTTGTGAATTTGTTCTCAAGAAGAAAGCTAGACAGCGTTTCATACCAAGCACTGGGAGCTTGCTTGAGACCATATAAATCTTTTCGTAAGAAATAAACATAATCAGGAAAAGAGGAGTCAACGAAACCTGGGGGTTGTTCTACGTATACTTCTTCCTTTATATCACCATTAAGGAAGGCTGACTTCACGTCCATTTGATAGACCTTAAATCCTTTGTGAGCAGCATACGCTAAAAACAACCGAATCGCTTCGAGCCTTGCCACGGGAGCAAATGTTTGATCGAAGTCGATCCCTTCTTCTTGTCTGTACCCTTGAGCAACAAGTCTGGCCTTGTTCTTGATGATCACACCATCTTCGTCCAGCTTGTTTCTGAATACCCATTTTGTTCCGATGACATTCTGTCCTTTGGGTCTGGGTACCAGCTTCCACACTTTGCATCTCTTAAATTGATTGAGTTCCTCTTGCATTGCGATGATCCATGAAGCATCGTTCTTTGCTTCATCGAATTTCTTTGGCTCAACCTGTGATAGAAAGCTTAAATGCAGAACTTCATTAGTTGTACCTCTTCTAGTTCTTACACCGACTTGGGTATCTCCAATAATTTGCTCAGCAGGATGGTCCCTTAAATGTCTGAGCATTCCAGCATTTAGATGACCATGAGGTTCCTGCACTTCAGGTACATCTTCATCTTCTTGAGGTTCATCTTCCTCACATGTAGACGGAATATTTACTTCAATAGACTTTGGGACGTCTTCCTTTATGACTTCTTCTAAGTTTAGTTCTTTGAACCTTGCATCTGCATCTTCAACAAAGACACTAGAAGAGCTGCTTTGAAGCATACTCGTCTCATCAATTATAACATTATAAGTTTCTTCTACAACCAGGGTTTTCTTGTTGAAAATCCTGTATGCCTTACTATGGCTACTATAACCTACAAAAATACCTTCAAAACATTTTTCACTAAATTTAGTTTTGTAATATTTCCCGTTATTAAGTACGAAGCATTCACTACCAAAAATTCTAAAATAAGACAGGGTTGGTTTCTTGCCCTTCAGAAGTTCATAAGGAGTCTTATGATGATTCTTGTTGATCAGTGCTCTGTTTTGCATGTGGCAAGCAGTGTTGATGCCTTCAGCCCAAAAGTATTGTGGTAGTGAAGAGTCACTCAACATTATTCTGCAAGCCTCTATGAGTGTTCTATTCTTTCTCTCAGCTACTCCATTTTGTTGTGGATTACGGGGAGAGGAAAACTCATGAAAGATACCTAGGCTTTCACAAAATTCATTCATAGCTCCAGACTTGAATTCTGTACCATGATCACTTCTGATTTTGACCACAGAACATTCCAACTCATTCTGGATTTGCTTGACAAATGTTGTGAAAGAAGCAAAGGTGTCTGACTTGTGTTTCAGGAAGAATACCCAAGCAAAACGTGAGTAGTCATCAACAATAACCAACGTATAAGACTTACCTCCTAAACTTCAGATTGGCATGGGACCAAACAAGTCCATATGGAGCAGATATAAGCATCTGGTAGAATCTTTGCCAATAATGCTTTTAAAGGTAGCCCGAGTCTGCTAACCCATTTGGCATGCATGACACGGTCTTTCTTTAATACACTTAACATCTGGAGCATCACGAACTAAATTGTGAGAAAATAACATATTTATAGTTTTGAAATTTATATGTGCTAGTATCTTGTGTCACTGGTCACAAAGAGATGCACTATCTTTTGCTAAAAGACACACTGGTGTAGAAGAGTCTAAACAAAGGAAATTTAAGCAGAAAATATTTCTACTCCGAGTGTCTGTTAAAATAGTTTCTGACGTATCAGACGACTTTATCAAGCACTTGTCCTTGTAGAACTCGACCATATAGCCTTTGTCACATAGTTGACTTATGCTAATGAGATTATGTTGTAATCTTTTAACATAAGCTACATCTGCGAAAGAGACTATACCGTTGGTAATCGTACCGTAGCCTTTCGTGATTCCCCGATCAGACCCGCCAAAAATAACTTTTGGTCCATCTTTCACAGGGGTATACTCTTGTAATAGACTTCTTGTTCCGGTCATGTGCCGAGAACATCCACTGTCCAAGTACCATATTGGATTTGAATTGGCCTTTGGACATACCTGCAATCAATAATTAATTGCCCTTAGGAACCCAAACGGATTTGGGTCCTTGGCTTCTTGTCAGATGACCGCCATTTGGAGTGTTAACACTGCGAGGAGTCACTCTTGCATTGTTACCTCATGGGGTCTTAACATAACTATAATTAAACCAGCAATCAATGGCGAAGTGACCAACTTTGCCACAGCACCAACAGTCAAATCTGTTGTACCTTCTCTTGTTCTCCTTCTTTACCTTTTGAACGGGACGTCTAGTAGGAGCAACCTTCTTAGAAGTAGAGGCCTCGTGATTGCAGCAAACACAAGGCTCCTTCTTCTCATCAGTCTTGGCACTGACAGATTTAACTTTTGGTGCTTTCTTAGCAGCTGATCCATGGACAAATGGACCATGATCCTTGAGAATTATTTCTTCATAAGGAGCTTTGAAAGGAGTCGTGTCAAAGTTTCGGGGTCGGCTCCATCCTTTATATCTATTGCTAGATTCAACATGTGTTGGTCTAGCAAAGTGACCATAGGATGAGTCAAGGTCGAATGGATTTGATGGAAAAACTACCTTCTTGAATGAAGGTGGACTTTGATCAGCTTTCCCTTTTCCTTTCACGGCCCGTTTCTTAGCAGCCTTACTACTTTCATCCACATGGCCAAGGCCACTACCCTTCGCAGGAGCAGAAAACTTATCAATGAGTGGAAGAATAGTCTTTAGTTTCGAGAACCTTTCTACGAGCTTTCTTTCTACCTTCAACTTATCTTCAAGTTCATTTATAAGTTTCTCTTTCAGAATTAATAATTCAGTAGAGCCTTTTAATTTATCCTTCAAGAATTGGACTTCATCTCTGAGTGGAATTAATCTTTCGATTTCCTCTCTCAGATCCGATTCCAAATTCTTGAGTGATCCAATCTCTTTTGCTTGAGATTTGACTATCCCTCGGCATTTGTCAAATCCTTCCAAAACGGCTTTAGACTGAGTCATTAATTTTGACTCTTCCTCTGAAGAATAGCCTTCATTTGCTATGGATTCAGTTTCATACCCAGAGGCGGAACGAGAAGTGTGAGGGTTTACCTTCCTCTTGTATGAGGAGTCGCTCGCTTCCTCATCTGACTGTGCCTTTAGCCCAAAGTAGGCTTCTTCATCAGTGCTTGATTCCTCTGAGTCGCTGTCGCTCAGAGTCTTTGGCTTCTTTGCAATGAAGCTCTTTTCCTTCCTTTTACCTTTGAAAGATTTCTTATCTTCTTTCTTGGAACCTTCCTTTTTCTTGTAAGGACATTCCGCAATCACGTGTCCTGGCTTATTACAGCAATAGCAAATAATGTCATTAGAAAGATGTTTATTAGGTTTAGATTTATACCTGTCACCTTCATGGTTCTTCTTGTAATGATCTCCATCACGGTTCGATCTTCTATGATGAGAAATCGAGGATTGACCTCTCGTCTGCCTTCTTTTATTTAAAAGCTTTTTGAATTGCTTGGAGAGCAGAGAAAATTCTCCATCAGACATCTCTGAACCTGAGTGGCTGGCATCAGATTCATACTCATCAGAAGATGATCTCCTGACAGGTGGGAGAGCCTTGCTCTTTCTTGAACTTACAGCTTTTAGAGCAGAGGTCTTCTCCCTTCCAGAGGCCCTGATCCCCTCTTCTTCAGCTTTGCGGGAGTTCAACTTTAACTCATGGGACAAGAGCTTACCAAACAGCATTTGTGGCTCCGTGGTTCCTAGCTTTCCGAATTCTCTAATGGCTATAACCTTGGTATCCCATTCTTTCGTCAGGGATCTCAAGAATTTGTCATTAAGTTCGCCAGTTGTGAATTCTCGATCATAGTTCCTAAGACCATTTACGATCTTGAAGAACTTCTCGTAGGTGTCAGAAATGAAGTCACTGGGATTTTGCTTGAATGCTTCGTATTCTTGATTCAGCAACGATCTTCGATCATCCCTTACCTCTTCTGTCCCTTCCATCAGAACGACTAGAGAATCCCACATTTCTTTAGCAGACTTGCATTGAAGCAGATTTTGCAACATGGAATCATCAACCGCACCTGTTATGATGTTCTTTGCCTTCTTATCTAGTGCGACTAGAGTGATCTCATCTTTGGTTAGTTCCAACATCTTCTTGGGAATCATGATGGCAGAGTTTATTGAAGATGGTTTCATTGGAACATGAGGACCTTCTTCCACAATCTGAAAGATTCTTGGGTCAGCAGCTTCCATGTAGAATCTAACTCTTTCTTTCCACATTGGAAAGTTTTCTTTGGTGCAGACCGGCAGCTTGACGGAATCCTTGGCTTTATCCATTCCAGACATACTTGCTTCAGCAACTTGATGAGGAGGTCTTGTTCAAGGTGTTAGCCTTATAGCGAACAACCTACCTCTGATACCAATTGAAAGTATCTAGTTGCGGCCTAAATCACCTAGAGGGGGGTGAATAGGTGGATTCTATGTCTTTACGCGGAATTAAAATATAACACAGAAATACACACAATAAAGCACAGCACAGACACAAGGATTTTATAGAGGTTCCCCGATGTGGGTAGTCCTCTTTCCCGCCTCGCCTATCTAGCACTTCGAGGCTAGACTCAGCTACTTCACCAATCTCAGATTAACAATAATCTTACACCTCGGAGTCAAAACTCCTACAACTCGGAGTATACCACTCCTACAACTCGGAGTAAAACAACTCCTACAACTCGATCCTCAAACAAGGATCTACACAATAACTCGGAAGCAAGCTTCCTACAAGATATAAGATATGGTTTTTACAACTACAGTAAATTGAAAAACAATCTTCTTAAACTTCTGATGAAGTTCTTCTTCAGATCTTGAGAGATAGATTTCTTCTTCTTAGCAATAAACTTCAGTTCTTTGAAAATGAAGAATGAAGAAATCTTGAAGACAATTTGAAACTAGATCTGAGAACTTGAATCGACTTGATCAATAGAAGATGAGAGCTGATCAGTAGATCTTGATCTTGACGATTGAACTTTTGAAGACGAATCACGAATCGCTGGCTTTGACGGAGACAAAATGTTTGCGCAAGAAAAGTCGGCCGTCAGTCGTAGTTTGCGAGAGATTTTTCAATTCACGATTAGGGTTATCTCGAAATAATCCTTAGGTATTTATAGGGTCTTCTTCCAACGATCATAAGTGCGAATTAGGGATCTAGCTCCACGTGTACTGTACATGGTAAATGCCCTAAAGAATACGCCGTCGATTTGAACTGGAAACTACCTGCAGACCGATTCGGCGAAATGGATTAACCGAATGGCATTAACCGAATTTATTTGGTTAAACCATATAGTCGAATTCGACAGTTCTAGGGATTCGACTAAACAGATTCACCGAATTTCATTAGTCGAATTCGACTATTCTTTTACTTAGAAAAATAAACCTTTCGGACAGGGATTAGCCGAATTCGATTATATCCATTCAAACCATATAGTCGAATTCGACTATATGTTCTTAAAGGATATAATCGAATTTTACTTAAGTTCTTTTCCTTTCTCAAATGATTCCATCATCAGCTCCAGTCCTTCTTCTCTAGCACTTTGTAAATGAAGTACATCCCAATAGAGAGATTTCACATGAGCCAACACTTTGGTCTATACAATGAGGGATTACATTGCACAGGCCTGTGTTTGACGACTCATTGAAACCTGACATTGGTTTGTACTTAGAGTTGAATAACCTGTCACATCACAGCTAAAGTGCATAATCAAATACAACTACAGTTCGTCTTAGTTTGAAGGGGACTTCTTCAAATCAGGGCTATTGTGGATACAATACCCAACAAGCAGAGGGGAGAAGAAGTTCACCAAAATGATGGCAGGTGAACCTTCCTCTCCACAAATTGATGCCACTCAAATCCAGCACTCCTCCCATAAGCAATTCAACCCTCTCCTGCTTCTACTGTGGGGGAGTCTCTAAGAAAAGATACAACTGTGATGGAAAATGATCCAGCTCCTCAAGATGAGATGAAGAAGAACTTGAGCAGCCCTCTCAAATTCCTGCAACAATGGAGGGGGAGTTCACTGCTCTACTCACAGTGCAGACCTCACTTCCAAGGATAGAAGATGAGCACCATGTTCCAACCATCTATAACATCCCCCAAACAGCTAGACCCCTAAGTTGGTTTTGTCATGACTAGGTCATGACAAAACCATAGGAAGAGCTCAAGACCTTGTGAACATAGGTGAGAAGGAGAAAACCCAAGTGGTCTGCAAATAGCAATTTTTAGATACCAAGCCTAGGGTTGGACTTTAGGACCCCACCTTGAACCTTGACCCCACAATATCATCCCTAACCCATTATAGGTATCCTTGAAGCACCAGTGACCCATTGGGGTCAACCTAAGAGGCCAATTTGACTAAAGTCAACATTAACCCTAAATTAGTCAAAGTGCCCTAATAAGGGGCAATTCACCCTCACCTTGTCAAATTGACCCTACCTAGACCTTCCTAACCTTTAGGGGAAGTCAATGGAGCCCAAGTCACCCTTTGGGGTCAACCTAATTGGTTAATTTGACCAAAGTCAAACTCAAGCTTAATTTAGGTCAAAATACCTCAATATAACCTAATCTAGCCCAATCCATTTGGGCTAGGCCCAATTAAGAGATCCATCATCTAGTGGGCCTGCTGTTTTCTGAATTTTACCTCTTAAAAATCTATAATTGGTGAGTAGGAGAGAGAAAAGGGAAGTTTCCCCCAAATCGGAGAGGGAGAAAGAGAGCATTCATGGGATTAAATGCAATTGATCCTTCAAATCCCTCCCCAATTGATGGGATTCACTCCCTCTATCAGTTATAAGAAGTTTAGGAGGTTTTCCAGCCCACATGGGGGCTGATTTTGGCGGTTTTAACCAAGGCCGAAATTCTCCTTTGATGGCCATTAATGGCATTCAAGGTATAACCACCCCTCTCCCTCGATTAAGATCTCTATCATCTTCAAAATACTAAGAGGAGTGAAACCCCCAACCTTCCAGAGGAAATCATGCAGTGGAGGCTCAGATCGGCAAGGAGCACAACTTGAAGGGGGCGTCCATGGCAAATCCGGGAAGCAACCACCATCAAGCCCAATTGAAGGTCTGGTTCTTCTCCTCTCTCTCAGTGGATAGATCTTATCAAGATGGTCGCAAGGATTGGGGCCAATTGGCCCCCAATCTGGTAGGCCGAGAGCTCCGTTTTTGGAGCTTAAATCCCGACCTAAAATCCCTATTCCGGCCACCTCCGGTCGGCCAACCACCGTTAATCGCTGGCCACCACCTCGACGAAGGTGGTGGTGGCATTGGCCGGCCGGGGCGGCGCTTAGGTGGCCGGGAAAACAAGGAGGAAGGCAGCCCAGGCGCGGTTGATCCCAGCTGTTGACTGGAGGAAGAAGACGGCCTGATACCGTCCAAAGGTTCAAGATCTCTGCAAGATTTTATATTAAATGTTATACTATTTACGTTATTTCATTTAATTAGTCGAACGAAATATTTCGTCGAACGAAAATTTGCTCTGTTTTTGTCGAGCGCTGATATCTGTTAGATTAGTCGAGCGTTGTTATAATAGAATTTAGTCGAGCGCTATTTAACACTGTATTAATCTAGCGCTGTTATGCTCTGATTTAGTCGAGCGAATATTTCGTCGAACGCTGATGTGTTCAGCGTTCGTCGAGCGTTGTTATTCGTTAACTTAGTCGAACACAGTTAGATGTCAACTTAGTCGACCGCAGGAAATAATTCGTCGAACGAATAATTCGTCGAATGGGAGGTGTTCAGCTTTCGTCGAGCGTTGTATATCTTTCGTCGAACGCAGATTCAGTTAATAACTAAATGTTTTATTAATTTCTGTCACACTTTTTGCTGTAGTTTAATTTAATTGTTAAAATACTAGATCACCTCTGATTAAAAAGTGTCCAACACCAAAGTTGTAGCCCTTAGGGTCTACTTTAGTTTAAAATTTGTTTCAGCCCAAAAGGAGTACTGTAGCCTCTTTCCTTCATATCTTTTTATTGGTAGATGATATAGCCTTGATATTTAAAACCTAGGCTAGTCTCATGCACCCACACAACATACTAAAAGATGGGATTTTTTAGGAGAACCTTTTTCTAAGGTTTTTGAGATAATTTCATAAATAATATATTAATTAATTAGTAGGTCAAAAGACCTCCAATGCCCTCCAAATTTTGGTGGATGCTCCTTAGGGTTATGTTATAACCTAGGTAAAAATATCAGCCCAGTTGAGACTGTTTTGGTTGGGACTGTTTTGGTTGAGTAATTTGTAAACCCAAGTTAGGTCAAATTGGGACAAAGTTAGGGCATGGTGTTTATCTTGGAATTTTGTGGTCAAATCTCCTCACCATGAGATGGAACCTTGTCCACTGGTTTAGTATCACCTAAAGTATCCCCATGAGTGGTTTGGGGTGGTGTAGAGGTGATTAAGCCCTAGAACACTAGTTTTATTCCTAGGTGTGCATTTAGAACCTTGTGAAGGCCATGTGGTCAAAAGTCCCTGGATGGTTATGAAACTTGGTGGATAAGTTCATAGGATATAAATAGGCCCTCGGTAATTTTATAAGAATTTTGGGAGCAATTATTCCCTTTGAATTAGGTCATAATCCCATTAGAGAAATTTCTTATAAGAGATGATTACAGGATCAAAATGCCTTGGATGATGATGAAACTTGGGTAGTGTCTATGTTATCATGATATACACCTTTGGTAATTTTTGTGTATTTAATTGAATGATTTAACCTGTACTTCATTCACAAGGCACCTATTTTGATTTAGACTTAAGAAAAATAATTGAGGGTCCAATACTCATTGCTAAATTGTGCAAATTGGTGATAGGACATTTCAGAGCATTAGGAAGCTCTGTGAATTTTTATAGAATTTTTGAAGACTTAAATCAGTAGGCTACTTCACAATTCATTTAATTTGAGGTATTCTTAAAGTATTTATTTTAGTGAGAAAGTGATTTCCTTAAATCCTGAAACTTAGTCAGTAGCCTTTTCTGATGAATACAAGAGTTTGGTATTTTTTCCATAATTTTAGTGTTGATCTTTTTGGTGGTTCCTTCATAAAATTATAATTTTGGATGGATGATAAATAATTAAATTTGAGGACAATTCTTACTGTAAAAATATGATATGCTTATTTGCTATTATTTTGTAATCCTAGAATTATCATGATTTTTGAAGAGCCATATCATGAGAATTTATTATACTTCATGTTCAATTTCATACTTGGCAAATGTTTGGAGAAATTAAAATAAATGCTAAATAAATTAGGAAAAATATGATTCTCTGGAGTTAGTATTATAACATCATGATAGATCTCCAGTAAATATCTTGAGTCAGTTGGATGAATATTTGAAGTAACTCTAGTTATAAGCTTCATATAGTTAGTTTGGTCTGAGTTTAGTAAAACTGTGGAACTTGGGTAACTAGTGGCCTACTAAGTGGGAATGGCATGTAGTTGGTGTACATGGTCAGGATAAAGAGATTTAGGTCACCAGAGAGGGGTTTAGGTGATGAGAGTGTGTTTGGTGAGTTAAGGGTAAAGTGGTGCTCGGGATTGACGAAAGATCGTCTTTCCCTTGGCTTGTCATAAAATGTTTAGGGGTAATTCAAGTGTAATAACAAGGAGGGTGTTCTTATGGGTAGATAACAACAACACTAAGTGTCTTGAGAAAGGGAACTTTGGGGTGTCATCCCATTACAGTTCCTAGTACCATAGCGAGCCCTTACAGGGTAATCCTCGGGAAGTCCAAGATTAACCAAAAGTCGTAGGAGTAAGAAGTTGTTATACAAGATTAACTCAATAACGCACACACGCACACCCCGTAGTTATGGGAGGTTAGTTGGTTTGGTTGTACGAGCGGTAGGCTCGGTGGTTGTAGCAGCAGACTAGTTAGTCTAGTGAGCTTGTGACTCAGTAATGTCGTTGGTGCGGACAGGTTGATCCGGCGAGCCGGTGGCTCGGAAGGTCATGGAAACGGGCGGGTTAGCCCGGGGAGCCTATGGCTCGTAGATAGGTAGTAGAACATGTTGCATGTGCATGAAGGTGGTGGGTCTCCAGTATTGGATGGTCGTTCACACCGACGTCAATACGTTGACTCGGCAAGTGTGGAATTTGCACTTAGCCTTGAAAGTCTGGTGGTCCAGCCAGTAAGAGTACGCAGATGCTCCATAGTTTTGCGTTGAGGCGTACGATAGGTCTAGGTAGGGTAGTCTGAATACCAACCTAGAGGTGGGTGAGGCCCAACCCACCGCTTTCGTTTGCCACTACGGGAGTATCCTGGGAGTCTTACTAGCTCCAAAAAGGGGGAACTAAAGGTCTATGCGCATAGAGTCGAAGTGGGTGAGTTGCACTTGTATGAACATAGCATAACTGCATACCTTGTCTGTCATAGCATAAACATTGCATTTTAACCCCTACCCCTATCGTATAAGTCGGTTATGAGACTTCTTATACGATAGGCCTTGCTAAACGACCCCTTGGTCTATAGGTTTGTATGGGCATTCCTATAAATCAATGCTTACTTTTCTATTACTATTGTCTTTACTTACTGCACTCTACTTATTTTTTACCTGCTCTTACTATGCCCCTTTACTGCTTCAGTTATATATATACACATGTGTAGTGTAGAAACATTTCCTGTACCACTGTCACCTGCTCTTTGTTATACCCCTTGCTGTCCTCCGCTTCATCCTCCCGCACAGTGCCTAGGAGCCATTGGGGGTGGGGTGGGGAACATAAGGCTTAGTCTTTTTTACTAACGGTCGGTGGACCATATCATTTTAGGAGATCGAGGAGACGCAGCAGCACCAGAGGCCGGTGCAGACGAAGCGGGCCAGCCTATTATAGGAGCAGCAGATTTAGGATCAGTGAGTGATTAGTAGTTAGCTTCCGCGAGTGATCTTGTAGTGAGGACATGATGTACAGGGCATGTGCCCTTTATTATTGTAACAATCTTTTATTCAGTTATTATCTGTGGACATTTACCTTTATGGTTTTGTATTTCATGTTGATTATGTGGACTTGTCTTCTTTAATGCACTTTTCTTTTTTTATCGATTTGGCCGGCAGGATCGGTGTTTTGTAGTGGTGACCTTCCCGAGTGAAGGTGTCACTGCAAAGCGGCGGTTCTGGGCCTAAGACCTGGTGTTTGGAAAGAAAAAAAATGGGGTCTTACACCATCATAGCCCCTACTCTTTCATCACCATGTTTGAGAAGTAGGCATGTCAGGAAAAGCAAAAGACATCATGTTGACTCTAAAGAACAAGAAGACAAAATGAAGATAATGGAGGAAGTAAAGAAGAATCCAAACTTTGAAGAATGGAGCCCTTGCTCATATAAATATCAAATGGAATTTCTATATAAGAGATGTGAAGGAGAAGTTCTAAGTGGCACTGTCTCCAAGAATCCTTCAAGAAGTGCTGATAATTTTCTCAAGAAAGACAAGTATCAGATAGGTATCTGAACGACTTAGATGAGTTCTCAGCAATACAGAATGAAATGTCTCGACAACAAAATCTAAGACTCGACGATATTACTAGAATCTCGACGACAAAGCTAAAGTAATCTCGATGACACTATCAACGACAAAAATGCACATCGTCGAAATACAATCTAGATACTTAATGCAATATTGGATCTTTAATCAGAGTTGTCTGATGGATTCTTAATCAGGACAAAAAGGTACACGCCTCTTCATTTACTCCTAATATAAATAGAGTGAATGCTTAGGTCAAAAATTACACTTTCATTTGCCCTAAGTCATTCCCGCGACAAACCTCTATTCTGTCTCCGATAATCATTCGTTCTCGACGTTTTGCTTCAATGGCTCCAAGAAGGAAGAATCTCCAGTCATCTCTGGATGTGAGCTTCTGAGAGGAGGATTCAACTCCTGTTCCCATGACAGGATTTCCAAAAAAATATTTGAGGCAATGTGCAGGATCATTGTTTCACAGAAGATAGACTGGAGAAAGTTTTTATTCCAAAGGATCAAGAACACTGAAAGTATCTAGTTGCGGCCTAAATCACCTAGAGGGGGGTGAATAGGTGGATTCTATGTCTTTATGCGGAATTAAAAATTTAACACAGAAACACAAACAATCAAACACAGCACAGACACAAGGATTTTATAGAGGTTCCCCGATGTGGGTAGTCCTCTTTCCCGCCTCGCCTATCTAGCACTTCGAAGCTAGACTCGGCTACTTCACCAATCTCAGATTATAACTAATCTTACACCTTGGAGTCAAAACTCCTACAACTCGGAGTATACCACTCCTACAACTCGGAGTATAACAACTCCTACACCTCAGAGTAAACAACTCCTACAAATAATCTCGGAGTGAAAACTCCTACAAAAGAAAAGATATTGAAACAAAATACTTCTTCTTAACCTCTAAAGAGATTAACTTCAGATCTTGAAAACTGAGACTTCTTCTCAACCTTGAAAGAAAGCTTGGCACTTGAAAGATGTGGAAGAGAGAAGACTTGGCTAACCAGATCTGAATAGGCCCTTTGACTTACTTGAAAGAAACTTCAATAATGAGAGCAACAATACGATCAAAGGCCTTCTTCTGAGAAATCTCTAACAACAATAGAGAAAGGATCTTGAGCAGCAAATGTTAGGTCTCAGAATTCTTGTTCAGCAAAAGAGAAAGGAGATCGACCTTTAGCTTTATCTTTTCTGAACTGTCGGCTGAAGAGAGATTTTAGATCGATTTTTTAAGATTGATGCCCATGCCCTAAAATAAGGAATTATTTATAGGGAGGACTTCAACGGCTCGTGCGACAATGAAGGAAGAGGCGACACATTTACTGTTCATGGTGGCTAACCCTAATTTTTGAAAACGAAACGAAGATTTGAAATCCGTCTGTCCGTCATTCGTCGAGACTTCACGTGAACATCCGACGAATTGACTTGGCCACAGGGAAACACTGAACAACCCATGAAAAACACTTTCTGTTACCATTTGTCGGGATTCGTCGGGAGTTCACGAGAACATCCGACGAATTGACTTAGTTGCAGAATTTTCTTCACAACCCAGCCAAAATGACCTCTGTCAGCATTCGTCGGGATTCGTCGGAATGACCCGAGTCATCTCGACGAATGGACTTAGCTGCAGATTTTTCTTCTAAACCAAGACAAAGGTCTTCTGTCTGGATTCGTCGGGATTCGTCGGAATGACCCGAGTCATCTCGACGAATTGACTCAGCAGAATTTTTCTTTTCTTCTGAAAACCTGCTCCACTCCTCAACCTTGAAAGCCTTCAGTTATGAGTATATGAAGTGCACCCCAAAAGAGAGATTACACATGGACCAACACTTTGTTCTATACAATGAGGGATTACATTGTCTAGAACTGTGTTTGGTGATCCATTGCAACCTGACTTTGGTGTGCACTTAGCATTAAGACCTGTCATAACACATCTAAACAGAACTCATCAAATACATACTCAATTCATTTTAGTTCACTAGGGGACATCTTCAAATCTAGGTGATTGTGGACACAATACCCAACAAACACCCTGAAGACCCCTTTATTTAGAAGAATCTTATTTATCTTCCTCCTGAATACCCTTGGGGATGTGGTGAAGAGAAATATGGGAGCACCTCTACACTATTCAAAGAGGCTAGATTCAAAAATGTTGGATAGATGGGAGAGAGTTATTTCCAAAATCCCTAATATTACCCAAGCTGCTACAAAAGGAAAGAAAAAAGAAAATTGTGATAGTTGATGACTTAGAGGAGGTAGGGTCCTCTAGCAATTCTGAGGAAGAAGGAGACCCATCTCTACCAAACCCTGCTTTGACAGAGGGGGGTAGCTCTAAATCAAATGATCCTAGAGGAAATAAGTGAACCTGCTAACACAGAGGAAATTGAAGAAAGAAGAAGCCCCATTCTGGGCAGTGGTCCAGTTGAGGGGGAGACCCATCTGAGGTACTCTACCCTGGAGGATCAAGTTGAAGGACCTACAGCTGAGAAAGCAGTTCAGGAGAAGGATGCTCCAGAGAAGGTAACTGAAGACAATGTGCTAGAGAAGGATGGAAGTTTTGATCCCCAGACTGGGCTTGACCTAGCTCTAATCAAAGGCAAGCAAGTGTTGGTGGAGGTAGATGAGCAGATGCAGGTAGACTCTCCTGATCTTCTGGCTCAAGACAGTGCCCCTAGAGGTTCTCTAGAGGAAAATGCTGCTCCAGAAGTAGATGTAGCTGGACCATCTATTGATCACTCGGGCTCTCTGTTCCACATGATCACAACCTTGTTGAATGTTTAAAGGGAAAAGATATAAAGGTTCATTCTACAGACTGTAGATGACCTAAGGCAAGAAATGAAGGCTGAGCTGCAAACTATGAAGAATGATATACATCATCTCAACACTCAGCAAACTCATTTCTTTCATTTAGCAGCTTCAGCCATGGAACATGTTGGTGACGAGATCAACAAGGTTGGGCGTCAGTCCCATCAGCTCATCCAAAATCAAGGCATTATGATAAGGAATACTGAGAGAGCTTTTCAACAGATAGCAAAGTTCATGAATTCAAATAGAGATCAAATTTTGAACAGAATGGAAGTGAATACTCAGAACTTAGATGAACATCTACTAGAAGTAATAAATAACTTGGATGAAGATGAACAACATCTACATGAGAGGATAAATTTAGTACAAGTAGTTCTTGATGATCACATTGCTGAAGAAGTCCTAAAAGGGGAGAAGGCAATGATAAATGCTGGCTCAAATCAAGCCATGTGGACAGTCAATCAAGTTAAGCAAGCTTTATAGAAGCCTCCCTCAGCCTATGAGTTAGCAGAACCATCTGAGGGCACTGCCTCAGAGATATATGGCATTAAAGTTGGAGAATCTGCCAGCTCCAGAAAAAGGAAAAGGGTTCAGAGCAATAGGTACAGGAAGAAAAGGCTAAGGGAAATTGATCAGGATCCATGGTCATGCAAGTGGAGTCCTAACTCTAGGACCCTGATCTCAGAAGCCTGGATGGAGTTTGGATGCCTTTAGGATGGGTCAGAAAGAGTCTATTATTCTGTTGACTGGAATCTGCACTTAATTCAAATGGAGAAAAGGAGAAATCATAAACTGGCATTCCCTCATGGTCTTCTTCCTTCTCCTAAGAAGATTCCAAAACCAATCAGCTTCTATGAAAGGCAAAGGAGAAAAGGAAAGGGAAGCAGCAGCAGGACCTGAAGATCATAGGACGTTTTGTCTAAACATGACATGGGCAAATGACTGAAATATTTTTTGTTCTAAAACATTCTCTATTTATATCATGTGGATAGATGAATCATATAATACTTTTTGAATGTCTTCAAATTATAATTTTATTTATCCTTTGACATTTATCATTGAAGTGAGTTATGTCTTCTTCAAAGAGGGGGAGATTATTGGGAACTCTTTCCAGCAATGTTCCTGATTTGAAGAAGTGCTCAGATCAATGATAAATGCACTATGTATTTGATGGTATATTTCATTCATGACTGCATAAGATAAACCATATGTCAAGTAATTTTCTAAGTCCAAAATCATCAAGGACTGAATATATCGTTGAGATAATCTACATATCATTGAAATGCATCACAGCTACATCATTGATATCAAGACTGTAAAAGTAATAAGCAATCACTAAGTAAAATATTGTCTCAAGACTCAGCAGAAGAATCGTTGATAAAGGAAACATATCGTCGAGATAGTTTTCACAATATCGTCTTGAAGAAAGCTTATCGTTGATAAAGCTTAGTTCAAATGACTCGGCGATATCGTCTTGAAGATGACATATAGTTTTGAAGGCTGAAGAAAGCTTACAATTGAGAAAGACTAAGTTTAGATGTCTCGACGATATCGTCTTGAAAAAGAGGTATAGCCTTGAAGATTAATGACTTGACTCATTAAGTCATGAAGAAAGGTTCATGAAGACAAACATCAGTTTGAAGACCTTATATCGTCTAGAAGATCAAGACGATATCGTCTTGAAGAAAGACTGTCAGCCTGATGAATAAGTCTAAGTCTTATTAAAAGAAACATCTCAACGATATTGTCTAGAAGAAGTAATATCGTTGAGATATCAAATAAAATCTTGAAGAAGGAAGTATGTCGACGATATCATCGTAAAGAATATCTGTCGTTTAAATTGATCAAGACGATATCGGCTTGAAGGAATATTATCGCCTTGACAGTTGCAAAGCCGCATTTAATGCGCTAATTTTCTTGGAAATTGATATTCAGGGAATGTGCACGCCGCCTATCTTGCGTCCCAATCAAGGAGTAATAATTAATATATTATGTACAGAATATAGTCGTTGCACAGTAATTAATGAAGAATATTATTACTTCTATATTCTGCAAGTTCCAAGAACGGCAAGGCATTTATGTTAATTTATTCTATCATTTCTTTCAAATATTCTATCAGGTAGTTTATGGAAGAATTCTGTATGGGCTTTTATGCAAAGTTACAGAAGTATATAAAAGAAAAGAAATTGTCGATTTCATGATACACTTGACTTTCTAACAACATATTGATTCTGATCTACAAAAGAAAAGAAGTGCTCAACAGAAAATTTTCATCACTTGGCTGAGAAGACAAGAAAGAATCGTCCTCCTGTACAAGAAGTGCATCTATCAATCAAGGAGAAGATTCAAGAGAAAGGTTCAGTAATCCACAAGATCATTGGGCTTACATCTGTAAGAAGAAGAAGAAATTTGTTATTCAAAGTTTATATCTTGAAGCCTTCTCTTCTACAACACAACAACATCCTTCTTATCTTGTAGGGCTTTGTATGAGCCTGAGCTTGTAGGATCTAGTAATAGATCTGAGTTGGTAGGGTTCTTTATGAGCCTGAGTCCTATAAGGTTCTTTGTGAGCCTGAGCTTGGTGGGTTACTGTGTGAGCCTGAGTTTTGGTAGGATCTTTGTACAGATCTGAGTGCTTGGTAGGACTTGTAAAGTGTGAGAAAATTATTGTAAGGTTTGTATAACCTGAGTGTAAGCTTTTCTGTATGAAGACCTGATGTAGGATCTTTTGTAATCTGAGTTGTAATATTTGTTGTATAGTGGAAAAGATCTGAGCTTTGGAGAAGTTGCTTAGTCTAGCACATTACTAGATAGGTGGGAGGGACAGTGGACTACCTCTAGACACATTGTCTTGTAGTGAACCACAATAAATCTTATGTGTTTTTTTGCGTTGCTCTTGTGTTGTGATAGATAGATCTTAAAGTAGCAAATAATATTGGAAACACATAATCACCTCCCCCCCCCCCCTCCCTCTAGGTGTAGATTATTAACAACCCATATCTTTAAGTATTCCTATTAGGGGTACAGCAGAAAAGGAAATGAATTCAAATTCTATTCGATGGAAGAATGGGGGTATTCAGGAAGATTGAGAACTAAACAAATATTATTATTCTCTCATCTTCTTATTCCTAAAGTTCTCTCTCTCTCTTAGAAAGACAGAACAGTTATTCTCTGTACAGGAATAATTTTAAGGTTTCTTCTTCCTCATCTTCTCACACAGCAAGAAGCATACAGGAATACAGAGATTTTGGAATCAAAGCTTGAACAGTCCTTGCAACTCTCTCTCTCTCTCTCTCTCTCTCTCAGCAAGGACTCATCTGCTGGAATATAGATTTGTCAACAACACTAAGTGCCTGAATCCTCAGTGATTGCTGAAGGTGGATTCAACCCTAAGAACATCTTCATTTCTTCATTTCTTTTTTACTCTTTTCTTTTCACTATTGTAATCTGAGTAAAAATTCCTAAGAATCTATCTCCAAAGGATTCAGTTGATTCAAGATCTCCTTACCAAAAGATCTAGTGTGGTTCTAAGAGTCTCCTTATCAAAAGACTCAGTGGTTCTAAGAGTCTCCTGTTCAAAAAACTCAGATGTTGGTTCTAAGAGTCTCCTTATCAAAAGACTTCGTGGTTCTAAGAGACTCCTTATCAAAAGACTCGGGCACTAGATTTTGTATTCCTACCAAAGTGGTAGTGTAAGACACCATTTTTTTTCTTTTGAAAACCGAGTCTTATGCCCAGAATCGTCGCTTTGCGGTGACACCTTCACTCAGGAAGGTCGCCACTACAAAATACCGATCATGCCGGCCATATCGATCACAGAAGAAGAAAAGTATAAACGAAAAAAAAGAAGTTCAAGTCCATAATCACATGCTATATATATAAGTGTCCACATGATATAACTGAATTAACAAAGGTTACATTAATAAAAGGGCTCATGCCTTGTACATCATGTCTTCACTACAAGATCACTCGCGGAAGCTAACTACTAATCACTCACTGATCCTGAAACAGGTGCTCCTGTACTAGACTGGCCCGCCTCCGTCTGCACCGGCCTCTGGTGCTGCTGCATCTCCTCGATCCCCTAAAATGATATGGTCCACTGACCGTTAGTCAAAAAGACTAAGCCTTATGTTCCCCACCCCTCCCCCAATGGCTCCTAGGCACCGAGCGGGAGGATGAAGCGGAGGATATCAAGGGGTATAAAACAAAGCAGATGACGGCGGATCTAGTCTACAGAAATGTCTACCACTATATATGTGTATATAAATAATTGAAGCAATAATATAAAGCATGGAAAAGAGCAAGTAAAGAACAGTAAGTAAAGATAAGTACATAATATAAAAGTAACCATTGATTTATAGGAATGCCCATACAAACCTATAGACCATGGGGTCGTTTAGCAGGGCCTATCGTATAAAAAGTCTCATAACCAATTTATATGATAGGGGTAGGGATTGAAATGCAATGTTTATGCCATGACATGCATAGTTATGCAGTTTAATGATATGTTCATACAAGTGCAACTCACACACTTCGACTCTATGCGCACAGACCTTTAGTTCCCCCCTTTTTGGAGCTAGCAAGACTCCCAGGATACTCCCGTAGTGGCAAACGGAAGCGGTGGGTTGGGCCTCGCCCACCTCTAGGTTGGCATTCACACTACCTAACCTAGACCTATCGTACGCCTCAACGCAAAACCGCAGAGCATCTGCGTACTCTTACTGGCTGGACCGCCAGACTTTCATGGGTAAGTGCAAATTCCACACTTGCCGAGTCAACATATTGACGTCGGTGTGAATGACCGTCCAATACCAGAGACCCACCACCTTTATGCACATGAAAATATGTTTACCATCTATCTTTGAGCCATAAGCTCCCCGGGCTAACCCGCCCGTCACCATATCCTTCTGAGCCACCGGCTCGTCGGACCAACCCATCCGCACCAACAAACATTACTGAGTCATAAGCTCACCAGACTAATTAGTCTGCTGCTACAACCACCGAGCCTATCGCTCGTAAGACCAAACCGACTAATATACTTGTAACAACGGGGTGTGGGTGAGTGTATTATTAAGCTAATCTTGTACATTAACTTATTCCTATAATTTATGGTTAATCTTGGACTTCCCGAGGATTACCCTGTAATGGGCTCGCTATGGTACTAGAAACTATAATGGGATGACACCCAAAGCTCCCTTTCCAAGGCTCTTAATGTTATTGGTATCTACCCATAAGAATACCCCTCTTAACATTTCACTTGAATTAACCTCCTAAGTGTTTTCTGACTCCCCACGGGAAAGACGATCTTTCGTCAATCCCGGGCACAACTTTACCCTTAGCTCACCAAGCACACTCTCATCTCATAACTCCTTTTGGTAACCTCAAATCACCTCAATCAGGCTAGGTATACCATCTATCTTCCATTCCCACCTACTGGTCTTCAATTTACCCCAGTTTTACAGTTTTACTATACGCAGACCCAGTGAGTTATATTAGTTTACATAAGGGGAGGTACCCCAAATATTCATCCAACTGACTCAAGATTATTATTGGGTGTTTATCATGATATTCTAAGACTAAATCCAGAGTATCATATTTTTCCTTATTTAATTGGCATTTATTATAATTTTTCTCAACATTGACCTAGTACGAAAATGAACATGAAGTATAAAATCCTCTTATGATATGGCCTCCACAAAATTATGGAAAATCTATGAAGTCAAAATAACAGCAAATACATAATATCAAAATTTTGCAGTAAGGGGTTGGCCTCTAATTATGATATTGAGCAATTATCCCAAATTAGAATTTAAAGAAGGAACCACCAAACATACTTGTTTAAAAATTATGGGAAAATTACCAGACCTTCATACTAACCAGAAAAGTCTACTGGCCAAATTCCAGAATTTATCAAGACTAATTAATTACATAAATAAATATTCCAATTAAACTCATACTAGTGAAAATTGTGAAGTAACCTACTGATAAATAATTCTAATAATTATACAAAAATTCACAGAGCTCTCTACTGCCCTAAAATGTACTACCACCAAATTTCATAATTTTCCAGAAGATATTTGGCCCTCATTTATTTATCACAATCTTAGTGCGAAATGGATGACTTGTGAATCATGTACTAATTAAATCACTTCAAAAATCGTACAAAAAATACCAGAGGTTTATATCATGATTATATAAGCACTACCAAACTTTCATCAAGATCCAAGATAAATTAAGCATCTAAATTTCTATTATAGGAAAGTGCCCTAAAAGGTTGTAACCTAATTCATAGGGGAAAATTTGTTCCTAAAATTCTCATAAAATTATCTAGGGCATATTTACATCCTATGAACTTATCTACCATGTTTCATGATCATTCAAGGACATATGCCCCTATGTACTTCACAAGGCTTAAAGTGCAACCATAAGGTTAGAACTAGAGTCCTAGGGCATATCCACCCCAAATTACTCATAGGGGTGTCTTAGGTGATCCTAAACCAGTGGCCAAAGTTTCACACCACTTGGATGAGATTTGACCACCTAATTCCATCATGTGCACTTTTGATCTAGTTTGACCAAACTTGAGTTAACTAATTGCCCAACCAAATCAGTCCCATTGGGCTACAATTTTTACCAGGGTCATACAATAACCCTAAAGAGCACCCACCAAAATTTGGAGAGGATTGGAGGTCATTAGACCCTATAATTAAATAATATATGAATTGTTAAATTATTACAAAAACCTTAGAACAATGTTCTCCTAAAATTCCCATCTTTGGATATGTTAAGGGTGTAGGTACAATTAGCCTAGTTTTCAATTTTCAAGTCAATATCATTTCTCAATCAAAAGTTATTCAAGAAATGGTGGTTGTCCTACACTAGGGACCAGTCCCACCAAAATGGACATACAGGGAGCTACAGTACTCCTTTTGGGCTGAAACAAATTTTAAAATAAACTAGACTCTAAGGGCTACAACTTTGGTGTTGACTACTTTTTCTGTAGATGACCCTAAGTATTTTTAATAATTAAATCTAGGTACAGCAAAAAAAAGACAAAAATACGAATTAAATCAATAGCACACATTTTGATGCAAGATTGGAGGACATCCACTCATCTTCCTCCTCTAGCCGACGGTGGAGATTGCCCCGACCTGCATCCCCTTTATCTTGGTTTTCCCGGCCACCCACGCCCCTCCCCGGGCGGCCAATGCCACCACCACCTTCCTTGAGGTGGTGGTTGGCGATGGGGGGTCTTGGTCGGTCGGTGGTGGCCGGAACCGGCGGTTTAGGCAAGAAGAAAACCTCCAAAAATGGAGATTTTGGCCCTGTTGATTGAGGACCAATTGGCCCCAATCCTTGTCGATTTTAGATGTAGATATACCCACTAGAGAAGAGGAGAAGAACCAGACCTTCTTGGAGCCTGACGACGATGGCGGCGGTGTTCGGCCATGGCTTTTCCCTTCTCTGGCGAGATTGCCCGATCTCTCCATTCTCCACCAAAACCTTTGATCCAATATATGATTTCGACTGCCATCCACCTTTTGAAGCTAATGGTGGAGTTAGATTTGAGAATGGGGGCTGTATAGGGGGAATTTGAGGGGGGGATTTCGGCCATGGTCATTAATTATCATTAGGCCCAATTTCGGCCATGGTGAAAACACCCCATTTCAGCCCCCATGTGGGCTGGAAAACTCCAAAAATTCTCGTAACATCCATGGGAGATGAATCCCCATCAATTGGGAGAGCCTTTGGCCTCCCCTTGGCCATGAATGTCATTACTTCTCTCTTTCTCTCTCCTCCATTTTTGGGGGAAATGGGATTTTCTCTCTCCTGGCCGAATTCTCTAAAATTGAATGGCAATTTTAGTAATTCCCAATCTCATTAGGTGGTGGACCACCTCAATTGAGTCTAGCCCAAGTGGATTGGGCTTGATTAGGTCAAAATAGGTCATTTTGACCTAAATTTATGCTGGAGTTGACTTTGGTCAATTTGACCATTTGGGTTGGCTCCAATGGGTGGTTAGTGACCCATTGGCATCCCCTAAAGGTTAGGAAGGTTGATGCGATAATTTCGGCAAGTGCACCGGTCGCGCAAGTAATAATAATGGGGAAAATCCCCGAGTGTCGGTCTCTCAAGGAACACAGTAAGGTGGAGTTAACGTTCGAGGAAGGACTTGAGATCGAAATCCTTGAGTCGGATGGAATGCGGGAGATTTGATTTGGCTTTTGGAAAATACAAGAAAACAACTACAACTACTCCTATGCAATGCCGCTATGCAATGCTTCGCTTGGCGGAATGGAGACTAGGCAGGCCTTGAGCGCGCTGCGTCGCAAGGGCGGATGGACGAGTAGGCTAACGGAATGAGGGTCGCAAGCACCTCTTCGACAAACACGCCACTAGCAATTGCTAGTGCGGCACAAAACACGATGGTGGAATGGAAATTAGATGGGGGCGCACCTCATAGACACATATGAAGAATATAATCTCAAATAAATGAAATAGACATTACATAACAAGATTCATTGTGCACATCATCAAAATATATAGATTACAAACAAATACATCCACACAAGTAGAAGAAAGAGGCAAGAGATACGACCGAATCCGGAGTCTCATTGTAGATTCACGGTAGGAAGCACCGGGTTGTCAATCCGCATCCTAGCTCGGTCCCAACTGCGTCCGGGGTAGAGGAGCGCTGTCACACCTCCCAATGGACCCGTCTTCTCCAGCGTTTTACAATCTGGCCACGTCCGATGCGAAGAAATCCTTCATTGGCGATGAAGATGAGTGTAGAATCTCCTCCTTGAAGCCCTTGGATGATGGAGGGGGCCTAGGGGGCGAAAAACCTGCGGAAGGGGCGGAACGGCTGAGTTGGGCGGAAGAAATGCGGAAGATCCCGACCTAATTCGCGAGCAGGATTATATATAGGCGCTGGAATAAACAGTGCGCACGGTCATTGGCGCACGACCAGTGGTCGTGCGCACTAGCATCCTGTGATCATGCGCCTGACTGGACGGAGCCTGCAAGGTAAGAAAATTATAAAATACAATGTTCGCACGACCAGTGGCGCACGACCAGTGGTCGTGCGCGCTATCGTAGGTGGTCGTGCGATAAGGAAGACAGAACTCAGATTTCAGGGGGTAAGTGCACACGATCAGTGGCGCACGACCAGTGGTCGTGCGCAATAGAACTAGTGATCGTGCACTGTGTTCCTGTACAGAATTGTACCGGAAACACCTGCACGACACCTGTTCCAGCACAACCACGAATCCAGCCACTGAAAGTGGCACTTAACAATGCAAAGCAACTACTAAAGGAGAATAATACGAAATAACACCAAAAACGGGCCTAAAGGTGCAATTAGCATGGAGAATCAAATATAAGTGAAAACATGTCTAAAGTGAAGTGCATAGACTAGAAAATCGGCCCAGATGAGTCCATAAATGTGTATATATTTGGGACTCATCACACCCCCAGACTTACCTGTTTGCGCGTCCCGAGCAAACGAATTCGGCGGAGTGTGAAAATTGTAGTTAACAACGAAAATTACACATAGGAGTTCAATGCGAAGTAACAGAAGCATGCAAATAGAAATTTAGTAAAAAGAGATTCTAACTATGCTAACTAATTTACAAAAGTATTAGAGCGTAAATAAAGATTTGTCAATACTCAGTTGGTGAATCGTGAAGAACTTGAGCGATCATGCCCGGTGTGAAAGTAACAAGCCACTAAGGAGGGTGTTACGCAAGGTTGGGGTTCAGGAATAACTCCGCTGAAATCCATCAGCGTCGAGAGCCATAAGCTTGCCCGGTCACACTCTCTTCACGGCGCTAGCAAACTCACGAGATAAATCAATAGGACTTTAGGATTAAGTTGGGCTTAGGTTGCGGCGTGATATTCAAAGATAGAAATGAAGGCTACGCAACCAAATTGAGTCAACGGAACGCTGCACCACACAAAACCACGCACAAAGCTAGTGTGACACACCCCCAGACTTATTATGAGAACTAGGTGTGCACACGGCCTACTTCACAAATACCAATGGATTTTCTAATACGCTCGGAAGGATTTCTCTTCAATACAAATTTTTTTCAGATTTTCATTTCAATAACATATATTTTTTTTTTCTTTTTCTTATCCTCCGGTTGGTTCATAATCAGCAAATAAAATTTATTTCTTCATCACATCACAAAGATTCCAAAAATCACACCAAATCAAGAACATGAGTGCAGATAAACATCTATTTGGTTGCGAAAGTGGGCAAAGCTTCAGGCCTTGGTGAATGGAGGAGGAGTTGTAACAAGGAAGTGATAGGCACAAATGTTGGCTTGCAAAGGTGAGCGAATAGGACACGGAAAGCTAAGGCTCAAACTAGCCAAAAGGTGGCCTACATCATATTTAACTCAAAGAATCGCTCACACCCATGCTTCAAGAGTCGCTTGGGGCAAGTTCTTAGCCCATGAGAAAGGTACACCTTCCTCCCGACTCGAGCAACACACAACTAGTGCTCGTGAACACACAACACCGGGTTATCACCAATTTCGTTCACATTCACCATTTGAGTATAACACATCTAGAACTACGCAAAAATACTAATCATAAATTAAACGCATAGAAATAATCTAGTTTTACTCAAATTCTACTGCAGCATGCGGGTGCGACTAGAACACTGCTCGAGTCAACATTGCACTCCCAATAGTAATTCCTAAGCTAACATCCTAATTCACATTCCAAACCAAAATAATTTATTCGGAAACGTAACAATCATGTAAGCGCGCGCTTATGTGGGTGAAGTGGTGTATGAAGCATGGAATGAAAATAAACAAAACATTTTAAATGAAATCTTCTAGTATGCAGTGCAATAGTGCACGTGAGCGGGTAAACAAAACTACTCTCCCCCAGACTTAAACTAAACAATCCGCATAATATATGACAGGAAAATCAAAATAGGGCTAGGGGAAGAGAGTACCCAATGCTCAGCAAGTGAGCATACCAGAAGATTGGTGATTAACTCTAGACCAAGCTGCAGCACCCAACCAGAAGAATACCTGCAGGGGTCAGCTCCGCAAAAACAAAAGAAAAGAGAAACGCTGAAATAAAATAAACTAACTACGCAGGATTAGATAAATTAAAAATGCAAGAAGAAGAAGATAACTACTGGGGTTATTGTCATCCCAGCACGACTTATTTAAAAACATGAAGGTTCTAGCTAATGGGCCTATGAAAAAAGAAAATGCACAGGTAACTGCTCCATTATTCGTTTCGGTAGCTGGTACCGATACGGAGATAAGGCAGTCACCCCTCTACCTAAATAATAATACCTGCTTGACACAGGTAGAGGGAAAAGAAAGTAAGAAGAGGAGGAGATATCCTCACTCAACTCACCAAAAATATCCTTGCCTAGCAAGGAGTCGTCAACAGGGAGGCAGCAGGAGGCGAAGGCAATGAGTGGAGCTTCCTCTACGGAGGGGGAATAAACCTCCTCACATGAGAGGATGCTCTCATCATTGACTTGAGCAAAAAGCTCCAAGTCCTCCTGAAGTACCTGTGAAGATTCAACCTGCACAGACTCAGATGAAGGAAGGGGATCAAGAAATAAAGAAGACGAAGAACATAAATAAACATCAATCGGGGGAGTGGTCCCGGTCTCAATCCCATCAGGTTGGGTAAGTAAAAGAATGTTTGCATTGTCATCAATGCTACAAGGTTCGGTGGGATCAACAGTGGCCAAGCTAGAGATTTGGACTTCCTCCACCGGTGCTGAGGAAAACTCCTCTTCACCTAGAAGGTTGTCCTCCTCCATAGGAACAGGCATAACACTAAAGTCACCAGCCTCCTCTTGCGACACATCATCAACAATGTCGTCAGAGACGAGTGTAGTATGCACAACAGGGGGAAGAATAGTGCTCGGATAAAAGTCGAGCACCGATTCCTCACAACGAATCGAATCCACTAGAGGTGGTGGATGCACATGGAGAATAGGCTCAGCAATGTCGGTGCATAGATCAGCCGCACATCCAGTGACCGTATCCATGCCATTCCCTTCAAGATGTGAAGGTGACAAAGACACATAACCGGATGTTGAAGGTGTACCGCCAGAGTTAGGAGTTGGGACGATCCGGATATCCGACTCGTCATCCTCGTCCAATTGGCGAAAATACTCAGCACAGTCCTTCAAGACATGATCAGTGCTCCGACAAAACCGGCACTGCCTCACGACCTTCTTTGGCACAGCGGGGGCTGAAGCCGAAAAGAGGTATGACGGTAAAGGCTCAGCAGAGTAGCCATAAGACTTACGCGCACCATATGAAGTACCAGACGAAGTCGGTGCTCCATATGCTGGGATATAAGAATTATGCCTACTATTCTCCGTAGGGCATTCATCACTAGAGTGGGAGGTATCTCTACACCAACGGCAACGGATATTGAGATGTGCCCACATAGTGTGAAGATAATACGATTCAAAAAGAAGAACACTGATGTGCGAAATACCACACCTAACAAAAATTACTAACGCAACCTAATTAAAAACAGGAAACAGAATACGAGGAAATTAAACAAAGGAATGCAATTTACAAATGGAAGGGCTTCTCCCTCAGATTCTCCCTCTTCAGAGAACTCACACGACTGTGTTCCCTGGCAACGGCACCAAAAACTTGATGGCGCAAATCTCGCACACCGCTATAGGCGGTAGCTAGACTGCAGCACGAAACGGCAGTGAACCGGCCGTTGTCAAGTAATAATATGAGGAAGTAAATCCCCAAGTATCGAATCTCTCAAGGAATACAGTAAAGTGGAGTTAACGTTCGAGGAAGGACTTGAGATCGAAATCCTTGAGTCGGATGGAATGCGGGAGATTTGATTTGGCTTTTGGAAAATACAAGAAAACAACTACAACTACTCCTATGCAATGTCGCTATGCAATGCTTCTCTTGGCGGAATGGAGACTAGGCAGGCCTTGAGCGCGCTGCGTCGCAAGGGCGGAGGGACGAGTAGGCTAACGGAATGAGGGTCGCAAGCACCTCTTCGACAAACACGCCACTAACAATTGCTAGTGCGGCACCGAACACGATGGTGGAATGGAAATTAGATGGGGGTGCACCTCAAAGACACATATGAAGAATATAATCTCAAATAAATGAAATAGACATTACATAATAAGATTCATTATGCACATCATCAAAATATAGAGATTACAAACAAATACATCCACACAAGTAGAAGAAAGAGGCAAGAGATACGACTGAATCCGGAGTCTCGTTGTAGATTCACGGTAGGAAGCACCGGGTTGTCAATCCGCATCCTAGCTCGGTCCCAACTGCGTCCGGGGTAGAGGAGGGATGTCACACCTCCCAATGGACCCGTCTTCTCCAGCGTTTTACAATCCGGCCACGTCCGATGCGAAGAAATCCTTCCTTGGCGATGAAGATGAGTGTAGAATCTCCTCATTGAAGCCCTTGGATGATGGAGGGGGCCTAGGGGCGAAAAACCTGCGGAAGGGGCGAAACGGCGGAGCTGGGCGGAAGAAATGCGGAAGATCCCGACCTAATTCGCGAGAAGGATTATATATAGGCGCTGGAATAAACAATGCGCACGGTCATTGGCGCACGACTAGTGGTCGTGCGCACTAGCATCCTGTGATCGTGCGCCTGACTAGACGGAGCCTGCAAGATAAGAAAATTATAAAATACAATGTTCACACGACCAGTGGCGCACGACTAGTGGTCGTGCGCGCTATCGTAGGTGGTCGTGCGATAAGGAAGACAGAACTCAGATTTCAGGGGGTAAGTGCACACGATCAGTGGCGCACGACCAGTGGTCGTGCGCAATAGAACCAGTGATCGTGCGCTGTGTTCCTGTACAGAATTGTACCGAAAACACCTGCACGACACCTGTTCAAGCACAACCACGAATCCAGCCACTGAAAGTGGCACTTAACAATGCAAAGCAACTACTAAAGGAGAATAATATGAAATAACACCAAAAATGGGCCTAAAGGTGCACTTAGCATGGAGAATCAAATATAAGTGAAAACATGTCTAAAGTGAAGTGCATAGACTAGAAAATCGGACCAGATGAGTCCATAAATGTGTATATATTTAGGACTCATCAAAGGTCTAGGTAGGGTCAATTTGGCAAAGTGATGGTCAATTGACCCTTAATAGGCCACTTTGACCAAAACATGGCTATAGTTAACTTAGGTCAAATTGGCCAACTTGGTGGCCCCATGATGGGTTTTTTTAGTCCATTGGGTCCCTAATATCCTTATAAGGGTAGGGGAAAGGTCAATTTGGCATGGTGGAGGCCAATTGACCCTAATTAGGCTACTTTGACCAATTTAATGTTAGGGTTGACTTTGGTCAGTTTGGCCTCTTTGGTTGACCCCAATGGGTCCTAGATGCTCTAAGGGACCCTCCAAAGGGTTAGGTGTGCCATGGTGGGGTCAAAGGGTCAATGTGAGGCCCTAAAGTCCAACCCTAAGCTTGGTAACTAGAAATTGCTATTTGCAGACCAAGGTGCTCTTCTCCTTCAAGCCTAAGGTCAAGTGATCTCTTCAAGCTTCCTAAGGTTTTGTCATGACCTAGTCATGGAAAAACCACTCTAGGGGTCTAGTTGTTTGGGAGATGTTACAGGTAGAAGAGTGGATGTACCATATTTTGGGGAACCATTATAGCTCTTGTCTCATCTGTGTGATAATTTTATGTGTTGGCCCCTTACTTTATTTCTGCAATCTGTGATTATTTTATTCTGTGTTGGATAGCTGAATGCATAGTTAGAAATTTTGATTATTTTGCACATCTATTAGTGAAAAAGTTTTTAAACTCTATTCATCCCCTAGAGAATACTCAGAGGACTCACTGTGCACTTTAACTAAGTCTATACATTATGTTGATCAAGTACGCACAATCAAAATACTGAGAATTAACTGTTATGGTTATTATACCGTTAAAGTTTGTAAAAGTCATTCCAGTTTTATCTAACAAACTCATAGGAATCAAATTTTTAGTTAAACTAGGAATTACTCTAACATGTTGTAAAGTTAAAATCTTACATGAAGAGAGAACCAGTTGTGTTGTCCCAGCATGCGTAATTTCAGTCTCTCCTCCATTACAGTTGTCCACGTTGTCTCTGCCCTCGGTGACCTCAATAAGAAAAGCTTTATCATTTGTCATATGACAGGTAGCACCACTTCCATACACCACTCTGAAGGCGCGCTACGATGACTACTCTCAATCATATCCACGAAGGACATAGGACCGGAAATATTGTCCAACATATCTGTAGAATTCTGTGGGGCTTCCTCCTTTTTCTTCTTCGGACCCTTGCACTCAGCGGCCCAGTGACCCCACTTGCCGCAGTTATGGCACTTGCCCTTCTTCCTTTTGAAAGAAAGCTTTTTGGTCGGTAGTTGTGCAGAGGCTTCACCTTTAGGTGTAGGGGGCTTCCGATTAGACTTGCTGGAACGAGAAACGATGTTGACAACCTGTGAGGATTGGCCAGCTTGCTCCAAGCTTTTACTAGCTGTGATCTTCAATGTGAATAAATCTTTTGAGTTCGTCCAATGTGATCCTCTCCTTCAGTCTGTGCATTTCGGTCTTGAAGGTCATCCAGAGGCAGCTTGTTCAGAATCAGACTCACAAATAAATTTGCGGACATCTCTGATTGTTCGTCTTTCAGCTTGAGACCCATGTTTTCCAAGTCTATAAGCTGGGAGGTGACTGGCGAATTTGTATTGAATTTGAAAATAAAGAACTTCTCCCCGAGGAGAGTCTTCGGTAGTCCCTCTTTTTTCAAGAAGTGCGCGTTCAAGAGATCTTAGATTTCTTTTGCGGTCTTGTACGAGTTGTAGGTCATGGCAAGTCGAGGATTCAGTGAGTTGATGAGGTAATCTCTGCATAAGTCCTCATCTTTGGTCCAATGATACTCTTCCACATGCTCACGCATCATAACAAAATCACTAAAGACTGTGTAAAAATATTTCACGCTCTTTCATGCCCAATTGGACATGGATTTTCCAAACATTGAAATCAGTGACTTCGAAAGACTGCAGCTTGACGATGTCGTAGGTACTTCGCTTCGACATCTCGCTTTGGCTTTAAAAAAAATAGAAAACTAGAAAGAGTTCACTTTATTCGTGCGAAGACGACCGATGAACTTCAGATCCAATCCAGAAATTTGTTTGTCTACTTCTCCTCTCCGGTTGAGCACAGTCCCTGAAGACTAGATCCGAGAAATAATAACTCCACATATGCACAAATGATCAGCCACACAATGCTGATTTTATATCTTTTGACAGATCCGGCAGCAACAGGTTCCGGCAAGATCAACAGCTGAAGGACCTCCCCTCACGGCTGGTCAAGAACACTGTCAAGGAGAGAAAACAATATCTCCTTCTCTAGATTGAGAGCAACACAAAGAGCAAGAAAATTTGATCTGTAGCAAGAGATTGGATCTAATATCACAGAGATCTCACGATCCACTTTTTTTCTTTGCATGTAGAAAGGGACGGGATCTCCCTTTTATTATTCTAAACTGCAGGAGCAGGAGGTGGAGATCTGCACCAGAGTAGATCAGGTGCGGTAGAGTCTCCCCTGAGATCGTGAAAACAAGGAGCAGTGGCTCCCTTAGATCTGCGACTCCTTTACAATGATCAGCGGCAGGCGCACGTTGAAGCTACAGCGGCGTACATCTTTGACGGCAAACTGCTTTCCTGGCGGCTAACACGCTTACCGCAAGTGCACCGGTCGTACAAGTAATAAAAGTTGGGAGAGACTCCCCAAATATCGTTCCCAAAGGACTACAAGTTGGGGTGTATGATTTCTCGTCAGGGAAATTGATTATAAAGATTTCTAAGTTAATAAAAAAGGGGGTTTGACTTGGGTTTCCTAATTTAACAACAATAAAAGGAAAATGCGGTCCTAAAGCACCGCTTCGCTTAGCGAGATGGAGTGCAAGCCACAATGTCGTAATTCGATAAGCGGGTGGACGAGAAGGCTCGCGGATGGATGATTCAAAACCAGCGGAGTGAGGGTCGTAAGCACCTCGTCACGAAACACGCAACTAGCAATTGCTAATGCGGCGCACAACGTAGCGGTGGAGTGGATGGTGGAATGGGGCGCTCCTCAACTCACATAAACCACAATAAATCTAATAAACATGAAATTACATTAACTTAAACAAGTGTTTATGCACATCATCCAAAACAACATACATCCATAAGGAAGATCTGAAACAATACATAAGGGGGAAAGAGTAAACCCAAGCTCGAAGACTCGCTGAAGGTTCTCGGTCGGAATCGTAGGGTTGTCAAGCCTCGTCCGAGCTCAGTCTTCAGTTGCCGTCTGGGGTTCAAATGAGCTGTCACCTTTCTCCATGTTACCCGTCTTCTTCGTGGTTCAGCTCAAGCTAGCTCTTGTTGGAGACACCTTGAATGCAGCAGAAATCTTCCCTCGATGACGTTCTTGAGCTCGTGGATGATGGAGGAGGCCGAGGAGGAAGCTTTGGCGGAAGATTTGCAAGAAAGCGATGGTCGGAGATTCTCCTAGGTCGAACGGTGGTGGAGCGACGAAAAGGGCAGACTGGAGCTGAAATGGCGGGCTCCCAAAGTCTTCTCTGAAGTCTTTTTTAAGCCAGCAGATTTCCTGGCTTTTATACAGAAATGTTAGAAATTAAGTCACGCACGGTCGAACGCACGACTGTGCGTAGACCGTGCGTTATTAACGGAGAAGAAAGCCCTGGAAGATGAAGTGGCAGCGCTCGTGCATTTTACTCACGCACAGTCGAAGCCGACCGTGCGTAAAAATGCATGATCAATTCCAGATAGCCTAAAAACCAAACTTAATAGGTGATCGTGTGATTCCTTCGCGCACGGGCAACTGCCTGTGCGTGAACAATTCGCACAATCAAAGACAGAGCATCGTTTTCCACCACAGATGAGAGCGCACGATCGCAGCCGACCGTGCGTCAAGGAAATGCACGACCGTGCGATTTATGCAGACATGAAATCTGGGTAAAATTGGATGAACCGTCCACCTGCATACACATCAGCACAGCTGGGAATACCCCTCCAGCTCAATACAAATACAGAAAAAGGGTTAGGGAGCACCATGTGCTTACCCCCAATGACATGAAGCACAAAAGCATACCAAAATGGGCCTAAATAGTGCACATAGCGTGGAAGTGAATACAAGAGAAATACAAGCGATTATAGCTCGAATAAGACGTGCACAAGAGTGAAAACTAGCCCGGATGAGTCCATAAAATAGTATAAATATTGGACTCATCACACCCCCAGACTTAACCATTTGCTCGTCCCGAGGAAATCATCCCTTATGCGAACGGGAAAAAGGACTAGCTGGCTTAACAATTGCAAAAGCGGAGTACCATGCGAAGTGGCATGCTCGCGCGCATAGAAATGCAATAGAAGAAATTTTTTATTATACAAATAGTTTGTAATAATCTAAGAGCATAATTATATATTATTTCTACTCAAAAGTTGAATCACGGCGAATCATCTGATTATGCGTAGGAAGAAAGTAAACTGATCGTTGATGCGAACATTGCTCAAGATCGGTGTTCGGAACAACCTCCATTGAAATCCATCAATGTCAGTGACCATAAGCTCACCCGGTCACACTCTCTCCACGGCGCTAGTTCGGTTCATTACGTGAGTCAGTAGCACTTTAAGATAAAAAACGGGGCTTGGGATTCGGTAGGGTACAATGATAAACATGAAGGTAACGCACCTAACCCAAAAGAGTCTTCACCAAGGGAACTATCCAAGCACTACAATGAGCACACGGGTGCACCACACCCCCAGACTTGAACCTGAAAACATGGGTGTGTGCACCGCCTACTCCCAAAACAAATCTTAAAAGATTTTCAATTAAGCACTTTTCTTAATCACATTTTTTTCTTTTCCCCTTTTTTTAATTTCTTTTTCTTTTCTCGCAACTTTTTCAGCAAATAAACCGAGGAAGTGCAAACCACATTATCACAAAATTTACACTGCATCAACACCCTCAATTGAAAATAATATAACACTAGAGCTTGGATTGGGTGTGCGATTAGGATTGTCTTTGAGGCTTTGATGAGATATAAGTTGGGATGAATCAAAGAACAAGTAGGCACAACTGGTCTAACGAGGATAAGATGATAGGAATTGTACAAAGGCTCAACCGGACCAAAATGATGGCCTACGTCATTCTCGCGCAACAGAACTATCCTATGTTTATGCTTCAAGAATCGCTTGGGGAAAGTTCTTAGCCACCGAGAAAGAATATCCTTCCTCCTGGTTCAAGCAATACTAGTCTAACGATAATTTACACACATCCACAGGCTACCTTTTGATTCACACCGGATTCACCATTTGAGTAGAGTAAATAAGATTTTACACTAATAGAAGTGTATAAGACTAGTAGTAAAAAGACAAATTATTCTACGGAGATTTTTATGCAAGATATGAGCACTCGACTAGGAGCACTGCATGAGTCGACATTTTACTCCATTACATAATCTTAAACCAGCACCTAAACTTTCCCAAATCATACAAAAGAATGAGTTCAACTCATGACGCGCTAAAGGTTAAGTGTAACACCCCCATCCGTTAAGAAGCATATGACAGAAGGTCAGGTCGGGGCCCCACGCCATATACTACAAAACAAACGGGAACGTCACTTAATTGAAATACCAAACGACACTAAACGACGAACCTAACTCAGAGCATTCTATGCGGAAGCAAAAGAGAGAGAGACAAAATTATAAACCACAAAACCCGAACCCGGGTATGTCCACTTCTATTAACTCAGAATGAAATGTTTTACAACAACTATTTTTAGGCACGACGGCCTTACAATTTACCAACATCGGCGCGCAGGCCGGCCATACATGAAAAGCAAGAGAACATCAAAAGACCTTCAAGGGCCGCAGCAGCACAAGGGCTTCAGCCCGCTAAGAGCCCGCTAAGTTCCCGCTCGGTCCAGCACCTGTACAACAAGCCCACCAAAAACGGTGGCAAAATAGGGCAACGGTCAGCTAAAGCTGACCAAATTATAACGACCCCACCCCTTCGAGAGGGTGGCAGTTTCCCGTCCCTGCAAGAGCATCACAGCATATATATATATATATATATAACAGAATGAAGCGGCTAGCAAAGCCAACAACAGTTCATACATATGCAATCAATCACAAACGTGAGAAAGGTCTCCACGTCTCGTGCTCGCAAGGCACTCTTCGGTGGACTCCACCTTCCACCACCATCCCCTTGATGGTTTTGCCCTTCGAGGCTAAATTCGGTGACCCGAATACCAGGGTACCCCGTACTTTAATTGTGAACTTCCCAATAGTCTGAAGACTCTTCCCCATTGCTTCCCGACATGCTGAGCGAGGCTTACTAATCAGGCGCATAATGGTTCGGGTGCGGGTTCGCCAAATGCCCGTTGTTCACACACTCGTAGTACAACACGAAATGCGGGTATGGCGTCCCCTCAGGCCAGGTATTCTCAACTAGCCAGTCCCTAAGGCGACTAGGTTCCCTCAACTGGACCCCTCACAGGGAAGGGGTACGTGCCTCGGGTCCACCCAGCAGGACATTACAAAACACAGGAACGCAGGCCGCAAGTCCCACAACAAGCTGGGCACAGCAAACATCACCAGAACCAAGTCTGGGAGCTGTCGCCTGGCGATATCCAATATCGCCAGCGATAGTGAACATAACTCCATTTTGGCTTCTAGCTGTGGGTGCTTCCCGGGGCACACCCTCAGGCATTGCTGCACATGCAGTAGCACTCCCACTGCCTCAGAACGCACAAAATCACCAGAACCAAGTCTGGGAGCTGTCGCCTGGCGATAGTCAATATCGCCAGCGACAGTGAACAGAACTCCTTTTCTGCTTCTAACTTCGGGTGCTTCCCGGGGCACACCCCCAGGCGTTGCTACGCATGCAGTAGCACTCTCTAGTCCTACGAAGCAGGATAACAACACGGAGTTTTCCCCCGGGACGCACAATATCAAAAAGCATCACCAATCCGGACGAACCGTCTCGGATGGGCTTCACACAGCGCTCCTACGTCCATTTCACTCATGGACTCTACATGTATGCAAGATTTGACGGGGATAATACAAATCGACCCGTCGAAGGCCACGACCTCACCCTTTTGGGTAGGGGCCTCAACGATGCACGGAACGGACTAGAACATGTCCAAATGAGGGTAAAGAGGATCGTTACCCTTGGGAGCCGCTCCGGAGCCATCCCTTGATTTTTGGCACGGATGGAAAGGGGCGTATAGCCCACCTCTACGCGTAGCCACCAACGTTGAGGGAATCGGAGTAGTGTAGCTCCACCAAATCCAAGCTCTAGGCTAGGGTTTACTATTGGATCTCCTTCTCCAAGCTCTCCCTCTCTCTCTTAATTAAAACCCTTAGTGAATAATGAGTTTCAAGTGATTTTCGGCCTTTCTATGCCAGCCACCGAGCCTCCCTGTCCAAAACAAGGCCCCAAAGTCAATGTGCCATCAATGGCCTCGATTTCGGCTGCAAAGTACAATTTGGAGCTGTCGCCCGGCGATAGCCGCTGTCTCCTGGAGACAGCGGTAAAGAACCGACTTCGACCAGTCAACGCCACAGCTGCGAACAGTGCATGACACGTGTCACGGTGTCGCCAGCGTTAGACTTGCCGCCGCGCGATAGCCGCGCGATAGCCGCGCGATAGCCTCTCGACAGAGGCCTTCACACCAGACCGTCGTCGTCGGGCGATAGCCGATATCGCCAGCGACAGCACTGGATTCCAGAAATCCAACTTTCTGAAATGGGGTCTTACAACCCTCCCCTCCTTATAAAAATTTCGTCCCGAAATTTGTAAAAACAGGCATATATATATATATATATCCAAAAAGGTCTTTACATAAGGGGAAAAAGAGAGATAAACGTCACCGAAATAGCTTGGGGAACTCCTCAATCATGGTCTGCTCACGCTCCCATGAGAGTTCCTCGCGACCGCAGTTGTCCCAACGGACCTTTACCATACGGATCGCCCTGTTCTGCAACTGACGCACCTCAGCATCCTCGATGCTAACGGACCTGACCGCCGTCTTAAGCCCACTATCCGCGGGCACCTGACCCGCCGCGACCACCTGCGTAGGCTCTTGCACTGCCTTCCACAACACGGAGATGTGGAATACATCGTGTAGCCCGCTCAGTTCCGCCGATAGTGCAAGCCTATAAGCCGCCTCGCCGACGCGCTCGATGATCTCAAACGGTCCAAGGTATCTCAGACTCAGCTTTTTCAAGCGTCGAATCCTGGATACACCCTTGAATGGCCTGATCTTCAAGTAAACCCAATCGCCAACGGCGAACTGGACGTCGTGGTGCTTCGCATTATAGTACTTCGCCTGCCTATCCTGCGCAACCAAAAGCCTCTCCCGGATCATACGTACCGTCGAAGTCGCCTCTTCGACGTCTTTCCTCTTGAAGAGCTTCGTCTCGCCCATTTCCGCCCAAGCTAAGGGAGTGCGGCACTTCCTGCCATAGAGTGCCTCGAAAGGCGCCACCTGAATACTCGCCTGGTAGCTGTTGTTGTACGCGAACTCAACAAGAAAGAGGTGATCTCCCCACCCCTTGTCGAAATCCAGGACGCACATCCGGAGCATATCCTCCATCGTCCTATTGGTACGCTCAGTTTGGCCATCCGTCTGAGGATGAAAGGTCGTGCTAAACTGCAGCTTCGTACCCAAAAGACGGTTGACTAGCCTCCAGTCGCTCGAAGTAAAGCGTCCATCTCGATCACTGACGATGCTACGGGGCACACCGTGCAATCGTACTATTGTATCAACATACAACTTCGCCAACTTCTCCACCGAGTCATCCCTCCGGTTGGGTATAAAGTGCGCCACCTTCGTTAGCCGATCTACGACTACCTAGATGGCATCGTTCCCGCGCTGCGATCTCGACAGCCCATGCACAAAATCCATGGAAACGTCATCGAATTTCCACTCTGGAACCGGTAATGACTTCAAAAAGCCACCGGGCTTCTGACATTCCGCCTTCACTAGCGCACAAGTGTGGCACTTGGCCACGTAGTGAGCGATGTCCCTCTTCATACCCGGCCACCAACAAATGACCTTCATGTCCTTGAACATCTTCGTGCTCCCCGGATGAACTGAATACCTGGTACGATGCGCCTCGTACATCAACTCATCGCGCAGCTCACCCACCCTGGAAATGCACAAACGATCATCTCTCCACAACAGCCCGTCACGTACACGAGACTGGGCATCGGGCACACCAGTAGCTTCCTCCGCGAAGCACTTTAAACTCGGATCGAGTTCTAAAGCTCGGCGGACTCAGTCTTCGAGGTCGTACTGCACCTCAGTTCAATGTAAACAAGCACTGACACTGCTTCTGTTTTCCACACAAGAGATATCCAAGGACTCCAGGTCACGTATCAGGTGCGCATCATGCATCTGAATCCTGCTGGCCTGCACTGGAGCCCTGCGACTAAGCGCGTCCGCGACAACATTCTCCTTCCCGGGAGTGTAGTGAATCTCGAAGGTGTAGTCCCCCGTGGACTCCATTCACCTATGCTAACGCAAAAACAGCTCCTTCTGCACCAGAAGGTACTTCAGGCTCTTATGGTCCGTAAAGATGTTGATCTTCACGCCATACACATAAAGCCGCCACAGCATACACACTGCCTTCAATTCCTCAAAAGCCTGCGCACACGCGGGCGTCCAAATAAACTCCTGCATCTTCCGTGTCAGCGTCGTAAGAGGCAGCGCGATCCGTGAGAAGTTCTCCACGAAGCGCCTGTAATAGCCGGCCAGCCCGAGAAAGCTACGGACCTCTGCTACAGTAGAAAGAATAGGCCACTCCTTGATGGCCGCAACCTTCACCGGATCTACCGCCACAACCGCTCCACTAACCACAAGGCCTAAGAACGCCACGGAAGGTAGCCAGAACTCGCACTTTGAGAACTTGGCATACAGCTGGTTCCTTCTCAGAACCTCCAAGACTACTCGCAGGTGATCACCATGCTCCTCCTCGGACTGAAAGTAGACCAGTATGTCGTCAAGGAAGACGACCACAAACCGGTCGAGGTACTCTCGGAAAGTCCGGTGCATCAAGTCCATAAACACCGAAGGCGCATTAGACAGCCCAAACGACATCACGGTGAACTCATACTGCCTGTACCTGGTACTGAAGGCAGTCTTCGGGATGTCGCACTCCCTGATCCGCACCTGATAATAGCCGGACTTCAAGTCCAGCTTCGAGTATACTGTCGAACCAACAAGCTGGTCGAACAAGTCGTCTATCCTCGGAAGAGGATACTTGTTTTTCTCGGTCAGCTTGTTCAGCTCCCGATAATCGATGCAAAGCCGCAGGTTACCGTCCTTCTTTTGACAAAGAGAACTAGTGCACTCCAAGGTGAGGAACTCGGACACACGTAGCCTTGCTCAAGCAGCTCCTGCAACTGCAGCTTCAACTCCGCCAACTCCTTCGGAGCCATACGATATGACGAGCGGGCCACAGGCTTCGCGCCTGGCAACAACTCAATCGTAAAAACTATCTCCCCCTGCGGTGGACCACCGGGGAGATCATTCGGGAATACACCCGCAAACTCCCACACTACCGGAATGTTGAAATTGTTGAAGTGGAAGTGAAGGAGGCTTTTGGACCTGGGCGGTCTGGGAGGAGGTCGGGCGGTCTGACGTGACCGCACGACCTGGCGGTCTGCATCTGCGGTCTAGCTGATCTAAGCCTAGCTGCGGTCTCCCGGGTTGACCGCTGGTCTTGTCCAAAGTCTGCTGAAGGTGGAGCCGCGCGGTCTGTGCGTGACCGCGTGGCGTGCTGTCCTCTTCAAGGCTGTGGCAGTCTGGTGTGACCGCACAGTTTGATCCAGGTTCTCTCCGGAATGCGGTCTGGTAGCTGACCGGGCTTTCTGGGGTATTCGCGGACTAAGGGTCTTAGTCGCGCGGTCTCAGTTCGCGGTCTCAGGAGGAGACTGGTATGCGAGCTGGTTGCTGTTCGCGGTCTCAGGAGGAGATCGGCATGCGGACAGGAGTACGCGATCTGATGGCGAACTGGCTGTGTTCGCGGTCTCGTGCGAACACAGGTGGTGAATAGCTTCGGGCGGTTTGGCGAGCTCCTTGTGGAGTCGCGGTCTGCTGTGAGAGTGGCGGTCTCTCATGGTCGATGTTGAAGTTGGCGTGTTCACCAAAATGAAGCAGGAGTTCTATTGCTGATCGCGCGGGTTGACCGGTCTGGTCGCGCGGTCTGGGGGGTGGTGATCCTATCTCATAGGGTGGTGACTGGATCAGGTCCCACGCCTATAAATAGGAGGCCACTGTAGCAGCAAAGAGACACACCAAGTGTAAGCTGAGTTCGCTCTTGTTCTTGCGGTCTGTTTATTTCTGACCGGGCGGTCTCTGATTGAACTCTTCTTGTGCAGCTTCTGCGGATAGTGTTGGCAGCAGCGATCACCTCTTCCTCTGAAAGTGTTCGGGCGGTCTGCGGCTTGGAGTTGTGGTGCTGGAGTTCGGGAGAATCAGGAGGTCGGTAGAAGGGAGCGGTCTGTGCAGTGGTCTGGTGGTGTTCTGTGGTCGGCAGAGAGTTGCGGTCTAGCAACTATCAGAGATCGCAGGGGAGGTCGCGCGGGTTGGGCGGTCTCCAGTTATCAGTTTTTTCTGTACTTCTCTTTGGAGTTTTGTGCTGACAAAATCATGTCTCGTCAAGCATGTCTTGCCCTGTAATTGAAGTTTTCTATCAATAAAGATCGTTTGTTTGCCTAAAATTGTTTCTGGTTGCTTTGGCTTGTATCTCTAGTTGTTATTCCTGCTTGCTCTCACAAGGTCCGAGAAATTTTCACATGGTATTAGAGGCAGGTTGGAGTGGATAGAGCAGCGAATAACTTAGAGTAGCCATCGCCTTTGTGAAGAAGGAACCAGAGGAAAAACAATGGAAGGTGGATTTGCAAGAGGTCTTGGGATTGAGATGCTTACATCGACTAACTTTAAGAAGTGGAAGTCGTGTATGCAGAGCTATCTTCTAGGGGAGGACCTCTGGAAGGTTGTTGGAGGAGATGCGACTGAAGAGGTGAAGGCAACAGAAGCGGGTGACAATGGTCCGGCCATGAGGGCGTGGAGAAAGACCAATGCTAAGGCCGAGTTCACTTTGAAGCGTGCCATTTCACCTGATCTATTTGATCACATCTTAGGGTGTGGATCAGCTACCGAGATCTGGAGAGCCCTGGATGGGTTGTTTAACAAGAAGAATGTAGCTAGGCTACAGTTCTTAGAGAATGAGCTGGCAAGGTCGGCTCAGGGTGATCTTTCTATCTCAAATTTCTTTCTGAAGATTAAGAACCTCTGCGCTGAGATATCAGCACTGGATCCTGATGAGCCAATTTCTGAGGCGAAGCTGAAGAGGCACATCATCCGCGGCCTGCGGAAGGAATATGTGGCCTTTGTGACGTCGGTGCAGGGTTGGGCTAATCAGCCGTCCTTGATAGAGCTGGAGAATCTGCTAGCCTCGCAGGAAAGTCTGGCAAGGCAGATGGCAGGGGTATCCGTGTCTGGGGGAGATGGCGAGGTTCTCTTCTCAGGAAAGAAGAAGAAGTGGGATAAGAAGAAGAAGACCGCTGGAGGCCATGTGCCTTCAACTTCTGGACAGCAGGAGAGGGGCTATCCTCCTAAGGCTGAGGAGAAGAAGAAGAAGGAAGGTCTCAAATGCTACAAATGCGGGAAGGTTGGGCACTTCAAGAAGGACTGCAGGCTGAATACTCAGCCAGGGCATGCTGTTGAGAAGGAGGAAGCACCGGCCAGTCATATTGATGGAGGATGGGGAGGAGCCTTCTCGGCTTCTATTGGAGTCTCGGTTCCTATCAACTATCAGGAGCACTGGATCGTGGACTCGGGGTGTGGTCATCACCTCACCGGGGATGGATCGAAGCTTTCTTCAGCGGAGCCCTACACAGGTAACAATGCTATTATTACTGCAGATAATACTGTGCATGCAGTCGAGAAGGTCGGGGTTGTTTCCTTGGGCAGTGATAGAGGGCCATTAACCTTGAAGAGTGTCTATCATGTGCCCGGTATGAGGAAAAACCTCTTCTCCGTGACCAACGCTGTTGACGCTGGGTATCATGTTCTGTTCGGCCCAACAGAAGTGAAATTTCTACGTAATGTAGAGGCCGTGAAGGCCGAGGTCGTCCATGTCGGGAGGAGAGCGAAAGACTTGTTCGTTTTATCGACAAGTTCTTATGTTGACAAGATGAAGACGAATGATGGTGCCGTGATATGGCATGAGAGGTTGGGGCACGTAGGGATGGATAAGCTGAAAGCTATGGCGGTGAGAGGTCTGGTCAAGGGCCTGCCAAATCTATCTTCCTATGGTGAAGGTCATGTTTGCGAAGGATGTCAGTTCGGCAAGTCTCATCGACTGCCGTTTGATAAGTCGCAGACGAGGAGTAGTGTGCCGTTGGAGTGCATCCACGGTGACTTGATGGGACCAACTGCTACCCTAAGCCTCGGAGGCAGCAGGTATATGCTGGTGTTGATCGATGATTACACCAGATATGTCTGGGTTTATTTTCTGAAGGAGAAGGCAGAGGCGTTTGCCAAGTTTGTGGAGTTCAAGGAGCTCGTGGAGGGTCGGCTGAATCTGCGGATCAAGAAGCTGAGGATGGACAACGGAGGGGAGTTCACCTCTGCTGAGTTCTCCAGTTTTTGCAGGAAGGCAGGCATCCGGAGGGAGCTCACTTGTGCTCATACTCCACAACAGAACGGAGTTGCAGAGCGGAAGATCCGTCATCTGACGGAGACCTGCAAGTGTTGGCTACATGCCAAGAGCATCCCAAAGTCCTTCTGGGCGGAGGGAATGTCTTGCGCTGCCTACGTCATCAACCGGATGCCTTTGAGTCCCATCAATATGTTGACTCCTCATGAGATGATGTTCAAGGAGAAGCCAAGCGTGGCTCACCTTCGGGTATTTGGTTCCACCTGCTACGTGCATGTTCCAGATGCTCTTCGGACGAAGCTAGATGCGAAAGCAAGGAAGCTAGTCTTCGTGGGATACGATGAGAGGAAAAAAGGCTGGAAGTGCATGGACCCGGAGACGCGGAGATTTGTTGTTTCTCGCGACGTCGTGTTCGATGAGGTGACATCTTACAAGGGGTCTTCTGATTTGGAGCTACCAGAGAGCAGGGTGGAGGTGCCGGAGAAAGCTGTGGAGAATCTTCAGGTGGAGCTACCTGTGTCACCAGGTGGTCCATCTCCTTCTAGTTCCGAGACGGGGGCTTCTGGTTCAGGGAGCAGGGGGAGCAATGCTCCTAGCACATCTGGAAGAGGAGCTAGGGAAGAAGCAGCTGGAGATAATGCGGTTCAGGGGAAGGAGCTGAGGAGGTCGAAGCGAGCAATCGTTGCCCCTGATCGCTATACAGGAGGAAATGCAGTGAGCTTTGTCTCATGTTTCTTCGCTGGTCCCTTGGATGAGAGGGAGCCGTCGAGCTTTGAGAAGGCCCAAGGCGTGAAGGAGTGGGATGTTGCAATGCAAGAAGAGATGGCAGCTCTTGAGAAGAATGAGACCTGGTCTCTTGTGCCCAAGCCCAAGGGCACTACTCCTGTAACATGCAAATGGGTCAACAAATTGAAGAAGAAAGCTGACGGCAGTATCGAGCGGTACAAGGCTCGTCTTGTAGCTCGGGGGTTCTCGCAGCAATACGGTGAAGACTACGAAGAGACTTTCAGTCCGGTGGCAAAAATGACTTCCGTTCGGTTCATCATTGCCTTGGCGGCGTTCAGTGGATGGGAGATTTGGCAGCTTGACATCAAGAACGCTTTCTTGTACTGCGAGATTGACAAGGACATCTTCATGGTCCAGCCACCAGGCTTTGTGTCTGAAGATTTTCCGGATCATGTCTGCAAGCTGAAGAAGGCCCTGTATGGGTTGAAGCAAGCGCCGAGGGCGTGGTACGGAAAGATCGCAGAATATCTCCTATTCTGTGGGTTTTGTGCTTCAGACTCAGACTCAAGCTTGTTCGTCAAGAAGAGCGGGGAGCTTCAAGTCATCGTGCTGCTATACGTCGACGACATGATCGTGACGGGGAACTCGAAGGAGGAAGTAGCACAGCTACGGGCCGAGCTAGCTATCAGGTTCGAGATGAAGGACTTAGGTGAGCTTCACCATTTCCTTGGACTCGAGGTGCAGAGGAAGGAAAGTGGAGTGATGGTATCCCAGGCTGGATATGCGGAGCGAATCGTGGAGCGATTCGGCATGAAGGAAGGGAAGTGCATCTCTACACCTCTGGAGAAGGCTATGAAGCTTCGGAAGGATGAGGGGAGGATTATGCAAGATCCGTTGGTGTTCCGAGCTCTGGTTGGGAGCTTGATCTATCTGACGATCACGAGGCCGGATATTGCATATGCAGTAGGCAGAGTCAGTCGGTATATGGCGGAGCCACGAGTACCTCATCTGCTAGCGGCCAAGAACATTCTGAAGTATGTCAAGGCGACCTCGGACATGGGTCTCCTATACAGGAGGAATGCGGGCTTCGAAGTGCATGGATACATGGATGCTGATTACGGGGGAGATTCGGATGATCGGAAGTCGACATCTGGATTCGTCTTCATGGCGGGCCCTACGGCTATATCATGGTGCAGCAAGAAGCAGGATTCCGTATCGGTCTCCACCACAGAAGCGGTATACAAGGCTTCGGCCTTGGCAGCTCAGGAAGCCATCTGGCTTAGGAGGTTGGTGGGAGACGTCCACAAGGAGGTTAGGGAGCCGACTCTGCTACGCGGTGACAACGAGAGTCCTCTCAAAATGGTAACCAATCCAGTTTGTCACCCGAGGACCAAGCATATCGAGATCGAGCATCACTTCATACGGGAGAAGGTGCTGGAGGGATCTCTTTCGGTCGGGCATGTGCGGAGTGCGGACAATGTCGCAGACATCTTCACAAAGGCGCTGGAAAAGGGGCCGTTCACACGGCTAAGGGAGCTACTTGGGCTGGTTTCCACTTCCCACTTCAAGGGGGAGTGTTGAAATTGTTGAAGTGGAAGTGAAGGAGGCTTTTGGACGTGGGCGGTCTGGGAGGAGGTCGGGCGGTCTGACGTGACCGCACGACCTGGCGGTCTGCATCTGCGGTCTGGCTGATCTAAGCCTAGCTGCGGTCTCCCGGGTTGACCGCTGGTCTTGTCCAAAGTCTGCTGAAGGTGGAGCCGCGCGGTCTGTGCGTGACCGCGTGGCGTGCTGTCCTCTTCAAGGCTGTGGCGGTCTGGTGTGACCGCACAGTTTGATCCAGGTTCTCTCTGGAATGCGGTCTGGTAGCTGACCGGGCTTTCTGGGGGTTTTCGCGGACTAAGGGTCTTAGTCGCGCGGTCTCAGTTCGCGGTCTCAGGAGGAGACTGGTATGCGAGTTGGTTGCTGTTCGCGGTCTCAGGAGGAGATCGGCATGCGGACAGGAGTTCGCGATCTGATGGCGAACTGGCTGTGTTCGCGGTCTCGTGCGAACACAAGTGGTGAATAGCTTTGGGCGGTCTGGCGAGCTCCTTGTGGAGTCGCGGTTTGCTGTGAGAGTGGCGGTCTCTCATGGTCGATGTTGAAGCTGGCGTGTTCACCAAAATGAAGCAGGAGTTCTGTTGCTGATCGCGCGGGTTGACCGGTCTGGTCGCGCGGTCTGGGGGGTGGTGATCCTATCTCATAGGGTGGTGACTGGATCAGGTCCCACGCCTATAAATAGGAGGCCACTGTAGCAGCAAAGAGACACACCAAGTGTAAGCTGAGTTCGCTCTTGTTCTTGCGGTCTGTTTATTTCTGACCGGGCGGTCTCTGATTGAACTCTTCTTGTGCAGCTTCTGCGGATAGTGTGGGCAGCAGCGATCACCTCTTCCTCTGAAAGTGTTCGGGCGGTCTGCGGCTTGGAGTTGTGGTGCTGTAGTTCGGGAGAATCAGGAGGTCGGTAGAAGGGAGCGGTCTGTGCAGCGGTCTGGTGGTGTTCTGTGGTCGGCAGAGAGTTGCGGTCTAGCAACTATCAGAGATCGCAGGGGAGGTCGCGTGGGTTGGGCGGTCTCCAGTTATCAGTTTTTTCTGTACTTCTCTTTGGAGTTTTGTGCTGACGAAATCAAGTCTCGTCAAGCATGTCTTGCCCTGTAATTGAAGTTTGCTATCAATAAAGATCGTTTGTTTGCCTAAAATTGTTTCTGGTTGCTTTGGCTTGTATCTCTAGTTGTTATTCCTGCTTGCTCTCACAAGGTCCGAGAAATTTTCACACGGAACGTCAGTTAGGCTAGGCTTTGGCTCTGAAGCCTCAACTAGGGAAAAGAGCAGCTCTGCCCCTTGATGCGATTATTTCGGCAAGTGCACCGATCGTTCAAGTACTAAAGTTGGGAATAAATCCCCGAGTGTCGGTCTCTTGAGGAATGCAGGTTGGGTGTATGAATCAGGTCGTGTGACTAGTGTTACACGAGCGTAAACAAACACACAAAAGGGGGTTTTGGTTGGGTTTTCCTACTCTTAACAACAGTAAAAGAAATGCGGGTCGAAAACACCGCTTCGCCAGGCGAGATGGATGCAACGGCCGCGATGCCGTGCTTCGTGAGGCGGATGGAGCGTGTTCTAGTGCGAGAAGAAATGAGGGTCGCAAACACCTCTTCACAAACGCCGTTAGCTCTTGCTAACGCGGATCGAACACCTTAAGTGCGTGAGTGAGTGAGTGGAGGCGAAATGATTCACAAAAAAAACAATGAAGAAAGAGGGAGAAACATTCATTGCAATCAAACCAAGCATAATACTGTTCAACATCTCAACGATTCAATGATTACAACGAAAGCAAGAGGAAAGAAATAACCAAAGGATGAAGACTAGCGGCCGTTCACGGCCGGAATGGTAGGTTGTCAAGCCACCTCCGGACTCTGGCGGACTATGCTTCTGGTGTAGAGAAACTGTCACGATCTCTCTACGTAGTCCCGTCGTCTTCTACCTCAGGATTCTTCTTCTTCTCACCGAACTAGAACTGAAAAACAGCGGCTTGAGGGCTTGCGAGTGGTGGAGAATGCTCCTGGGCGATGGAGGAATCGTCGGAATGGTTGGAGAAGACTTCCCCTTGCGTAGGAGATGAAGTGGAGGTGTCCTGGAAGGGAAATCGCCGGCGTACGGACGGCAAATCGCGCTCCCGCGGCTCGGTTCTCGCCCTAAAAAACGGAACAGGCGTATATATAGGCGCTGGAATGAATACCGCGCACGGTCATTGGCGCACGACCACTGGTTGTGCGCACTGGAATTCTGCGATCGTGCGCGCTGCCTGGGACGAGCCTACAGTGAAATAAACTTATAAAATACATGTTCGCACGACCAATGGCGCACGACCAGCGGTCATGCGCACTAGCGTCAGTGGTCGTGCGATAAGCCAAACAGAACTCATGAAATGGGCGTTAAGTGAGCACGAGCAGAGGCGCACGACTAGTGGTCGTGCGCGAAGGAGCCAGTGATCGTGCGCAGTGTTCCTGTACAGAATTGTACCGGGAACACCTGCACGACTCCTGTTCCAGCATACGACACCAGTCAAGCCACTGAAGGTGGCACTTAACACAGCATGACAACTAGTAACAGAGATAAACAAGAAATAAACACCAAAATGGGCCAAGACGTGCACCTAGCAGAGAGTGATAATTATGAGCTAAAATGGGGCTAAAGTGCAGTGGAATGAATGGAAAAATGGCCCGGATGAGTCCAAATATGTGTATAAGATGAGGACTCATCACACCCCAAGACTTACCTGTTTGCGCGTCCCGAGCAAACGAATCCGGTGGAGTGTGAAAATGGTAGTTAGCAAGGAAAATTACGCAAGGGAGTACAATGCGAAGTAACAAAAGCATGCAAATAGAAATTTCGTAAAAAGAGATTCTAACTATGCTAACTAATTTACGAAAGTACTAGAGCGTAAACAAAGACTTATCAATACTCAGTTGGTGAATTGTGAAGAATTTGAACGATCATGCCTGGTGTGAAAGTAACAAGCCACTAAGAAGGGTGTTGCACAAGATCGGGGTTCAGGAATAACTCTGCTGAAATCCATCAACGTCGGGAACCATACGCTTGCCCGGTCACACTCTCTCCATGGCGCTAGCAAACTCGCGAGATAAATCAATAGGTCTTTTAGGATTAAGATGGGGCTTAGGTTGCGGTATGATAATCAAGGGTAAAAACGAAGGTTACGCAACCAACATGAGTCAACGGGACGCTGCACCAAGCAAAACCACAATCAAAGCTCGTGTGACACACCCCAGACTTATTATGAGAGCTAGGTGTGCACACAGCCTACTCCACAAAAACCAACATATTTTTTTTTTTTTAAAACGCTCGGGAGGATAACTTTTCAATACACTTTTTTTCTTCTTTTTTTTTATTTTCATTTTAATATCATATTTTTCTTTTTCTTAATTTTATCCCCCGGTTGGTTCAAATTCAACAGATAGAGATTATTTCTCCTTCACAACACAACGATTCCAAACATCACACCAAATCTAGAACATGAGTGCATTTAACAAATACTTGGTTGCGACAGTGGGATAAGCTTCAGGCCTTGGTGAATGGAGGAGGAGCTGAACAAAGGGAGTGGTAGGCACAAAAGTTGGGTAGCAAAGGTGAGCGAATAGGAATTGGAAAGCAAAGGCTCAATCTAGCCAAGAGGTGGCCTAAATCATATTTATCTCCACGAATCGCCCGCACCCATGCTTCAAGAGTCGCTTGGGGCAAGTTCTTAGCCCACGAGAAAGGTAAACCTTCCTCCCGACTCGAGCAACACACAACTAGCCCTCGTATACACACAACACCGGGCTATCACCAATTTCAATCGCATTCACCACTTGAGTAGAATAAATCTAAAGCTACACACAAATACTAATCATAAATTAAATGCATAGAAATAATCTAATTTTACTCAAATTCTATTGCAGCATGCGGATGCGACTAGAACACTGCTTGAGTCAACATTGCGCTCCCAATAGTAATTCCTAAGCTAACATCCAAATTCACATTCCTAATCAAGATAGTTTGTTCAGCACAAAACAAATAGATAAGCACGCGCTCAAGTGGGTGCAGTGGTGTGTAGCATGGAATAATGATGAAAAATTAAAAACAAGCGTCTAGCATGCGGTGCAACCCGTGCGCATTGTGAATAACACGTGCTCTCCCCCCAGACTTAATCTAAACAATATATCTCAAAGACTGAAGAGCTAGGGAGGAGAAGTGTTACCCAATGCTCAGAATTGAGCATACCAGACGATTGGCGATTAAGATCAAGAGCGGTACGCAGCATCCACACCAAAGAACACAACACACCTGCAAGCACAAAACTAAAACAGCAAAAACAAATGCAGAAACTGAACTAAACATGTTAGACAAAAATAAAATCAGGAAATCTGGGTTGTCTCCCAGCAGCGCTTTTATTTAATGTCCTTAAGCTAGACCAAATACCTGTATTAACATTGTTCAACAAGTGCAGTAATTAAAAGAGAAGTTCACTAACTAAGAAAAAAGAAGGAAACCATCAGCTGCCGGCGCTTTTATTAGCCCCGTCTTCCAATGTCAACAACTGACACTCCTTATTTATAATGGCGCCATCATATAACTTCAGTCGATGCCCATTGACCTTAAATTTGTCCCCCTTACTCCCCGATATTTCAATGGCCCCAAAGGGAGAGACATCGGTCACAGAGAAAGGACCGCTCCACCTCGATTTCAACTTCCCTGGGAAGAGGCGGAGACGGGAGTTGTAGAGCAGCACTTGGTCCCCTATTATGAACTCCTTGGGGATGATGTGTCGATCATGCCATTTCTTTGTTTTCTCCTTGTAGATGCGAGCGTTTTCATAAGCGAAATGCCGGAGCTCTTCCAATTCGTTGAGTTGGGAACGACGCACCTCGGCCGCCGCTCCAATGTCCATGTTCAACAGTTTAGTTGCCCATGATGCTTTATGCTCCAGCTCCACAGGGAGGTGGCATTCCTTGCCATAAACTAATTGGAACGGAGTCATGCCGATGGGTGTTTTGAAAGCGGTCCGGTAAGCCCATAATGCATCGTCGACCTTTTTAGACCACTCCTTCCTATTTGAATGTATTGATTTCTCGATTATTCGCTTGAGCTCGCGGTTAGATACTTCGACCTGTCCACATGTTTGGGGGTGATATGCCAAAGAAATCTTATGATGAACCCCAAACTTTTTCATTAGCTGCACAAACTGCTTATTACAAAAATGACTACCGCCGTCGCTGATAATAGTTCTCGGCGTCCCAAACCTGGAGAAGATATTCTTGTGGATAAAGTGTAGCACTGTGTTGGCATCATTCGTGGCAACCGCCTCGGCTTCCACCCATTTTGAGACATAATCAACTGCCACAATGATGTAATGTTTACCATGGGACATTGGGAAAGGACCCATAAAGTCTATCCCCCAGACATCAAATGGTTCGCAAACCAGCATGTTATTAAGGGGCATCTCGTCACGCCGGGAGATATTTCCAGTTCTTTGGCATTCGTCACACTTGGTGACATAGGCATGCGCGTCCCTGAAGAGGGTTGGCCAAAATAATCCGCATTGCAAGATTTTTCGTGCTGTTCGAACGGCCCCGAAATGCCCGCCCGCTTCTCTGTCATGGCAATGCTGCAGTATAGACTGAAACTCGGCTTCGGGAACGCAACGCCTGATAATCCCGTCGATGCACGTGTGGAACAAGAGCGGGTCTTCCCAAAAATAGTATTTTGAATCCGAGGCGAGTTTCCGTCTTTGCTGAGGAGATAAGTTCGGAGAGAGTTTTACAAGCCAAGTAGTTAGCGATATCAGCATACCATGGGGCTGTTGGAGGGGGCGTAGTGATTGCGAATAATTTTTTATCCGGGAAATAATCGTTCATTTCTTCCAAAAAACTGTTGGGGGCATCAACCGTCATGTCGTACTCCAAACGTGAAAGATGATCAGCTATCACGTTCTCCACCCCTTTCTTGTCTTTGATTTCCAGATTGTATTCCTGCAAAAGTAAAATCCAACGAATCAGACGCGATTTGGATTCTTTTTTGCTGAAGAGGTACCTGAGTGCGGCGTGATCTGTGTACACGATTACTTCCGAGAGTACCAAGTATGAATGAAATTTTTCACAAGCGAAGACCACGGCTAGCATTTCTTTCTCCGTGGTGGTATAGTTTGCCTGCGCGCTGTTGAGGGTTCGACTGGCATATGCAATTGTGTGAAAAATCTTGTCTTTCTTTTGACCGAGTACAGCACCTACGGTCACATCACTTGCGTCACACATGACAATAAAGGGTAAAGTCCAGTCGGGTGCCACCAAAATTGGAGCCGAGATGAGTTGTCCCCGTAGAGTTTCAAAGGCCTGCATGCATGCTCCGTCGAAGTGGAAGGGGACGTCATTGACAAGCAACCGAGATAAAGGCTTAGAAATGGATGAAAAATCCTTGATAAACCTTCGATAAAATCCCACATGACCAAGAAAACTTCGGATACCCTTCACTGATGTAGGTGGAGGGAGGTTCCTGATAACACTTACCTTCGCCTGATCCACCTCGAGCCCTTTGCAGGAAACTTTATGCCCCAACACAATTCCTTCGCGCACCATAAAGTGGCATTTCTCCCAGTTCAAGACAAGGTTGGTGTCTTCACACCGCTTCAAGGTCTTGGCTAAATTCGCGAGGCAAGTATCAAAGCTGCTCCCAAATAGAGTGAAGTCATCCATGAAAACTTCGAGGAAGTCCCCCACCATGCCAGCGAAAATAGCGAGCATACAGCGTTGGAAAGTTGCGGGGGCATTACACAGTCCGAATGGCATTCTCTTGAACGCAAAGGTACCGGAAGGACATGTAAATGTTGTTTTGTCTTGATCAGATGGGTCTATTAAGATTTGGTTATAACCTGAGTACCCATCCAAAAAGCAGTAGTAGTCCTGCCCTGCTAACTTCTCTAGCATCTGATCAATGAAGGGAAGCGGGAAATGATCCTTGCGTGTAGCATCGTTCAGCTTGCGGTAATCGATGCAGACTCTCCACCCGGTGATCATTCGGGTAGGCAGCAGCTCGTTTTTTTCATTGGCCACAACAGTGATCCCTCCTTTTTTTGGTACCACCTGAACTGGGCTGACCCATTTGCTATCGCTGATCAGATAAATAATGCCAGCGTCTAAGAGCTTTATCACTTCAGCCTTCACTACCTCTTGCATTTTCGGGTTCAGCCGTCGTTGGGGCTGTGCTGTGGGTTTGAACTGATCTTCAATGAGGATCTTGTGCATGCAGACTGTGGGGCTGATCCCCTTAATGTCTGCAAGAGAGCGTCCGAAGACCTTATGGTACCTTCTCAGCACGCCCACTAAGGCGGCTTCATTGGCGGCGGAAAGAGCTGCAGAAATAATCACAGGCTGCGTGACGTTTTCTCCAAGAAAAACGTACTTTAGAGATTCCGGTAGTTGCTTGAGAGCAGGACGAAGGTTTGGATCAGCAGAATCGCTGGGTGGCTCTCCGATTGACTGCGAAATAACGGGCTGGTTTGAGTATGCATCGTTATCACCCACGGCCTCGCGCCGCCAACACATCTCACCCACATCAATCTGACCATCGAATTCTTCATGCGGTTCTGCCGGTTCGCACTCCGTGATTTCAAAGAGTTGCGACGGGTTGTGGACGTTGAAAGATATAGCATCCTCCCCCAATCTAAGGGTGAGCTCCCCCTGCTCCACATTAATGATAGCACGAGCTGTAGCGAGAAAGGGCCGTCCCAAGATAATGGGTACCTTCGTATCAACCTTCATGTCGAGGATGACAAAGTCGGCTGGAAAAGCGAGACCATTTATTACAATTGTGAGGTCCTCGACAATTCCTGACGGTTTCTTGATTGACCGATCAGCTAGCTGTAGCATTACCTGCGTTGGCTTTAAGGTCCCAGCACCAAGTTCGCGAAAGATAGAGAGCGGCATCAAGTTGATTGATGCTCCCAAATCACAGAGTGCCTGGCTGAAACGATGATGGCCGATCCTGCAAGGAATCGTAAAGCTGCCCGGATCTTTGCACTTTGTAGGCATATTGGAGATGATGGCGGAGCACTCTTCGGTGAGGTCGATAGTTTTGAGATCCTCCAACAGCTTCCGCTTCGAAATCAAGTCCTTCAAGAACTTGGAGTAGCCCGGCATTTGAGAAATGGCTTCAATCAATGGTATGCTCACCTGTACTCCTTTCATTATTTCCAAGAATTTGCGGAATTGCCTCTCGGATTTCTCGTTTCGCAACCTGTGGGGGAATGGGGGATGGACAACACTTCTCGAGGGTTGTGCCTCGCTCACGGGGTCCGGCTCAATATGAATCTGAGTCTGCTTCTCGGCCGTGTCATCATTGCATTGGTCAGTAGAGCTCACAAGTGGTTCATGTCGAGGAGGATTGTCAATACTTCTACCGCTTCTCAATCGCATGGTATTCACAGACTCCGGATGCTGACTTGCAAGCCCAGAAACGACATCAGTAAGAGTCCCTATAGTAGAGTGAAGCTGTTGGATCGCGGCTGATTGGTCATTCATTTTATTCAGCACCCCGACCACCAAAGTCGCTAACTGTTCCGGTTGCCCTGACGGCATACGATCCGCTGCTCCGTTGGATGTTACTGCATTAATTTCAGCAGTACTGGGGGAAAGAATGACATGACTCTAGTGCTGACTACTGTGAACAATATTCGCAACCACTTCCCACGCGTCCTTCCTCGATTTGTTAAACAGGGCCCCTCCAGCTGCTATATCAAATAATAGACGGAATTTGTCCAGCACGCCAAAATAAAAAATCTGAATCAAAAAAACTTCTGATAGTTCTTCGCGGTAGCATCCCCTATGCAGGGATTGGAAGCGCTCCCAAGCATCAACTAATGCCTCCTCCTTTCCTTGTCCGAAGGTTATGAGTTCCCTGTACTTGTCCAGAGCTTGAGTACGGTGTTGAAACTCATGCAGAAATCTCCCTTCAAGCTGCTTCCATGTGATCACCTCTCTTTTCCGGATATCCCAGTACCAACTTTTGGCTTTTTTATGTAGAGAAAATGAAAATGCTAGGATCTTTTGCAGGTCGTTCTCAACTCCACTGAATATACATGTGTAATAGATTTCTAAGAAGTCCTGCACGTGTTGTACCGCATCTTCCTGCTCATCCCCACTGAACTTGCAGTTTCCAGTCATAAACTCAATGATGTCGGAGGAGATCCCGAGGTCATGATCATTCCTTTGTGCTTGATCCCTTAAATCATTTAAGCTTCCTTGATAGATATGTTCCTGAATGGAGGTCATGCTAGAAATACTTGAAATCCAACAGATTAGCGCACGACGGAAAGGACGAAGGTGAACAGATATGCGTATCTAAAAGAAACAGAGATAACGGAGGTGAACAAAAGAAGTAAAAGGAAGAGAAAAGTTCCTCGTGCAACACTTCTTCACGCAGATGAATTCATAACGACTGCAACTCCCCGGCAACGGCGTCAAAAACTTGATGCGATTATTTCGGCAAGTGCACCGATCGTTCAAGTAATAAAGTTGGGAATAAATCCCCGAGTGTCGGTCTCTTGAGGAATGCAGGTTGGGTGTACGAATCAGGTCGTGTGACTAGTGTTACACGAGCGTAAACAAACACACAAAAAGGGGTTTTGGTTGGGTTTTCCTACTCTTAACAACAGTAAAAGAAATGCGGGTCGAAAACACCGCTTCGCCAGGCGAGATGGATGCAACGGCCGCGATGCCGTGCTTCGTGAGGCGGATGGAGCGTGTTCTAGTGCGAGAAGAAATGAGGGTCGCAAACACCTCTTCACAAATGTCGTTAGCTCTTGCTAACGCGGATCGAACACCTTAAGTGCGTGAGTGAGTGAGTGGAGGCGAAACGATTCACAAACAAACAATGAAGAAAGAGGGAGAAACATTCATTGCAATCAAACCAAGCATAATACTGTTCAACATCTCAACGATTCAAAGATTACAACGAAAGCAAGAGGAAAGAAATAACCAAAGGATGAAGACTAGCGGCCGTTCACAGCCGGAATGGTAGGTTGTCAAGCCACCTCCGGACTCGGGCGGACTATGCTTCCGGTGTAGAGAAACTGTCACGATCTCTCTACGTAGTCCCGTCGTCTTCTACCTCAGGATTCTTCTTCTTCTCACCGAACTAGAACTGAAAAACAGCGGCTTGAGGGCTTGCGAGTGGTGGAGAATGCTCCCGGACGATGGAGGAATGGTCGGAATGGTTGGAGAAGACTTCCCCTTGCGTAGGAGATGAAGTGGAGGTGTCCTGGAAGGGAAATCGCCGGCGTACGGATGGCAAATCGCGCTCCCGCGGCTCGGTTCTCGCCCTAAAAATGGAACAGGCGTATATATAGGCGCTGGAATGAATACCGCGCACGGTCATTGGCGCACGACCACTGGTCGTGCGCACTGGAATTCTGCGATCATGCTCGCTGCCTGGGACGAGCCTGCAGTGAAATAAACTTATAAAATACATGTTCGCACGACCAATGGCGCACGACCAGCGGTCGTGCGCACTAGCGTCAGTGGTCGTGCGATAAGCCAAACAGAACTCATGAAATGGGCGTTAAGTGAGCACGAGCAGAGGCGCACGACCAGTGGTCGTGCGCGAAGGAGCCAGTGATCGTGCGCAGTGTTCCTGTACAGAATTGTACCGGGAACACCTGCACGACTCCTGTTCCAGCATACGACACCAGTCAAGCCACTGAAGGTGGCACTTAACACAGCATGACAACTAGTAACAGAGATAAACAAGAAATAAACACCAAAATGGGCCAAGACGTGCACCTAGCAGAGAGTGATAATTATGAGCTAAAATGGGGCTAAAGTGCAGTGGAATGAATGGAAAAATGGCCCGGATTAGTCCAAATATGTGTATAAGATGAGGACTCATCACCCCTCTACCGCACCGCCTTGGACACCTAGAGAGCAGACATCAACATCTTGCTCATTCCACGCATGCCCGCAAAACAGTCTTGCGGTCGGTATTCCGCCCCTGCCTAACTTCCTAAGACGTATTTGCACGAAGGTTCTCGGACTCCAACCGCACATGCTATCACAACGTCACGACGTTAGACTTTGCGTGGGGTTTGAACACGTAAGTGTTTCACCTCTGCATATTTCTATATTTTCTTGCACCAGCTTAGTGCCCAACGCATTAAAGCACATATTAAAAGCTAACTACACATTAACAGAAAAGTGGGGCCACAAAGGCACCCAACAGCATGGTTAAGCTTCAACAACATCTCATTACCACCAAAGTGTGCAAAAAGAGCAGTATAAACTATATACAAGCATACATTGCCATCATAGTTTTATCCAAAGATACTGGCTACCCAGCTTTCCCCTCGTCTATAAAAGACGTACAATACACTCGCAGGCGCTATGGCCTAACCCGCCACAGCGATAACAAACAGGGAGCTTCTGGCTAGTCATCGCACCCGAAGCTCGAGGAGGAGTTGGCTCCTCTACTTTCCTCTTCTTCCGGCCACTGCGACAATCTCGAGCTATATGCCCCGCCTTACCACACGTAAAGCATATCAGGGGAGCTCGTCCCACAAGCTTAGCCTTCTTCCTCCTGCTCTTTCGCGTTCCCTTTTTGGGCTGATGACATTCCAGCTTTTCAGCGTTCACGGCTTGTTTTCTTTGGACATGCTGGAGGTCTCGCTCCAACTCCCTCGCAGAGGTCACCAACGCATGAAAGCCCAATAGCTTTGGGCCCAGAAGCAACAACCGTAAGTCATCTCGCAAGCCCAAGTAGAACCTATCCACCTTGGTCTTTTCGTCCTCCTCCGACGATGATCCCACATAGTGAGTTAACTTAATAAATTCACATAAGTACTCGTCTACCGAGCGCTCACCATGCCCCCACACACAAGTGGAACCACTGATTGAAGTCTCTTGTCATTACGTTTGGCTCAACGACTGCTGCTGGCTTCGTGACCACCACGGGAGAAGGAAGGTGTTCAGGCCTTCTTGACTGAGCATTGAGCACGTCTACGACCACTTCAGCAATCATACGGATCGTCTGCACCAGGGAAGGAGGTGTAGACACCTCAGCAGATCCACTGCTTCGAATCATCTCACGAGGACGCGACGATCCCGCAGCACTTTGAGTATCCTACACAAGTGCATCGCACAGTTAGGCGACAAGCATGGTCGCAAACTAACCACAAAAGGAACACTCAGGTTCCACAATCATGCATTAATTGTTGGTTTGTTGTTACATTTCATTCCTAAGTGGACATTTTTGGGTTTATTTTAAATCTCGACGGTAGCGCCCACACGTGCTCACCACCCCTTAAAAGAATTCGTCCACGAATTCCTTAGAAGGATACGGAACCCTAGAATCTGATATCAATTTGTAACACCCCCATCCGTTAAGAAGCATATGACAGAAGGTCCGGCCGGGGCCCCACGCCATATACTACAAAACAAACGGGAACGTCGCTTAATTGAAATACCAAACGACACTAAACGACGAACCTAACTCAGAGCATTCTATGCGGAAGCAAAAGAGAGAGAGACAAAATTATAAACCACAAAACCCGAACCCGGGTATGTCCACTTCTATTAACTCGGAATGAAATGTTTTACAACAACTATTTTTAGGCACGACGGCCTTACAATTTACCAACATCGGCGCGCAGGTCGGCCATACATGAAAAGCAAGAGAACATCAAAAGGCCTTCAAGGGCCGCAGCAGCACAAGGGCTTCAGCCCGCTAAGTTCCCGCTCGGTCCAGCACCTGTACAACAAGCCCACCAAAAATGGTGGCAAAACAGGGCAACGGTCAGCTAAAACTGACCAAATTATAACGACCCCACCCCTTCGAGGGGGTGGCAGTTTCCCGTCCCTGGAAGAGCATCACAGCATATATATATAACAGAATGAAGCGGCTAGCAAAGCCCACAACAGTTCATACATATGCAATCAATCACAAACGTGAGAAAGGTCTCCACGTCTCGTGCTCGCAAGGCACTCTTCGGTGGACTCCACCTTCCACCACCATCCCCTTGATGGTTTTGCCTTTCGAGGCTAAAGTCGGTGACCCGAATACCAGGGTACCCTGTACTTTAATTGTGAACTTCCCAATAGTCCGAAGACTCTTCCCCATTTCTTCCCGACATGCTGAGCGAGGCTTACTAATCAGGCGCACAATGGTTCGGGTGCGGGTTCGCCAAATGCCCGCTGTTCACACACTCATTGTACAACACGAAATGCGGGTATGGCGTCCCCTCAGCCCAGGTATTCTCAACTAGCCAGGCCCTAAGGCGACTAGGTTCCCTCAACTGGACCCCTCACAGGGAAGGCGTACGCGCCTCGGGTCCACCCAGCAGGACATTACAAAACACAGGCACGCAGGCCGCAAGTCCCACAACAAGCTGGGCACAACAAACATCACCAGAACCAAGTCTAGGAGTTGTCGCCTGGCGATATCCAAAATCGCCAGTGACAGTGAACAGAACTCCATTTTGGCTTCTAGCTGTGGGTGCTTCCCGGGGCACACCCCCAGGCATTGCTGCACATGCAGTAGCACTCCCATTACCTCAGAACGCACAAAATCACCAGAACCAAGTCTGGGAGCTGTCGCCTGGCGATAGTCAATATCGCCAGCGACAGTGAACAGAACTCCTTTTCTGCTTCTAACTTCGGGTGCTTCCTGGGGCACACCCCCAGGCGTTGTTGCACATGCAGTAGCACTCTCTAGTCCTACGAAGCAGGATAACAACACAGAGTTTTCCCCCGGCACGCACAATATCAAAAAGCATCACCAATCCGGACGAACCGTCTCGGATGGGCTTCACACAGCACGCCTACGTCCATTTCACGCATGGACTCTACATGTATGCAAGATTTGACGGGGATAACACAAATCGACCTGTCGGAGACCACGACCTCAACCTTTTGGGTAGGGGCCTCAACGATGCACGGAACGGACTAGAACATGTCCAAATGAGGGTAAAGAGGATCGTTACCCTTGGGAGCCGCTCCGGAGCCATCCCTTGATTTTTGGCACGGATGGAAAGGGGCGTATAGCCCTCCTCTACGCGTAGCCACAAAAGTTGAGGGAATCGGAGTAGTGTAGCTCCACCAAATCCAAGCTCTAGGCTAGGGTTTACAATTGGATCTCCTTCTCCAAGCTCTCCCTCTCTCTCTTTATTAAAACCCTTAGTGAATAATGGGTTTCAAGTGATTTTTGGCCTTTCTATGCCAGCCACCGAGCCTCCCTGTCCAAAACAAGGCCCCAAAGTCAATGTGCCATCAATGGCCTCGATTTCGGTTGCAAAGTACAATTTGGATCTGTCGCCCGGCGATAGCCGCTGTCGCCTGGCGACAGCGGTAAAGAACCGACTTCGACCAGTCAACGCCACAGCTGCAAACTGTGCATGACACGTGTCATGGTGTGGCCAGCGTTAGACTTGCCGCCGCGCGATAGCCTCTCGACAGAGGCCTTCACGCCAGGCCGCTGTAGCCGGGCGATAGCCGATATCGCCAGCGACAGCGCTGGATTCCAGAAATCCAATTTTTGAAATGGGGTCTTACATTAAGCATGCGCTCAAGTGGGTGCTGTGTGTGCAAACAAAATGAACAATATAATTTAAATAAAAGCTTCTAGCATGATATGCAATCGTACAGGTGAGTGGGCACAAAAACAGTTCTCCCCCAGACTTAAACTAAACAATCCAAAACAGTTTATGATTATGGAATTTTAAAATAAAGCTAGGGGAAGAGAGTACCCAATGCTCAGCAAGTAAGCATACCAGAAGATTGGAGTGAAAACCAGAAAAAGCTGTCATACGAAGAATCACAACCACCGCCTTCACAAATAGAAAATACCTGCAGGGGTGAGCTCCGCAAAAGCAAACTAAAATAACATATAACTAACTAATTTTCGATAGAGATAAATTAAAAGGCAAGAAAAAGTAAGATAACTACCGGGGTTATTGTCCTCCCAGCACGACTTATTCAGAAAGTAGAAGGTTTTAGCTAATGGGAATATGGAAGGAGAAGTGGACAAGCAACTGTTCTAATATCCGCGTCGGTAACGTGTACCGATACGGTGATAGAACCACTACTCCTCTACCTAAATAATAATACATGCTCGTCACAGGTAGAGGGAAGAGAATGAAAGGAGTGGAGGAAGAGTCCTCACTACTTTCACCAAAATAAATGTCCTTGTCAAGCACGGTGTCGTCTTCAGGGAGGCTGCAGGAGTAGAAATCAATGAATGGGGCTTCCACTATGGAGGAGGGATCAACCTCCTCACATAAGAGGATGCTCACATCATTGACTGGAGCAATATGCTCCAAGTCCTCCTGACATTCCCGTGAAGATTCACCTTGCACAGGCTCAGACAAAGAAAGGGGGTTAGGAAATAAAAGAGAATAATGACATAAATAATCAGAAATAGGGGGAGCGGTCCCGGTCTCACTCTCAGCAGGTCAGGGAAGTAAAATAATGTTGGCATTGTCAACAATGATGCAAGGTTCGGCAGGATCAACAATTACCTTGCTCAAGATTTGGACTTCCTCAACCGGTGCTGAGGAAAAATCCTCTTCACCAAGAAGGTTGTCCTCCTCCATAGGAATAGGTATAATATATAGATCACCTGCCTCATCATGCAAAACATCATCAACAATGTCGTCTGCAACGAGCGTAGTGGTATGCACAATAGGGGGAGAAATAGTGCTTGGATAAACGTTAAGCATTGATTCCTCACAAAGAATCGAATTCATGCAAGGTGATGTATGCACAGGGGAGATTGGCTCAGCGATGTCGGGACATACATCCGCCACAACTCTGATAAGCGTGTCTGCATCATTCCCTTCAAAACATGAAGGTGACACAGAAAAGTAATCAGAAGTAGGTGTGCTGCCAGAGTTAGGAGTCAGGACGATCCGGATATCCGGCTCGTCATCCTTGTCTAATTGGCAAAGAAAAACAACACAGTCCTTCAAGGCATGATCCATGCTCCGACAAAACAAGCACTGTTTTGCATTTTTCTTCAACTCAAATTGGGCCGAAGATGAATGCAAAAATGGCACGTGCAGAGCGGAAGAGTAGCCATAAGACTTAGGCGCAGTGTATGAGGTACTGTACGGTGTCGGTGGCCGATACATTGAACCTTGGGGACTATGGCTACTATCTCCCGATGGGCATCTATCACTAGCGTGAGAAATATCTCCACACCAACGGCAACGAATATTAAATGCGGCCCACATTGTGTGAAGATAACAAAATTCAAAAGAAAAATACTATTGTGCAAAATACTACACCCAACAATAATTTACTAAAGCAACCTAAATTTAAAACAAGTAAAAAAAAGAATAAGAGGAAATAAACAAAACAAAGCTATACACAAAAGAAATAATTTCTCTCTCCGGTTCTCCCTCTCCAGAAACTCACACGACTGTGTTCCCCGACAACGACGCCAAAAACTTGACACACTTACGACAAGTGCACCGGTCGTACAAGTAATAAAAGTTGGGAGAGACTCCCCGAATATCGTTCTCAAAGGACTGCAAGTTGGGTGTATGATTTCTCGTCAGAGAAATTGATTATAAAGATTTCTAAGTTAATAAAAAAGGGGGGGGGGGTCTGACTTAGGTTTCCTAATTTAACAACAATAAAAGGAAAATACGGGCATAAAGCATCGCTTCGCTTGGCGAGATGGAGTGCAGGCCACAATGTCGTGCTTCGGTAAGCGGGCAGACGAGAAGGCTCGCGGATGGACGATTCGTAACCGGCGGAGTGATGGTCGTAAGCACCTCATCACGAAACACGCAACTAGCAATTCCTAGTGCAGCGCACAACGTAACGATGGAGTGGATGATGGAATTGGGTGCTCCTCAACTCACATAAACCACAATAAATCTCATAAACATGAAATTACATTAACTTAAACAAGGGTTTATGCACATCATCCAAAACAACATACATCCATAAGGAAGATCTAAAACAATCAGTCCTGCGCAAAAGGACCGTCGGTCCGGTCCTGAACCGGTCCCAGGGGGGACCGGTCTTTTTGGCTACCGGTCCCGGACCGGTTTAACCAAAATCGGTCCCGGTCCGGGACCGGTTTTCCTCCTTTTGAGGAGGACCGTCCGGGACCGGTTGACCGGTCCGAGCCGGTCCTAACCGGTCCCGGACCGGTTTTAAAAGATAGGAAAAAAAAAATTTAGTTTTTTAATTAAAAAAATGTTATTTGAAAAAAAAAAGAACAAAATAAAAAACTGCATATTTTATTTAAAATTTAAACAAAAATATTACAATTAATTAAAAATACAAAACTACAAATTGAAATTTCAATTTACAAATTAAAAAAATTGCAATTTACAAAGAAACAAAATAAAATTTTATCTAATTGCATTTCATTAAAAAAAATACATTTAATAACTAAATAAGAAAATGAAATTACATTTTGCTCGTTTATTCCTCGGTAGTACTGCCCAGGCTTAAGTTGCTTATTTCGTCTTCAAGTTCCTCCTCGCTATTTTCGATTGACGAAACATGTTGTCTCCTCCTTAGAGCATCCAAATGATCTTTGTAGCAAATGCAAATCTGCAAAGACGTCTCGGTCAACCGGCTTCTCCGCTCGTTCAGAATCCTGCCACTCAAAGAAAACGCAGACTCCGAAGCTACTGTACTAGCTTGGACTGTTAGTAAATCACGGGCCATTAAGGCCAAAATAGGATAAACGGTTGTTTTAGATTTCCACCATTTCAAAATGTCAAAGTTTTCAATTTCGTGTGCGGTCATATAATCTTGAAACTGTGTTTTGCTATATAAACCTAATTCATTTAAAGTGCTTGACGTTCGTTGTTTTTTCCTAAATGCTAATTCTAACATTTTATTTTTTAAAGCGTCTTTTGTTTTTGGCTGGGTTGTTTCTTCGCGAGGACGCGCTCCATACATATGATCATAAAAATTATAAAGACGAGTAAAATCAGAATTAAATTTCGCAACGCTAATATTAATAGAAAAACTGCAGGATTCGTCTAAATCTAAATTACGATTAATTTCTTCTATAAATTTTTCTACCCCGTCTACACCCATTAAAGGGTTCAAAGCCGCGGCACAAGAAAACATAGAAGGCATATCTTTGTAATATTTCAAAAATTTTTCCTCCATTATTAATATTAACGGCCGCCACATTTCGTTTGTTTTGTAATTTTTAAAGGTTTCTGAAATTAATAATATGTTTTCAATAACTAATGAGCTAGTAGGATAGTAAACTCCAGATAAAATATTTGTTGCCCGATAAAAACTTTCTAATAAATTAACGTAATCTTCGAGTACGGCCCAGTCCGACTCACATAAATCATGTGTTTCTACACTATTATAAAATTCAATTAGTAAAGTTTTTTGTGACAAAGCCCGTTTTAGCATTTTATATGTGGAGTTCCATCGTATGGGCATATCATACGATGGACCTAAAAAATTTTTACCTTGCGAAATTACAAATTTTTTGAAATCTTGTTTTTTCTTTTTGGAACTATAAATAACTCGTAACATCGTCTTGATTTTACTAACATAATCTTTCATAAATTCTAAACTATCTTGCACAATTAAATTTAGTACGTGACAAACGCAACGCGTATGAAAAAAAATTCCTTCTAACATAGGATGCAAATCCGAAATTAAATATTTGACGGTCATCCCATTATTTGACGCGTTATCGAAAGCTATATTCATAATTTTTTCTTTAATTTTGAATTCCCTAATTGTATTACTAACAACCTGATAAATTGCTTTACCGGTGTGCGGATATTCAAACCCATGGAAACAAATTATACGTTTATTTAACTCCCAATTATCTGGGTCGATCCAGTGACACGTAATGCAAATATAAGAATGACCGTCTACTAAACCGCTAGTCCAAACGTCGCTCGTTAAGCTAACGCGACCGTCGAATGTTTCAAAAAAATTTATTAAATCTTGTTTTGCTTGCAGGTACGCGGCTAAAGCATCACGTCTAGTGGTAGTGCGACTTACTTGCTGATATTTGGGTTGGAGTTCTTCGTGAAAGTACGACGTCATTTCGCTGTCGTCGTAGAAGTTGAATGGGAGACCTTTTTTGACGACAGTTTGCATTTGTCGCTGCCGTTGGCGACCTTGATCGTACGTCCAAATGTGCCCGGTCGACGAAAGTTGAGCTTGAGTGGACTCCGGAGCTTGTTTGGCAAGACATGATTTCGAATGTCGCGCGAGGGTGGTGTTGCTGCTGGCAGCGGCCATTAGCTTCCCGCAAGATTTGCACTTCGCCTTTATTTCGCCGTCGACCCGCACTTTGTCAAACTTCTCTCATATTGGCGCTTTGTGGTGGTGCTCCAAAATTTCGTGCGCGACAGACGCAGACGAGGACGCCGGCGCGGATGAGGAGGAGGCCATTTGATGAGAGTGAGTGAGTGAGAGAAAGTGTGAGAGAGTGTGTGAGAGAGAATGAGAGAGAGTGGAGGGGAGAGAGAGAGAGGGGGGGGAAGTGGGCGGGTGGGGGGGGGGGGTTTAAATAAAAAAAAAAAAATTTAAAAAAAAAGAATTGACAACCTAGGGCCTAAGCTGGACAGCCTAGGCCCTAGGCTGTCCATTCAAGCAGGCTGGCAGCATTGCTGCCGGCCTGCTTGAATACAACGGCTCTTTAAGAGCCGTTGTTAATAACGGCTCTTAAAGAGCCGTTCTTGGACCCAGATCGGTCCCAGTCCGGGACCGGTAAAAGACCGGTCCGGACCGGTCTTTTATCGGTCCCGGTCTTGGACTGGTCTGGGTCCAAGAAAACGGGACCGTCGAGACCTCTAGGACCGGTCCGGGACCGGACCGATCCTAGAGACGACCGGTCTCGAACCGGTCCGACCCGGTCCGGTCTCGCCCGGACCAGTTCGGACCAGTTTTAAAGCACACGACTAAAAACAATACACAATGGGGGAAAGAGTAAACCCAAGCTCAAAGACTCGATGAAGGTTCTCGGTCGGAATCGTAGGATTGTCAAGCCTCGTCCGAGCTCGGTCTTTAGTTGTCGTCCAGGATTCAGAGGAGTTGTCACCTTCCTCCACGTTACTCGTCTTCTTCGTGGTTCAGCTCAAGCTAGCTCTTGTTGGAGACACCTTGAATGCAACAGAAATCTTCCCTCGATGGCATTCTTGAGCTCGTGGATGATGGAGGAGGCCAAGGAGGAAGCTTTGGCGGAAAATTTGTAAGAAAGAGATGGTCGGAGCTTCTCCTAGGTCGAACGATGGTGGAGCGACAAAAAGGACGAACTAGAACTGAAATGGCGGGCTCCCAAAGTCTTCTCTGAAGACTTTTTTAAGCCATCAGATTTCCTGGCTTTTATACATAAATGTTAGAAATTAAGTCACGCACGGTCGAACGCACGACCATGCGTAGACCGTGCGTTATAACGGAGAAGAAAGCCCTGGAAGATGAAGCAGCAGCGCCCGTGCGTTTTACTCACGCACAGTCGAAGCCGACCGTGCGTAAAAATGCACGATCAATTTCAGATAGCCTAAAAACCAAACTTAACAGGTGATCGTGCGATTCCTTCGCGCACGGGCAACTGCCCGTGCGTGCACAATTCGCACGATCAAAGACAGAGCATCATTTTCCACCATAGATGAGAGCGCACAATCGCAATCGACCGTGCGTCAAGGAAACGCACGACGATGTGATTCATGCAGACATGAAATCTAAGTAAAATTGAATGAACCGTCCATCTGCATACACATCAACACAACTGGGAATACCCCTCTAGATCAATACAAATACAGAAAAAGGGTTAAGGAGCACCATGTGTTTACCCCCAACGACATGAAGCACAAGCATACCAAAACGGGCCTAAACAATGCACATAGCGTGAAAGTGAATACAAGAGAAATATAAGCGATTATAGCTCGAATAAGACGTGCACAAGAGTGAAAACTAGCCCAAATAAATCTATAAAATAGTCTAAATATTAGACTCATCAACAGCAACGGCGCACGATCCACAACAACAGCGGCGTTGAAGAAAACTCGATGGGCTGAAAAAGGCAAACCTCCTTCAACGGAGACAATCAATAGAGAGCCTTTACCAAAGAGCGGCTGTTACCGGGATTCGCAAGTACAAGAATGCACGATTCCGAGCGGCGACAAGAGCGATCGGTGGAAACACACGAAAAATGAGAGCGACAAGATTTCGCAAAGAGAGCGAAGAAAGCAGCGCTAGAAACGAAAGAGAGCAAGCGACGAACCCTAGGACTTATCTTAAGAATATTATGATTAGGGCGCTCAAGATATTCTACACTCCTCATCAAGTTTGGAAAGAGATTATATAATTGATATAGATTTTTTACGGTTTTGAAATTTTAGTGAAGGGTTGAGATTTTCTCCAAAACTATATCCGATAAAGGCAAGTGTACCTTATCGTCTATAGTATAGGATATTAAGAAATACCAAGGTCGTATTCCACGGGGCGCGTCGATTACTTCTACTTTGAGGAAAGTCACTATTATCTTATCTAATGATATTTTGGGGTTTTGGTTCTTAGCTAAAAAAAGAGAAATTGCAAGCTAAATTAAGGGTTTAGATGATGATAAAAGAGGCTAGTACTCAATCAAAAGCCACCTTGGAGTGAGAAAAGACAAGTAAAAAGAAATTAAATCTAATTCCGTTTAAATTGAACTACTTGACCGTGGAGGTTCCCGAAGCTCGAACATGCCTCTCTCGAGGTTAATGCCCAACTAAGATTAGGAAAAATCAACCGGACTCTCGTCCTATAATCGATTACCTAAAACTTGCTTTACGAGGTGAACCCCACTATTGGATTTGACTCCAATCCGGGAGATTTACGTCATCCTCTCTCGAGGGGTGCGTGCAACTCTCTTTACCCTTGAGTGATCGATTCATACTTTGAGCCTCTCGGCTAACTAAATATGAAAACTTAAGCGAAAACCATATATCGAAAGTATGGCCTCACTAATTAAAAATCAAGGATAATTCAAGTGTTTATAAAAACGGAAAAAGAAAACTTTAGAAAATCATAACTTGTCTAACTCATCCTCGGATCATTTTGATCGAGTACTAATGAGGATTAGTTAATCATGGTGGAGGGGGAAGAGGAAGAAAAATAAAAATGCATATTAAGAAATTTTAGCTAAGGAGGAGACAAAATAAAGAGAACAAACTATTTTTTATTTAAATGAAAAACTATTACAAGACTTAAGAAAGGAAATTGCAAGCTAGGAAAAACAAGATTACAAGCTTAAACTAGACTATTGCACTAAAGGAAAGCTAATACATTGCATTAGAAAAGGAAGAGAGCATGAAAATAAAGAGACATGAACATGAACATGAAAAAGGAAAACTACTCAAGATTGGCTCCAGCAGCACCTTCCCCACTCCAAAATTCTGAACTTTGAACTCAAGGAGAGCCTCTGAATTTATAGGCAAAAATTTCATGTTACACGCCCTCGGTCACGGGCGTGACCTAGGGCGTGTAATCTCTGCAGCATCGGATCCGGTCGCGGCGTGGGCTTGGCGTGATGGCGGGAGAAAATCGCACATGTCACGGGCGTGACAATTGGGTCACGGGCGTGACTCAGGAAGGCTTCATTTAATGCGGCATGGGCTAGCCAGACGCCGCGGCGGCGTGCTTGGATCACGCGGGAAGGTCACGGGCGTGACTTTGGGTCACGGGCGTGACTCAAGTTGACTTCTCAACGGCAGCTTCTCGTCTCGACGGCGGCTCCACGTGGCAGATGCTGAAATTACACGCCCCCGGTCACGGGCGTGACTTTGGGTCACGGGCGTGACCTGGGGCGTGACTGGGTGTGGACTAGCTCAACAGCACGGCTGCGACTCTGGACTGATCATTAGGTTACACGCCCTTGGTCACGGGCGTGACCGAGGGCGTGACATGTGATTTTTCCCCGATTTGTCCCAGAAATCTGCAAATATTAAAATTAGGCTAAGTTAGAATCAAAATTACAAAAAGAACTACTTATAACCTAAAATTGACATAAAAAGGAAAATTCAAATTAAATAATTACAAAATTTTCTATTAAAAACTTATATAAAAACTACTTTATCAAATACCCCCATACTTGAGGTTTTGCTATTCCAGAGCAAAAGTGTGAGACATAATTTATAAGACATCCTTAAAAAAAATTTTAATTTAAAACTAAAATTTCATTTAACCAAAAGTTAAGTTAAGAGTAAATTCAAGGGGGAGTTAAGTCCTAAATTATGATGATGATTTGAAAAGAGGGAAAAAAATGTTTAGGCAATAACTTCTCAAGAAAATTAAGTAGTTTGACAAAATTGTAGAAATTATAAAACTAAATTAAATTAAAATTATAAGAACTCTATCTTAAAAGAATCTTAAGGAAAAGTAAATTACTAAATATTGCTCTCTCCATAATTTTCAACTAAAACTAGAACAATGATAATTGGCTAAGGGTGATTTCATAGAATTTGGCATAAGAAGAGAAATTTTTGAATGGAGGAAATGGAATTTATCATGAAATTTCCCTTTTTTTTTTCTTTTCTCTTTTTTTTTTTTTTTTTTCTCTTCTAATAAAAACCCAAAATGTATATGGTTTAGGAGTAATGAATTTTATCCTCTTACTCCATGCCATATAATCTTTTCAAATATTTTGGGTGCATATGTTTTAGGGAATAATGAATTTTATCCTCTTATTCCCATGACATATGATCTTTTAATACACATTTTTTTTTATGCCATCAAAGGGGGTAGGGTAGGGGAAAAATAAATCTAGCTAGTTTTAAATCATATTGAGAGCAAATTCTAGTAAAATTAAAATTCCTAAGATCTAAGAAGTTAGAAGAAAGTATAATTGAAATCTAAAGAGGTTTAGGAAATTTACTACAAAATGAAGCCATTTAAAAATAAAAAGAGAAGTCATGCTAACAAAATTCTCTAATCAATTTAAAATCATAAGATGATTCTTAAATCAAGATTACCTCAAATTTAAAATTAACAAACTATGATAAGCAAAATTTTAGCCAATTAAAAACTTAAACATGCTTATAAACATTCTCAACTATATTTCTAAGAAATCACAAAAACAACAAGGAGGGAAATAAGAATTTTTTGAATTTTTGATATTATCTTTTTTTTTTGAATTTTTCTCATTAAAAACTATTTACAAAAAAAGGAAACTAGATTTAAAACTTAACAAATTTTTTTGCAAGTCTTGGACTTCCCAAGGGCTACCCGGTGAAGGGTTCGCAAGGTACTAGGAGGTGTGATGGGATAAAATCCCAAACGTCCCTTTCCAAGATTTAAATTTTTCTGTTTTCTATTTTTTTTTTTTTTTTTTTTTTTGAGTTTTGGGTTTTACAAGTGCTAAAATAGAAGAAAATCATAAGAAAATATATATTTTTTTTTTTTTTTTTTTGAAAATTTTCTAATTTAACAACTATTTACAAGAATTTACAAAGGGCTATTCACACCCCCATACTTAAAGTTAAACATTGTCCCCAATGTTTAAAAATAAGTATGAAGTAGGAAAAGATAAAAAAAAAATGCAAAAACGAAAGAAGAGAAGGAAAAAGGGCTTCCCTGATTTTTTGAAGCTTTTGTGGGGAAGCCGCGATTACCTGCAAAAGTTGTTAAAGCAGAAAAGAAGAGACAAGAGAAAATAACAAAAGATAACTTTGGGGTGCCTCCCAAAAGCGCTTTGTTTAAGGTCGCGTAGCTTGACCCACTTGCCGATTATGTTATATGATGAAGAAAAATCGCATCACTCTTGTCATTAGGTACGTCTCCCGGAAGATACAATTTAAGGCGGTGCCCGTTAACTTTGAAGGAGCCTTTTTCCGGGTGGGAAATTAGGATTGTCCCATAGGACCAAACCTCTTTAACAATAAAGGGTCCGGACCATCGGGATTTTAATTTTCCCGGAAAAAGGCGAAGGCGAGAATTATAAAGGAGGACGAGATCGCCCGGCGAAAAAGTTTTCGGAAATTTTATATGTTTATCGTGATAAAACTTTGTTCGCTCCTTATATAATTTATTGCTCTCATACGCATTCGCTCGCCATTCATCTAACTCGTTTATTTGAAACTTCCTTTGTTCACCCGCTAAAGTGGAATCGAGATTTAAAAATTTAAGCGCCCAAAATGCGCGGTGTTCTAATTCGACCGGAAGGTGGCAAGCCTTGCCATAGACCATTCGATATGGTGTACAACCGATAGCGGTCTTGTACGACGTACGATAGGCCCAAAGCGCGTCATCGAGCTTTATTGCCCAATCCTTCCGATTAATAGAAACCGTTTTCTCTAAAATTCGCTTTAATTCTCGATTAACCACTTCGACTTGGCCGCTCGTTTGTGGGTGATATGCAGTGGATAGTTTGTGCGTGACACCATATTTTGCTAAAGTTTTTGTGAATTGAGTATTGCAAAAATGGGTGCCCCGATCACTCACAATAGCGCGCGGAGTGCCAAATCGAGAAAATAATTTTTTTAAAAAGTTAACGACGACTCGCGCATCGTTGGTGGGGAGAGCTTGCGCTTCCGCCCACCTTGACACGTAGTCGACCGCCACTAGAATATACTTATTTGAAAATGAAGGAGGGAGAGGACCAACGAAATCAATGCCCCAAAGATCGAAAATCTCGCATTCTAAGAAAATATTTTGGGGCATCTCATCCCGGCGAGAGATGTTGCCCGACCGCTGGCAGCTGTCGCAAGTACTCACAAGGGTGTGAGCATCTTTGAAGAGCGTGGGCCAATAAAAGCCTGCCTCCAGCGCCTTCCTCGCGGTTCGGTTCGAATGATAATGACCACCGGATGGTCCCTCGTGACAATGTCGTAAAATTTTAAGACCCTCCTTACTCGAGACGCATCGTCTCACCACTTGGTCTGCGCATACACGGAATAAAAAGGGATCCTCCCAAAAGTAATTCTTTAAATCAGAAAAGAATTTCTTCTTTTTCTGACTCGAGAATTCTTTTGGCAAGACCCGGGCTACTAAATAGTTAGCCAGATCTGCAAACCAGGGGGTAGACGACGTATTAATATCTTCGAGAGCGAGGAGGCGCTCTTCGGGAAATTTATCATCGATGTCAGATTCTATCAAAACTTCCGAGGCGGGGTTTTCTAAACGGGAGAGATGATCGGCCGCCAAGTTTTCGGCTCCTCTTTTGTCCCGGATCTCTAAGTCAAACTCCTGCAAGAGGAGGATCCATCGCAAAAGACGAGGCTTGGCGTCCGATTTGCTTAAAAGATACCTAAGTGCGGAGTGATCCGTGAAGACAATAACTTTTGAGAGGGTGATATATGACCTAAACTTATCGAAGGCAAAAACGATCGCTAGAAGCTCCTTTTCGGTTGTGGTGTAATTCGCTTGTGCCGACGTGAGTGTTTTGCTCGCATAATAAATAGGGTGGAAATACTTACTCACCCGTTGGCCTAAAACGGCACCAACCGCAATGTCACTCGCGTCGCACATGATTTCAAAAGGAAGCGACCAATCCGGCGCGACTAGAATCGGGGAGTTTATAAGTTTCTCTTTGATGAGTTTAAAAGCCAAATGGCATTCATCGCTAAAAATAAACGAGGATTCTTTTTCAAGAAGGTGGGTTAACGGCTTTGTGATTTTTGAAAAATTCTGTATAAAGCGCCGATAAAACCCCG